>JBAMJR010000201.1:867500-1406483 GCA_038501785.1 Myoxocephalus aenaeus | reverse complement strand
AAAATCTATATTAAGTTTAAGGGTACACTAAATCTAGAATATATCCGTCCGTTAACTCTGTTGTAAGACAGCAAAACAGTCACTAGATTCCATTGAAAAACAAACAAAAATGTAATTTTACCTCACAGAATACAGGGGTTGCTGGTCTACTGCCGTCTTGATCAGTTAGTGTTATTCTGCGACTTCTGTTAGTTCGGATGCAGCCAAGTCACACAATAACGCAAACAAAATAGCTGATTGAAGCATCAGTAGACCAGCTGTGTTCTGAGAGGTAAAATTTCTGTTTTTCCTCAATGGAGGCTGAGGCTTTGAAGAGAGCTTAAGATGATTTCCCAGTAAGAAATGGCAGTCAAGGTAAAGTGATATAATACAAAAATATTCTAATCATAGCGTACACTTAAAACAATATTGATGTGTTTTTTGGGGTGGGCCTTTCATTTCGGCGTCTCATATATATCTCCAAGCTAGAGTCGTGCCGACCGTCATCTACTATAGAGATACACCGGCTATAGATGTACATTGGCTATGGCGAAGTACCTCATGCCACTCCCCAGTAGCATTTTGTTTGCATTCACTGCACTTCTGGAGAACGTCAGGAACAGATATTTTTTGTCAAAGATTTGTTATCACGTAGTAATGCAGTTGCAAGAAGGAGATCTCTCATTTGCGCATACACACACACATATATATATATATATATATATATATATATATATATATATATATATATATATATATATATATATATATATATATATATATATACACACACACACATACACACAGATAGATAGAATCCCAAACCAATGGGGCCTGGAAGATTAAATGTATTAATATGTATAGTAGGCTTTGGAAAATAGTTGGTAAAGGTGTGAAGTGATACATTTTAATCAGTGGTAAGGAAACCTGTAAAACCACTCGTACCTGTATTATAACCACGTTATAATGTTTTGTTGGAATCTGATACACAAGCACCAGAGCGAGAAAAACACAGCTTGCAATACAGTTACAGCTTAAATGAAAAAATGAATTCCTATAAAAGGGTGTCATCTTGGAACTCTTCTGATGAAGCAGTCACACAAACAGAAAAATCATTCGAGTTAAATCCTCGTCAGTCGTTTGGTCTCAGTCACCAAAATGATCTGAGAGAGTTTCATACAGAGTCTCATTTAGACCTCAAACGCCTGCAATTCATGGAGGTTTCAAAATTATTTCAAAACCTACTTTGTGCATAAGAGTCAGTGTGTGGTTATTCAGAGCGTGAAATAGTCTGTGGAGAGAAAATACTGAGAGGCTCGCAGCAGCCAAGTATCCTTCCAAGGTTAACAGCGAAATAAGATAAGTGAAGGACGGGGAACGAGAACTGGTCCTTGAAATTCAAGCAGCACAGTTTTTGTTCTCTTGGTTTGTGCTCACCCGGAAGCCAAAGCCAGACCCAATGTATTTCAATCATTTCATGTGTTGTTATTTTACATATTAAGAGTATTTTCTGTACGATCTGGTTTGATAAATGCTAAACTGTCCTTGAGTCCACCATTGTGAGTGAATACGCAGCTTGTGTGTGTGTCAATATCGGGCATAAAACCACAAAATGTGCGTTTCGGGCTTTTCGCCAATATTCTGTGGCTGTACTAAAGAACCTATGGGTATATGCATCTTACCTCGTCGCAGTCACCCTCCACCATAGCATAGATGGCCTTCTTCACCAGATTAGTACCTGAAACGGAAGAGACCCAAATCAGTGACAGCACGCAAAATAAACAAAACACAAACTTTTCATAAAAGAGCACTTGACGTCGGTTAGTATAACGTGAATACATGTCCCTTCAGGTTCAAGTATCGTGTTACACATCAACCCACAGTGTATAACTTATCTAAATACTGCATTTGCATTAAGAGATTTGGTTGTCAGAAAAAGCACAAAAGACGCTGTTGCGCAACTTTGTCTCGGCTCTACATTGCGAAAGGACAGACTTTTATGTTTATTCTTTATTATGTATAATCTATAATATCTAATAGTTTCTACCTGTTAAAAGGAGAGTTTGTTTTTCTTGCTAATAGGCGAATGTGTATATACATAAATTTAATTATTTTGTATGAGACACGCAGGGTCCGGATCTCACCGATGCTTTTCCTTCTGTGTTTGGAGTCCACGGCCAGCATGGCGATGTAGCCACGGCGGAACATCTTCTTGTGCATGTCAAGCTTACATACGATGGCTCCGACACACTCCTGCTCCACCATGGCCTGTGACACACACACACACACACACACACACACACACACACACACACACACACACACACACACACACACACACAAGTTAGGGCCTCTGAGTGTCTACGGGAAAAGCCTACATACAGTTCCCGTCATCCTGCCAGTTCAGCTGGTTCTCCCGGCTGACCTCTGACCTTTATTTCAAGACACTTCCTCTTACTGCACATGGATTGCTCCGGACAAACTGGAACTGAATTTATGACCTTGAGGCTCAGAGGATAAACAAAGAAAGGACAGTGTTTGTCAAAGTGGAAACCCCTGACTGGACAATGACTGTGGGAGAGGAAACACCAATTTACAGCACATTACTCTCAACTAAAATTGGAATGCGAGGGTTTAAAACCGTTGCTCGCGCCTGAATTCCCATACATGTGAAGGGACAAAAGTCCCTTACATGAACTGTAATGTCAGTTCAATTTCCTCGACTTGACAGCTATTAAGTCAGACGGAAATCCACAAAACCGACAAGGCTCAAGGCTTTGTGATAGAAAAGTGGGTGTTGTAGCTGCCAACATATACAACACAAATTCAAAAACCAATGTGCTGCCAGCCACACATTTACATGTCTGTGATTAAGCGGTGTGTGTGTGTGTGTGTGTGTGTGTGTGTGTGTGTGTGTGTGTGTGTGTGTGTGTGTGTGTGTGTGTGTAGATCCGCAGTGTGGCTGCCTAGAGACACACTGACAGTCGATGGGAAGCTATACGTGTGCAGTCACACCCAGCCCCAGTAATGCTATGCACCTCTAGGTAACCTTTATCGAGTCCATGAGCTGGATCACACTTTATTTCGACTTGAGGAACAGAGTTATTGAGTGATTACATGTATTATCGTCACATTGAGATAGTTTCAGTGTCATACTCACCAGAAAGCAGAGCTGCGGCCAGTTGTGGATGAAGTACCTGTAGGTGTAAATTGAATAAGGCTCAGACAAGTCCTTGGTGATCAGTCTCATGATCCACGGCATCTGAAGCTCAGACTCGTAGCGGACATAGCGGATGCCGTAGCTGTCCTCTTCGGCTCGGCCTGGAGACCCGCTGAGGTCGAGCCGGGCCAGCTCGGCCACCGGCGGCTGCAGCTGCGGGTCGGCGGGGCTCTCCTCTCCGCCGGGCCCGGCGTCTGGCGGCCTCGGTGGCTCCGTGAGGTCGAAGCCCTCGTTCCCTTCGTCCCCCGGGTGGCCGCGGGCCGCCTCAGTTCTTGTGTAACCCGGCATCCCGTTCATGCTATTGTTAACTAAAGGAGAGTGACGGCCGTTTTTAGAGAAGGGGCTGTGGCCTTCGTGTTGGCAACGCTCACTATTGTTTCTGGCGGCCGGAGCCTCCTCCTCGTTGCTGCTGTCACAGTTGTCCGCGGACGGTCTCGGTTTGTCAGGCCGGTTCCCCGCGTGCTGGTGGCTGTCAGCGTCCTCTGACGGGCTGGCCAAGCCGTTTAGCTGCTGCTGTTCTCGGGCTTGCATTTTGAGGTGCAGCGCCGCCGGGCTAGCTCGGGCAAGCATGTTGTTCTGCTTCTTATTAACCGGCCTATTAATCTCGTTTACCGGCTCCGACGGCTTCCCCGTACCGGCGGGCATACAGTCCTCCCTGTGGCAGGCCGGCTCTCCGCCTTCTCCTGCCGGCTCCGCGCTCCCAACCCCGGGGAAAGGAGGAATTTCAGCCGTGGATGCGGGCAGTGCGCTACTAGGCCCAGGCGGCACTGTGGCCATCCCACCGCATTAAGGTGGAGATTCACGCTTGGAAAACGTTGAACACGAGCTCATCCACAAGGCGAAGGTGTATACAATCAATATGCACGTTAGTTCACCGAATATCGCATAAATCCGAGGATAGTTGAGGCGGTAACGCATCCGCTTGCGACGTTTGTCGCTGCTTTCTCCTCAATTTCCCTGCTGCCGGAAAGTGCTGTCGCAGCAAACGCCATTGCAACGGCAGCCAGAGACGTTTTACGACAGTGGTGTTAACGCGTGACAGATTTTTTTTTTCAGACACCAAGGCCAACATGCTTACTATTTAAATAAAGTCTTTAGCCTACCCCTCTTCAGTCGATTTTATTTTATTGAGAAAATACTACTAAGTAAGAATGTGAACAAAATATCGAGGAGGATCATAGAAAGAGAAGAAAAACACAAATAAGAAATGGAAACTGTTACATGGAGCGGGGGCAGGATCAGGAAAAAACATTATTTTACGTTAATGTATAGCCTTTAAAGTCGTCGTCGCCATTTTATACATATGATTACATATGATCGGACCGTAATATTTTTGAATGTGCAGCCATAAACCGATAACCTGCACATGTCATCATGATGAACCACCCATTTTCAGTGTCAACCGTGATAACTTAGAAAGTTGTATGAAGTTGACCTGTCTACTTTCTTACCAGCAGAGGACACTATATTGAAAATTTAGTTGGATCTATTATTTATTTTTTACTTTTTGCATCAACACTGCAGTTTCTCCAGTAGATGTCACCAGTAGATTATTTTCGGTGGCCTTTCCTTACCAGTTCGCTATCGTTCAGGAAAGTAGGTACACGCCAGTTTTGAGCTATATGCATTTATCTTGAGAAGCCCAATAAAGTTGTGAGACTTAATACTTTCACTCCACTACTTTCCGGAGGGAAATGTTGTAGTTTTCACTTCATCACTTTCTGTATCACACTGTACCTGTGAGTTATCTCAGAATAAGATATTATACAAGCCACAACAGTCGACATTTAAAACCCTGCTTTATACATTTATCTAATGATTTTAACACATTGAGTGTAACAAGGTTTCTGACTAAATAGCATGACTGAAGTAACCCCAGATTGTTTTTTTCCCCATGTTGTGTAATAGCATGCATGTTATTCTGAAGGAACCGAAAATAAGAAGTACAAATGTCCATGCTTGGTGTTTTAAAATCGTTAATTCTGACAGACAGCCTTGTTCAGTACATGTGGTGTGTGTTTGACCTTGGATGATGAACTCATTAAACAACAGAGCAGTGATGAATCCTCAAGTCTCCAGCCGCCTTAAAATGTGTTTAATCTCTCTGAAGTGAGAATGTATTACCTACTGAAAGATTATTTTATAAAACGATACAATGATCATAACACACTTTGCTTCAAAAGATCCATTTTAGGAACGAGTTATGTTCAATCAATTAAATTGTGCATTCAAATCTGAATGTTTATTTCAGACTAAAGAATGTTCTCATCGTTGTAGCCAAAGATAGAACTGGTGAGTTGTTGATCGTATTCTGTTTTTATAAAACTCCATGTAATGTGAGACTCAAATAAAATGTTTCACTCAGTGCTGGTTTTCATAACAACACAGAAGAAAAAAGACGTACTTTTTTTCTGTTTGTATTATTCAGTAATGTATAAGGTTTAAAAAAGAGAAAACACCTGCCCTGGTACTGCTAACATTTGGGAACATAAACATAAATAAAAATAAAAAAAATCCCCCAAAATCTTTATTTATCAGGGATATGTCTGTCTGTGCCCCACACTGTGTGTACTTCTCTCTAAAATATTGGGAGCTTTATTGCAAATGGAAAAACATGCAAATACATTTTTCAAAGCATGCGATTCAAGTCAGACTTGACCAGTAGTCTCCAAGACTGAGACGGCAGACGGACTTTAGTTCAAGTGTATCTGCCCATCGTAGGTGGCAGTGTTGCTCTATCGTGCCTGTAAGCCTGTGTACTCAGAGGGGGATCCCTATTGGAAAAGACATTGTGTGAACTTTCAAGTCCAAATAGCAATGCACTATTTCCTATGGATTGCTAGAGGAAACATCTATTGAGCTCTATGACATACATTATATAATAGATAGATATCTTGATTAGAGCTAAATCCCCCCTCTCTATGTCCTACATCCATCCACCACAAACACACGTGTGCTTGATACGTGGAAAGACAAAGTCCTATTTTGTTTGTAGATATATGTTACAGAAAAAAAGAAACGGAAAAATAAGACAGGGAGAGAGCGACGGCCCTTTGAAAGCTAAGCCTTGGGGCTGAGAACTCTCTGAAGAGCTGGAATCAGACATGCACAATCAGTTCCCCTCTTCAAATCTCCTTTACAGGCCTATCTACTTGAACAGGCTTCTCTTAATTACTTTCTCTATCACTTAGCGAGCCGTGCCTGGGACTAGCAGCAGCAGCGTCGTGCCAGAGACACTTGGCTGGTTTGAACCCATATTTAGATATCTTCTTTCCCACAATCCTGTCCCGTACACCCCCCCCCCCCCCCCCCCCGCTTTCATTCTACGCTGCTCTTGTCTCTCCGTGGCTCTCCCCATCCTGTCTCTACCCTTTTCCAAATATCTCCAGGGCATCAGTTGCGTCATGTGACTGGTGTGCTTGTGATTACAGCAGTTGGCAACCATACTCATCTATGAGGAAGAACCCCAAAATAGCTTGAAAAACGGCAGCATGTGAAGAAGTATGAGGTCAGTATGGAGCTCAGGACAACCCAGGCTGACAATGACACCCGAACACCCTCCATATTTGAATCCCTGTCCTCCTGTGTGTCTGAAGCTGGAGGCCAAGCTTTGGATCTCCTCTTTCTCTCCTCCCCTCTCTCCTACTCCTGCCTGTCTCGTTGGCTCTCTCTCTCGTCGCTCTGCTCACTTGCCTGTTTCCTCCTCCTTCATCTTCTTTCTGTCTGGCGTCCACTAGAGCTGTATTTAATTAGTTTCCGTTGGGTTAATTAGGGGCTAAAGTTAGGGGGTCGGACCAGAACAAAAGCAGGTCGGGCTGGACGGATGCAGGTGCTCCACTGTGGTTGCCAGATTCCACCGTTCAGATTAAGATGGCTGCAATACAATCTGGAGTATTGAAGAGAGAGCTAGACCCACTGGTGCATCGCAGGGGAGAAGGTTTTCCACCACATATGAGGTGGCACCTCCTTATGAACGCCTTTGCTGGCATCATTGTGCCTATTATCTGATACATTTCAACATCTTTTCTTCAAGAAGCCACCTTACGTTAGCACAATTTCCTCTTACTTTCATGTCTTTTCCCTCTCATACCACACTGGCACACATCACAAGGAGCTGATCTAATGTATGGAGTAGTAGTGTGCAAGTGATGTCTTTGCCAGTCTCTTTCTCCGTTTCCATACAAGGTGCTGTGTTGTACGTTCACGCTCATATCGCTCGCAGCACTCAGTCCCCTACTTTCATCTGTGAGTGGCAGCTATACCCTCTCCTTTTGCTTTGTGGGTTGGCGGTGTAGAATGAAGAACATGTGAGGTGGACATCAAATGACCAGTCCAGACAAGTGAAGTACATAGAATGGGCAATTCCAGCCTGTGAAGTGCACATCAGTTGCTTAAATGCAGTGATCATGTAAATGAAACAAATGAAAACAGAAGATGTGACTGTAGGAAAGCTTCAGGCTGCAGCACTTTGAAGGTTACCTGTTTATTCATTGTACTTTTGGCACATATTTACAATCATTTGAAACATATTAAAGTGGTCAACTGGAGCTTTTTTCTCCCCATAGATGTGCGCAAGAATATGCACCAAGATGCCGACTTATGTGTAACTTGATTTGTAGAGAAGAGCGAGAAGAGCCGAAAGACACACAATTTGACCTTTTCTTCTGTCCCGTGGAGATGAAGAGGGACCAGATGAAGTGATACGGGAGGAGAGAGAGGAGGGAGAGGACAGGGGAGAGAGGGCATCTCTGGCATGGCTGGAGCCCCTCAGTGTGTGAGGGTCCTGGGGCCCTTTAGACAGGCGCCAGCCCAGCAGGGAAGCAGAGACAATCAAGCAGCACCAGATCCAATGCACAGAGATGGATGGAGATGAGGAGACGCAGAGGGGAGGATTGAGAGAAGGGGGGGCTGGGACAAAGTGCACTGTTGAGGAGTGGTGGAGGACACGACAAGGAGAACAGCAGACATGTCCAGGTAGAGATGGAAAGAGCGGCATAATAAAAAGAGATGAAAGGGAGATGGATGGAGAGGGAGAAAACGACAGCAGATCAAGAGGAGGTGAGAGGAGAAGGAGTAAAAGGAAGAAAAGAGTAAGATAGCATACATTCACTCTGTAACAGTCTTTATCACCAGCCCAGATCGTGGCGTATGAACAGTGATCCAAGTCAACCATCTGCTGAGGCTAGATAAGCCTGGGAGAGCTGGGCATTGAGCTGTCACTCAGGGAGGAGCGCAGAAAAAGAAAGAGAGGAGGGGAGAGAGAAACAGAGGAGAAATAAAGACGGAACGGGAAGGCGAGAGAGATCGAGAGGGAGGGAGGGGTCTGTGCGCAAAGGTAGGAAAATTCAAAGGAGAAGATTTGTGCAGACTGGAGAGCATCCGTCTCGTTAGGGAAAGACTTAACGTCAAATAGACGTCCAGCCCTGTCCTGCCCGATCTGGAAATAATCCTTCAGTTAATGTGAAGAACAATAAAACAAGGCTATTTATTGGGTTTTTATTTTTTGTCAACCCACACACACACATTCTTACACATCCACTCCTAATCACGCCATGACACAAAGCCGTTTGTTGTTCATTTTCTGTCACTAACACACACACACACACACACACACACACACACACACACACATATATATATATATATATATATATATATATATATATATATATATATATATATATATATTCATACATGTCACCACAGCCTATGTGCAAAATCAGTTATTTATTTTCTTAAAATAACTCTTCAATTCACAAAACACACGTTGTTTCAGTTGATTAGACACCTCTACTGGTGGCGAGGATCCCCAGAGTGGAAGATGGGTTACTAGTTGATTAAGCCTCTATATGTGCAGGTGATTAAGTTAAATCCCACTTAAACATACCCCACTAAACCACTTACTGCATATCTATGAATGGCATTATTATTATGAGTGTGAGGAAGAGACAGGAAGTGGATAAAACATTCGATATTGTGCGATTTGTGTCACAATTCGCCAGATTTTGTGTTTTTTTAAGAGGCACATTCTACATTTTTAGATGCATGTTTGTGTTTGTAGCTGGATATTGTGGTAGTACGGGGGCATGAATTAAGGCCGGGAGGGGGGTCAGGCCCGGGGAGTGGGGGTTAGGAGGGGATTATCCGAGGCCAGTTGGATCATTTTACAGCCGGAGGACCCCCCCTCACCCTTTGCAGTCTCCTGGACAATGAGGATTAAACTCCTCTTGTTCCTCAACTCCAAAAAACGGCAGGACGACAAAGACACTATTCCTCCTGGGTCCCCTGGCTGTGGCTGGGAGCTGAGCTGAGCTGAGGAGGGAGGGAAGGAGGGAAGGAGTGAAGAGGAGGAGGGAGGGAGGCAGGGAGGCAGGGAGGCAGGAGGAGGCAGGGGGTCCATCATAAAATTAATCCCTTCACAGTTTCCTCTGGGTGCAAAGTGAGATATGAGACAGACATGTCTAATGAAACGCTACAGTCATCTAAGGGCATAGCGATAAAAGCAAATATTAAACTAATGGAGCTCGTCATTAGTGCCTCTATTAAGCGGATCGAGAAGGTTGCGCTCTCCGGTGATCAGCACGGAAGATTAATCAATACCAATAAAACTTCCCACATTCTACTATTTCAGCGCTCGAACCATGGTCCTATGAAGATATTTAAACTCACTTACCCATAATCCTCAGGGTTGAATTTACATTTGTGAGCCTTCATTTGTAAAAGTGGTTAACGTTGGACGTAGTTTGAACTTTAGGAATTATGCTTCTTTACAGTCAGATGAGAAGTTATGATATCACTCATGTCTGTACAATACATACGAAGCCATACAGACGGAGACGTTAGCTAAGCTATAACATCTCCAAAGCTTTTTACAGATAACTCTATTATATTCTATCTTTTGTATATATTGTGCATTTTTATATTTAATATTGCTTTACTTGTATGTATAAATGCTGCTGTAGCGAAACAATTTCCCCTTGCGGGATTAATAAAGTAACTATCTATCTATCTATCTAAAAAAACGAGACATAATGTATAAGCTTTGGGGAGGAGGATTTTGGACAGAGCCAAGTTACCTTCTGTTTGTCTTTAAGCTAAGCTAAACTAAGCTCTGGCGACCAGACCTCCTGAAGCTGTGCGTCCCGAGCCCCGACAAATATCTGTAAAACACAAAAACTTCCTGGTTTTCACCACAAGTGATAATAATATTATACTTGTTTTCATAGACAATTATTATGTTCTGTCCCACTCATTATTATCTAACCCAATATAGTAACATAAGCAATGCACCACACATCTGAACAGTGCTTCATCAGTCCTTGCTCTGGTGCTCCAGGGGGCTTACTTTTTCCATCGTAAAGTACCCGGCGATGAATATGCGGTGTTCAGTACATTTTCAGGTTGTGCACAGTGGAAATGCCGATTTAAAAGATCATAATAAAGACGGCCATGCATAACGTGCGGTACACTTGAGGATCCCAGTTTGGGCGCTTGAAAACACGTCCTTGTTCTCAGCCCTAAGCTAAGCTAACCGTCACCTGGCCAATCCACAAACTATTCCTTCAAAAATTTCATTGTAAGACACAAATAGCGGTCACAATGTACCACTTGGGCAGAAGTGGTACAAAATGTACCTCTAGCATAGTTAATTGAAAGATAAATCCTGTGTAAAAGCACTGTGTTGAGCAGTGTGTGATCATAGCCCGAGGCTAAAGATGACTAAAGAGCCCTATGAGGCGAAGTGTCCACCCGAAGACAGAGTGGGCTCAGCATGAGGCAGCGTTTCAGGCTTAGAGAAGGAGACAAATTTAGTTTGCCTCAATGGTTGGAATTACAATTACTGTGGCAAATACTGTTGCTGATAGGGATAGAGGACAAAAGTGCATTTTTAAATGTTGTGATGCTGAGGATCAAATTTACTGGTCAACATCCAAGGACAATAAAAGAGCAGGACAAAAGAAACAGAAGTCCACTGGTCTTGATCTGAGAAAAAGAAAATGTGGGAGTCAATATAGGAACGTAAAGAGAGGAGAGAAAGAACCGAGGAGGAGGGCGAGGAGCACAACAGAACCAGGGGGAGTTAGAGGAGAGAGGAGAGCAGAGGAGGGGCCTTTCATACAAAAAAGGCTCTCTTTTACTTATAGAAAAAAAAAGAGCAAAAGAAAAGCTTCTTCTCGCCTCCTGGACGCAGTGTCAAACCCAATCAGTGTCGGGTCTGGCAGCGCTGCTCGTCTCCCAGGCACCGGCTCACAATGGAGGCGAGCCTCGGCTGCCACACCTCTCACTTCCAATCTGCGTCCTGCAGGACGGGCCTGAGAGCAGGGGGCCACGCCGAGGGACAACAATGATCCTCAAAATTTTCAAATTCTCATAAAAAAATCCCTCTGTGCTGAGAATTGGATTAACTAGTAAAAGTAAGAAAACACTCCTCAAGTAGCTTTAGATCAGTTCATGATGATTTGAACAGTTAATGTCAGCTCTTTTTTTTAAATGTGGCTTAGGATAAACAGCTGGGTGTAGGTGGGGGTTATTGTTCTTAAAGAATTCCAACACAGGTGGAAAGAATGGGACTTAGTGTCAGGGTGCATATATGTAAAGCCAAACACAAACATGGATAAACTGCTCGGCGATTACAACGACCAACAATCCCTGAGCTGTGGAGTCCCGAGCTAATAAACGTGAGCAACAAGGCTTGATCCTTAAAAACCTCGCCACTCAAAAAAAAAAAATGTCTATCTTGAACAGACTCCCCCCCAAATCGCATTGTTGAGCAAATCCTGTATTAAAAGGAAAGAGTTGCTCTGCATTTATACTCCTGAAGACTTAAGTTAAGCCAGTGCCTCTGCCACTCCGCAGCGCGGGCTTCATCCAGCCCGAGTAAATCCGTCCCTCAATGGCGATTGGCTGAAGCCGAAGGGGCCATCTTTTTCACACGCTTCCTCACTCGCCGCCCCCCCACCCCATCCCATCCACCTCCTCTCGGCTAGTGTTTACCCGTCACCAAACAATGGCTGGTTACTGGCAATTAAACAGCATTTTCCGAGGAATCCGTGGCACTGGTCTAATGGCATTACTGTTGGATGATTCAATCCTTGAATAGTCAACAGGATTTTGCCTCTCACCAGGAAAATACTGCTTCATCGAATTACCCGTATTACATAGATTTACCAAAAGCTTATGATTCAGGGTTCACAGATTACTGCTCTTCTAAAGATGGCGGGAGAAAGCAGTGATAGGCCGGGAGAGCGATGACTCCCAATGCCACAAAAGCCAGGCACTTCTCTCCCTGGCACGCTCCCCCCCCGCCCCCCGAAAAACAGGATAAAGCAGACCCAGGATTTACTCAAAAACCTTTGTAGATTTAGACAGATTATTAATTTACCTGAATGCTGAGACTTCTATCCTCTTGTTGTTCTTTGCTTTCCTGACTTGGACTTTAATACTCGATGACGCAAGTCTTGAAAGATGGTTTGCAACAACAACATTTACAGTCAAACACGCACACACCGACGTATAGGAGCCAAACTGCACATTGTGCCCTTTGACCTTCCCCGGGTCGAGTCGGCCCGGGCGGCTCGGGGAACCAGGAAGACCGGCCAAGTCCATTATCTCACAATGAAGGGCTAATTACTGGGCCGGCAAGCCTCAAATCACACGGCAGCAGACTGCCTGTCTCTGTCCTCCGCTCACCCAACATCTTAATTGCTCTTTTATTCTCTCTCTGTTTTCGCCGTGCCTCTCTCCCCGACTCGCTCCCACTCTCGCCTCAGCCATTTCGCACATAAAAGCAAGATGCTAATTGCCTGCTATGGAAATATTGGGCCTGTGATTAGCCAGGCAGAGGGTTTGGCTGGCCTGTGCTTTTTCCCTGTCTGTGTGAGGGAGTGTCGAGCCAGCATGTCACGGCGTAAGAATAGGAAACTGCGGTCGTCGGCGGTGAAAGGAAATCCATTTTTCTGTTATTCGCAGGCGGGGCCGCGTTGTAAGTACACTGTGCTCCAGTGGCAATTTGTCAGACTGCTATGTTGGCAAAATATTTGCAGAAAATCCGCTTGAACGAAATTACAGGAAAATTAGTTCAGCTCCTCTTAGGCAGAGTTTGATTGCTATCATTAGCATTGACAGAGATTCTAATTACTTCGCCCTCTTATAGTTTAAATATGTGGACCACCAGTCTGAACCACTAACTGAGTTAACAGAGAAAAGCAAAAAACGATGTGATTAAATGTATAAAACAGGTTGTAGCACATGATTGGTTGATGACTATAGTATCTGAGTGTATGAGTTTGTTCCCCTCACTGAGCCACTGAGACTTATCAATCTGTAGGTAATTTACTAATAATGGCCGCACGTAATCATCTAACAAGATAAAAAAGGATCAGTTTTAATAATCTCCACCTTGAGATAAATATACAGATGGAAGTAAGACCCAGTGGGGGAACTTGCTTCAGCTTCTGCTCTTTATAACTGATCCGTATAACCTGCACGTTTTCTGAAAGATTCTTATTTTTACAAAATAATTGTTTTCCCTTTCAACGGAACAAGGCCAGCTTTAACCCATCTGTGACTTTAGTCTCATCCTTCCTCGGGAAAGTAAGTCAAAATCCTCTCAAAATACAATTTTCTAAGTGTACATGTACCGTGCTTTCAAATTTAATCCATTACTGATGAAACAAAACATAGCGAGCGCCCAACATACATTCTATCGTGCTTGTCAAAACTAAGAGAGAGTAAAGAGGGTAAGAGAAGAGACAGAAGACCTCATATAAAACAAAGAGAAATAAGTGTTTAACGACTTGATGAAAATCAAGAAAAGGCCTTAAAAAGCTAAATTAGTTTAAAGAGGTGCTGATTTGGTCTCTCTGACACTTAGCAGGTGCAACCTTTTCCTCTAGAATGACTCCTTCCTCTATTGAAGTCCCTCCTTTGTAACCTTTAGCTTTTTTTTTCCAGATACTTCAGATGTTAGCAGGTTATTTTAGTAACTTTCTTCTTTCAGAGTCCCCTGCCATTTGACCTCGGCCTTGTCCCGCTACCAAACCAAAGCTTTTTGAGAACTAATGGCGGATATTGAAATACTCTTTCAGACACTTTCTCTTTGCAGTGCTTTGCAAGCGCTTTGTCCGAGATTTTGGAAGAGATGGAGAAGGGAAAGAGCCGATGGGAGCAGTGGAGTGTTTGGGCAGCGCTGCGATTGGTGGTGGGGAGTTTTGGGGGGGGCCAAGAGGGGTGCAGGTCGGCTGTTCAAAGGCTGGCTTTTTGCATTGTTGGTCAGTTGGGGATTAAGGTCCTCTGTGCAGCAGAATAGCCCCTCTAATTAAAAAGGATAAGAAGGCAGAAAAATAGCGAGAGGCACGGGAGGAAGCAAAGAGAGAGGGAGAGGGGAGAGCAAATTTGCAGAGAAAAGAAAGAAAAGAAAAACTGTTTTCAGTGTCACTCCTGCAGCCGGGCCCATCGATTCAGACTGGATTAACTTTACACTCCTCCTCCCTCTTTCTCTCTGTCACTCTCTCTCTCCCCCACTCTCTCCCGTCCTCCATTCTTTCTGTCGTGCAATTTCCAAACTTTGTTCTCCACATGCCCTTTATCAACTTGAAAGTACAGTTAAACAATGCATTCAAAGCATTCACATGGGCCCCAAAAAGCTACATGTATGTATGTTTTCTCCTGTAACCTCTTCACAAAAGATTAGATGCAGTTACAGACTGTCAAAGTCGGTTGTTTCAAAAATACTTTTCAGCAAAAAACAACTACGAAACCAGATTGTTTTTTTATTCGGTTGCAGGTTTTGTGAGGAGTGAATTTGTATGCAAGGGGACATTTTGCTGTATGAACCAGGCCACTTACTACTACTAATGTGTGTGTGTGTGTGTGTGTGTGTGTGTGTGTGTGTGTGTGTGTGTGTGTGTGTGTGTGTGTGTGTGTGTTCCTCACTATTTGCCGGCATCAGAATGAGAATAGAGAGGCCGTGTGCTGGGCCCCAGATGCTGGCTGACAGTAGGTGGGCTGTTTGCCGTGGGGGTGCCAGGTTGTGTTTTTGTTTGGCCCTCCTCTGTCCCGCCTGCCTCCCTCCCCTCGCCCGGTGGGGGGTCCAGGGCTCCCGGGGCCGGTCCCTGCTGACCAATACCCAGGTATGAAGCCTCTCAGTTTGGCTAACACTTGCCACAGGCCGTGGGAGGTTAACGAGGTACCAGCAGGGACAAGACATTCAACCCTCCCCTGGGCAAACCACAAGTGGTGGATGTATCTCAATGAAGGGCATGAATATGGTCTGATGTAGGCCATGCAGTAGTGGGTGAAGATGGGGTTAAATGGTGATAATACTGCAGGTTATTAAAAAAAAAGCTATCAGAGAAAAATACCACCCAAAAAATCCAGCAAGTCGTTTGTAAGTTTGAAATTCTGCAGGGCCAATTTTCCAATTAATTTGGATGGAACTGTTACAGTCAGTGGATTTGCTTGGGCGGGCAAAGTAAGTCCATGCAAATGTTAACTGTCAAATGCAACTTTGGTGAAATTTGATATACTTGAATTTGTGCGTCTTGAGAGTGCAGAGCGCTAGCGGAGAGCCAGGAGAAAAAAAAAGCAGTTGTTTTATACAGTTAGGACTCATTAATGAATGAAATTATGTGTACTTCTGAAAAGAAAAAATCTCAGAAGAGAGTAAAAGGCGTAGGCCTACAGAAAAGAATAGGCTGGAGAGCTTTTGTGACTGACTAGCTAGCTACAGCGCTAGAGATATGTCATACCAGAATCAGCTTTAAATAAACATTATCGTCTTGTCTCGTTGGCGGTGAGCTAACAAGCTAACAAACCGACAGTGAAATGATGCACAGCTCTGAGGAAAACGTAGCAAGAGGGAGTAAACAGCCAACGGGAGAAAATAGAAAGGACCTCAAAGAGCTGTTGTGACTGAGAAGCACTAGCATGTTCCCAGTTATAGCATGTTAGTTACTATATAGTTAGTCCTCATGAAGCCCCGTCTATTTTGCAAAGACACACCAAGAATTTCACTGTGCCACTTTCTGATAATACCAGGCCTTTAACACAACATTTGGAGAGAATGTTTCTCAAAAAAAAGAAGAAGAACCCACCTTCTGTCTGAAGCTTATGTAGTTTCCTCTGATATCACAGAAGTTCAATATCCAAGGACGCTCATCGATACATGTATCGCTTCCTCCACCGAGCCTATCAATAAATCCATCAATAAGTTCATCAGTGAGTTCTACGCTGCAGATGGCAAAGAAAAAAGAAGCAAGGAGTCATGATGTCCAATACAGTTTACTGTGTGTGTTTGTGTGTGTCAGTGTGTAACAGATGGGTTTGGTTGAGCGAGCCAAGTCATTGATTTGACCTTGAGATGGTCAGCTAAAGTGAACTGAAATGGTTGGTGCAGGAAAAAACTGTGGATCCAACAATACGCTATGTAGCAGTTACATCTTGAGATAAAAAGATGAATTTAAAATGTGTGTCTCGCAAGACCCGTAATTTAAATCACTGGAATGCCCCTTTAAAATGGTGAATTAAACAGATTATGGAAATAAACAGTGCTTGAAATTTTAAAAAATACCAATAATAATGACTAGTATATCAAATGTAGGCTATGCAAACACTGAACATAAGAAGCAATAATGGAACCAGATAGTCCAGATGAGGTTTATTCCAAATATGAATTCAGAAGAAGATTTAGGAGATAAAATCCCATAGAAAGGATTCTTCCGATTTGCGTTATCGTTTATGGTCTGTAACCATATTACCCACTCCTATAAGCAAACAAAGAGCTGCTGGAGGAGAGAGGAAGCAGCACATCGCGCTCTCCTGATGCCAGTCGGTATTATCCAGCACACTGAGCAAGAGCGGTATCTCAGTCCCACGATTCTTAGCCTTCAATTCGTCTCCCTAACAGCAGGAGAAACCGTGACTTCGTCAATTGGCCCGGAGACAGGGGGAGGGCATATTGCCACAGACATTAACAAGCGACTTCACCTTTTTTACAACCACGGCCCCGTTTAGCTGAAACGCTCCCCAGGGCTATTAGATATTTTCCGATGAATTATATATCAGAGCCGAAGATGAAAGGGCTCTGCGTGAGTGAGCCAAGAACATAGCTGTGAGACAACAAGGGGACCAGATATCGGCTGTTTGTTTTATCGCTGAGGGGAAATGGGGAAAACTCCACTTAAAAAGGAGCCTAAAACTATTTCAGTCCCCTAATGACCAAAATGCAATATACAAAATAAAAAAATCGTAATTTGAATCTGTATCGATAACACTGACTTTATATAATTGCACTAAATCATAAACAATAGGCTACTGTCAATGGGTCTGGACACAATAGAGTCCACTAGCCTTAAAAAGGTCGTATTGATTTCAGGCTTGTCTAACAAGCCGGCAGCCTCACAGTCTGTTCATCTGGCATGTAGACTCCTAATTAGTTCTCTAACCTGCTGCTTGTTTGGGGGCGTCAATCAAAACCGTCAGTCCGGGGCTGACGAAGCCAAAGTTTTGGTCAAAATAGACTCAAATTGTAGAAATGACATTAACACAATTCCATTCAGACGTTTCATTGAATGCTAAATGCAGCAAGTCCCTCTGGACACACATTTAAGGGGTGTAATGGGTGGGGGGTGACAGAGAAATGTTTTTTTCCCCTCCAAGTGGTTCATGGTGTAACCCAGCAAATTAAATAAGTAACGCACAGCCCATAATTTAGGCTGCGGCCTCGGGCAAAAACATTGGTTTTCATGCACTGGTCAATTTTGAGATTTTAGGCTATTTTACATCCATAACATAACGAGAACACATCCAACATATACATTTAGGTGTATATTTTACTGCTTTTACTGTATATTAGTCTCAGATTTCTAATTTTTCTCAAGTTAGCATTAGATAATGCCAAATTTGCATATATAAACCCCATGTCAGAAAACTTCAAAATAGAATTGTCTTATTGTAAGTAATCAGAAGTCTAATTGTGTCTTCTATTGCCTTCTAAATGTTTGGAATTTTACAATACATATCTTTAAAGTGCCTTTTATTGCATTTCTGAGCCAGATATCAGTAGCACTTATATCAAGTTTCCTTCATATATTCTGAAGGGCTTCACAGAGGGGCTTGTTCCTTTATCATTCATCGCCTGATTTATTCTACATTTTATTCCTAAAGACATGGCAAAAAAAAAGTTATTTTCTGATTTATGGAGTGATACAAAAAAATCACTCAAACACGTTTGACTCTAATATGTCAACAAAATGAAACGAGAATTTTTAACCTGCCTTCATTCAATTGTTCAGATTTCTGGTCTGGAAATTAGCACATCTTTGTCAGAAAACGCATAAAAATGGAATTAATGTAAGCAATAAACTGGGGAAGTTGTATTAGTTTTGTATTTGTATAATTGTAACCCTATGTCTCTCCTCAAAAGAAAGAGGACCTAGAAGTGGTGCATGGTGTACATTGTCTCCCCCTTAAATCTCCTTTACAGGGTTACACAGACTCAAACCATGACAGATCCCCGAGAAGTTATTTTCACCGCTCGCCACAAAACAGTGTTTCCGTTTAGCTTGCTCAGCTTATTTTGACAATCAAGCTGCGGCTCAAATCTCCTGCTTCTTCCCATGCACGCGGGTCTGGGTCGGGTTATATGGACCACTGTTTGGTCGTCACTAAGCTGCGTGCAGGTGCTCGGCTCTGATTGGCTGCTCTGGATCAACGCAACTATATATGTGTGCACGTGTAAACACTTGGGATCTCCTGGTGCAGATAACATGTAATTGAGACGGGTGTGTGCAGTATATATATTTTTAAATGATTAACAAATGGCAGGAAGATCATGAGTGGTTCAGGAGCTGATGTTGCCTCGATCCAGCTGCTGCATCCTTTCACACCTCAGCCCATCACAGTTCCTCTCATTTTCATTGGCTGCAAAAAAAATGAAAAAATCCTCGCAGTCTCTCTCTCAATAAATACTGAGAATCTCTTCGTATTATCCGCATCCAACAAGCTTAGTGGGGAAGGAATAATCAGAGCCGCTTGAATTGCACTCTGCTCTGCCGAGAGAGGCGTTTTTATATATAACAAATAAAAAACAACAACAGCTGAAGTAAGTGACTTATTTACCTTTCGCTGCAACGCAGGGTGATATGTTGTGTTTAAATGTATTTCAGCTAAGTGAGAAGTTGTTTTGAGTTTTTTTTGTTTTTTGTTAATCGACGTTGAAAGCCACCAGGAGCTGCGTGCGATGGAAATGCAGATAGCCAACAGGGAGATAATTGGAGAGGCGTGCTTTTAAGAGGAAACTGTTCTCCCTCCGGCCTCTGTTATGTGGGCTTCACGCGCGGAGCAAAGGGGCATTCAACCGAGTAATAGCAGGCCGTTGATGCGGACCACGACTCCGGATAATACACTCCAACTGCTGGATGTTGGACTACAGACTGTGGGGGTATTCAGCCGTGTAGGAGGGAGGGGTGGACATATGAAGTCAAGTTGTAGGCCGACGGAACTAAAAAACTAAAAAATCTTAAATCACATAGCATATTAAATTAATATAAAAGGCTCCACTTTACAAATCAAACAGCTGCTGATTACAGAAGCTATTGGAATACATGCTATTTTAGACAATAAAGTTAAATATTGAATGTGGTCAACAACTAAAATATAATAAAATAAAAGGTAATAAAGGTCATATAAACGTGCATGTGTCAGTTTGGGAAAGTGAGTTGTAGGGTTGGTTGTGCTGGGGTTAGGGGGGTATGAGAGGGGGGGTCGGTTGTCTGGCAGTCAGCTGGTCTGATAAATACAATGCCAGTCTTTGTTTTATTTTCGTGACGCAGAAAATTAAGGAGGCCTGAATGCGGAGTCGTGGCTGGCGTCCCTTAATCAGGCCAGCGCGTGCCGTCCGGATTATCTCGTTAATTTTTTATAGAAAGAAGAAGAGGAAGAAAAAAAAAGAAGAAAAAATCTCTCGGAGCCAATAAGAATTAATGTCCGGGCAGGGTATTTATTATTGAACGGGTGTGGAGCAAGTGACAGATTGAGTGTATAGTGGCCGTTATTGGCTCTATAAACGAGGGGTCCGGCTAGAGAGAGGCACCCTGGGGTCCTGGGAACTTTATGCCACAGGTAGGCGTGAATGGGAACGTTACGACAGGCACGCGGAGTAACTAATTAGCTGCTATGAGACACAAACTAAATATTACGGTCCATTTAACATTGGAATTTTTTGTTTGGATTTTTTGTTTAGTATCTTTTTCTTACTAGGCCAATTTGTTTAATTACCTAATTCATATGTATTACGTTGTATTTCTAATTAATTAATATTTTCTATATACATATGTAATCTCCTATATTTCTTCAGGATAAAAAGGTACACGTGTCTCACAAATTATTTATTCCGTAGGGACCCTATCATACTATGTATTCTATTCATTGCTGAGTAATCCTTGTCAATATAATTTAGGGCTTCATTTTTATTGTAAAATATTGAATAATTTTAAAGAATTGTTATCTGTAATTGTAATGTCAATATACCTCGTTTGTGGTCCTATCACAAATAAAGTACACTATTTATGAAGTAAAATATGAGACTGAAATTAACGTTTTTACTGTAAACAAAATAATGTATGCACAACATGGAGACATATTTAGTGGGCCATCTCCTTGTTTGTTTAGATTAAGATTAAGTGCTCCTCTCTAATCAACACGTTCATAGTCTCACCTTCCAAATCTAATTACCGGGAGCAATTCATTAGGAAAGGAGGGGAATCGCCGCGAGGAGTGTCAAAAATATGTCAGAATTAACTTTGGGGAATGTCTCCATGTTTCCAATTATTTGCTAAAGTTGTCCTTCGTATTTCAATTTCGTTACATTTGAATGTACAAGGGTTTTAGTGGAAACCAACAATGGGCCCGATATATAGAAATGAAGACGCTTAGTTGTATTTGAATGAGCGCTCAGTTAGCAGAATTGGCTTCTTTGTTTGTTCCCTAAAGTCTTTTGTTATCAGCATTACTTATCGGTCAACAGTGGGCTTTGTTTCTGCAAATGGCCCCCCAATCAGCTGTCTATTTAGCTTCGCCTAACCTGTGGGTATATGCTAATTGAGAGCCCGGTTGGGGCTCAAAGAGTGTGCGCATTTTAACGACAATGTTTTGTTTTGGTGGTACTAGAGGAGAGGAGTGTGTTTGTGGGGGTGGTAAGGGGCGGAGTTATAGTAGCAGTTAGAGTGTATGTGTGTGTGTGTGTAGGAGGGGGGGCGATGGCGTAAACGCCTGTCAGCCAGACAGAGCATCCTCAGTCCAGCAGGGACAGCTGGGGGTCTCCACTCGCCTTTAAGAGCCCTGCGATTTAGAGGACGCCCACTTCTTTAAACCCTCCGCGGTGCGTAAAGGCTGCGCGTAAAACTCCGCGGACTTTCGACGAAAATCAGCAACCTTATATATATATATTAAAACAACGTTCCTGTTCTGTGTCCTGCTCCAGGTTGATCCGGACGAGCTGAAACACCAAAACGGAGACGAGAGAGGATTAAAACAACAACACACATTTTGTTCTGCCCTATTTTTCTCGTTTTTCTTCGTATCGGCCGCCAGCATGATGTCCTATCTGAAGCAGCCGCCGTACACGGTGAACGGACTGAGTTTATCTACCTCGGGAGTGGACCTGCTGCACCCCTCAGTGGGATACCACGGTAATATACACCAGGGTTATAATAAATACATTATATATATATACATACACCATCCAGTTTGCATGATTCGCAGTCATTTGCAATGACCAACGTAACGTGTATTGTAGTATTATTATTTACATTAACAACTGCCTTATTAACGACTATTACGTTTCGTCTGGGGATCAAATAATCGAGCATTTCTATTTTTTTATTATGCTGCCTCTGAAGTCAAACTGTGTTATTTAGGCTTATACTCCAATTTCTCAGGAACCCCTCGCAAGCAGAGGAGGGAGAGGACGACCTTCACTCGGGCCCAACTCGACCTGCTGGAAAACCTGTTCAACAAGACCCGGTACCCGGACATCTTCATGAGAGAGGAGATGGCCTTAAAGATCAACCTGCCTGAATCCAGAGTGCAGGTGACCCTCCAACACACACCGTCTTATTCACGGAAGGTCGATCATTATCTGTTCGAGAGGCGAGGAGCTCCACTTCAGGGCGAAGTGTCCTCGTCGTTGACTCGTTTCAAGTGCTTAATAACGGGAACTGCTTGAGGCGAGACTTTGTCCGGGTTTGAATCCCAATATGAAGGGCTGAGTTAGAAACTCACTTTTTTAGGTTAAAGTATAAGGAACGTGTGAATATAATGGAAAAGTTGGAAAAATGACAGCCGACATAATTTTCTGGGAAAGCTATGTGGCTTTGTGATCACTTGAACTTTTATTTCGTTTCAATGTATTAGCACTGCATGGTTTGTAAAGTATCTTAAAACCTTGAAACAGCAAAAAGGGACAAAGGTTGTTTCATCTAAATTGAATCATTTTTAATTAAATGTTTTCTTATTCCCCCCCCCCCCAGGTGTGGTTCAAAAACCGACGGGCCAAACACCGCCAACAGGCCCAGCAAACCCAAAGTGGAGCGCAGAACAAGGCGGTCAGCAAGCCGGTGAAGAAGAAAAGCTCCCCGGTCAGAGAGGCCAGCTCGGAGAGCGGAGCCAGCGGGCAGTTCACGCCGCCCTCGAGCACCTCGCTCCCGGCCGTGAGCAGCAGCAGCAGCAGCGCGGCCCCGGTGTCCATCTGGAGCCCGGCCTCCATCTCCCCGCTGTCCGACCCGCTGTCGACCTCCTCCTCCTGCATGCAGCGCTCCTACCCCATGGCCTACACGCAGGCGTCGGGCTATAATCAGGGCTACACGGGCTCCTCGTCCTACTTCCCCGGGATGGACTGCGGCTCCTACCTTTCGCCTATGCACCACCAGCTCTCCGCCGCGGGCTCCGCCATGAGCCCCATGGGGAGCAACGGGGTCTCCGGCCACCTGAGCAACGCGTCGTCCCTCTCCTCGTCGGCGTACGGCGCCGCGGGTCTGGGCTTCAGCAGCGCCGCGGACTGCCTGGACTACAAGGACCAAACGGCCTCTTCGTGGAAGCTCAATTTCAACGCGGACTGTTTGGATTACAAAGACCAGGCAGCGTGGAAATTCCAAGTGTTGTGAGAGGAGAAATCAAATTAAAAAGAGACAACCCCCCCCCCCCCCCCTTCCCTTCCCTTCTCCCCCCAAGCTGCAGGCAAATAAAAAACCCATGGTTGGGAGCAGCAAGTGCGGCGTTTTTTGTTTTTTGTTTTTTGGTTCTTCCACCACTTCGGGCCCCAACTTCTACCTCGGGCAGAGCAGAGCAGGACTGCCAGCCGGTTGTCTCCCTTGTTGGGTTAACTTATTGAACATTCAGACCGACTTCTCACCAACTTTGATCAAGGACACGGAACAAATGTGTTGACCAAAAGGAAAGAGAAAGGATCAAAAGAGCGAGAGATCCAGTAAGCCTAACTTGGTTGAGTGTGAGGAATAGGTCAGTTTTTTTTTCTAAGCTCCTTAAAGACTCCCTTCTCTTGTCTTTTTTTTATTTTGTTGGCACGCTGAAGGGCCCCTTTGATCAAAGCGTTGCGCATGAGTGTGTGTGTGTGTGTGTGTGTGTGTGTGTGTGTGTGTGTGTGTGTGTGTGTGTGTGCGTGCGTGCGTGCGTGTGTGTGTGCGCGCAGCTCTGACATGAACCTGGATGCACTATTAATTTATGAGAAATGTGTAAAACTAGTTATAAGAGACAATCAGTCTGTTTGCGTGTGAGCATAAACGTCCCTTATGTGTTGTTTTTTTTTGTAATTATTTCCCCCCATGTGTTAGCTTTGTTTAAAAAAAAAAAAATATTGTGATTCTTTGTACCACCTGTATGCAATTTTGTTTTCTTCGCAACCCACAAACCCAGCTGTGAATTTGATAGATTTATTTTCCTGTCTCGAGTGTTTAAATGATAAATTATTACGAGGACGTGTTAGCTAAATGGATTAAGGGAGTGCAGAGTGAATCGAGCCAGCAAGCAAGCAAGGTCCATTTGAGCTGTAAAGGCCACAAACACAGTAAACAACAATAAAGACCACTTGAGCTGACCCATCACTGTGGCTGCATGTGTAAATCCATCTAAATCTCCTGTGTTTCTTCATGTTTTCACCACCGGTTTCTGCACACAACACACCACAACATGCAAACAGGCATATTCATTTATACACATGTTTATAACCTTTTTTTTTTGATTTGCCACGAATCTTATATTAAAGTGTCAGTAAACTGAATCCTCGTGATGATCACCACCATCATTATAACCGTCATTATAATGCCGCTTTTTTTAAATGTCTACTACATCACTAGAGTCCTTGATTTCAGTCCAGCCAGGGAGGAATGTGAATTATGTGAGAGCTATGTTAATCCCGTCTCAGAAAGAGGATAATCCAACATTTTTATTGACGGCTGCTCTGTGGTTCAGGGCTCACCGCTGCCAGTTCACACGGAGAAATGTGAAATGAGCTCTGCAGCTGAAGGAGCAAACTTGAATTTAAAGTTACACAGCAAAGAAAACTGCACAAAAAGTGTGCGTTAAGGCTTAAAACAATATCTCAATTTATGATCCACATAAAAGTGGGTAAAACGGAATATACCTACAGAAATAAACAACATTAAATCATTGCACTATTGATCATCTATATAAACACGTGGCTATTATTAAAAAAAAATCATATGCGGCCTCAAATGTTGAAGCCTTTGCTCTTCGTCCTTTGGTCAAAATGAGCTTGATCCAAATCAATGTGCATCCAGACATCTGTTGCAGGGATTGTGATTAGTGCACGGCACGGATTTGTGTGGAGGTAAAGCCAGGCAGCCTCTTTGGGGTTTTAGGGAGAGCATGTGAGCCTGAGCAGGTCCGGGGGCTCGTGCATGGATTAAGGAGGAAGAAGAGGAGGAAGGAGTAGAAGAAGTAGAAGAAGAAGAAAGGCTCCTGCTATCAGTCTAATTAGGATGTGACAGGAGACGTCAGAGAGGCTTCTAATAACTCTGGCTTGACTTCTTGCTGCCGTTGAAGTGCTTTGTTGTCCATTTGACCCCCAATTAGCACCGAATGAAACCCACAATTACAGAGCCACAAACAACTGACTGTGAGCGAGCAGTCTGTTAAATATCATTATCAATATAACCCGGTTGTTTTTTAAATATTGATAATTTGTAATTAAAGGACTTGGGGTTGGCACAAGCTTTAGATCATGAACAAAATATATTGACCTAAATTAAGACAAGATTAATTAACTATTAAATCAATACATAAAACAAAACAAATGAGGAAGAACACACTAATTCATATGAAAATATATATAATGTCAAAATCACGTCTATATAGTGCTCCCCATAGTGCTCCCCATCAGTCATATATTTATCTATATATCAGTCATATATTTATCTATATATCTTATATATATATATATATATATATATATATATATATATATATATATATATATAAAGCGTGATCATTAATAAACTAAATACATATTTGATTTGTTACATTTGCCTATGTGTCACATTCGAAGCCCCAACAGGTTCCATAAATGTCAGCAGAGAGCAGTAAGTCAGGCTTCCTGCAGCAGGAGGACCCGGGGCCCCCGAGTATCCATTCGGTTTTAATTAAGCACAAGCGGCACTGAAGGGGACATATGGGTCCGGCAGACGCGCTTCATTAATCCTCTCATCGCATTTGAGGATGTTAAACAATACACACACAAAAAGAGCCTCGGAAGCCTCCTCTTGGCTGCAGCGACCGCACATTTAGCCGTCGCCCCCCGAGGCACCGCTTCACCGGGGAGGTTTCCCAGGTTCCCCCGCCGGCGGAGAGGATCCGACCAACGCTGGAGGGGCGTCTCGCGCTGGTGACGGGCCTCCAAACTCCAGCACGTTATATTCCAGTGTCACGGGGAATAGCAGATCAATACTGAGATGAATACAGAGAATATGAATAATGCACATACTGTATCAGATAAACTTTATTATGGGAAGGTAAAGGAAGTTAAGGCACTGGCCTAAATAACATGGTGTGTTTTACATGATACCTTTTTTTAAATTTTTTATCTCCCATTGTAAAATATTAAAATATAATTATTAAATTGCCTTGGAGTTTGTTTGAGATACAGAGGCTTTAATAGCAATAAAAGCAATATTAATAGCCAAATACATTGACTGAACACCATCAGTGTACTGTAAAGATACTTAAGGATATGGTCATTTTGGTTCAGTCTCTATTATCAGCTTTTAAGTTATTCAATTATTTATATTAGGCTATTTATTATGTATGAGTTTTTATTGTATTTTGTGTCCTACCTATATTCCTCATTTGCTTCAGAATCAACCGTTTAAACTGTTTTAATTAAAGAACAAACGTGATTTCAAAAAATGTACTTTGTAAAGGAAGAATAAATAGTTCATTCAATGATTGCACTTGGCAATATCTATTGCCAAATATATGTATGTGTGTATATATATATATATATATATATATATATATATATATATATATATATATATATATATATATATATGCAATTCATATATAGGCTATAATGGCCTTATAATAATAATAATAATAATAAACAACAATATACGATCATTATTGTCTGGAAAGATTAATGATTTGGCCTGTATCATTAGAAATGCAGCCAATATGAGTTTTTGCAAAGCAATACAGCATATTTTCTTTTGGCCTCATTCTTTTCTTTTTTAGCCCATAACTCACTATTATATCACTTAGTATATCTGTGAAATAAACTACTGAATATAAAATTTCACCTGTTTTGCATCTGAATCCGCCTAAATCCACATTAGCAATGGTTGATTTAGACGTGAAAATATTTTAGATTGGCTTCGTATCAACTTTGTAAAAACACATCACGCAGCCTGTTGTTGCAGCTCTTCTTGTAGTCTTGTGGCTCTTTTTGTAGTCAGTTTATTTACTGATTATTTATTTGTTTGAGTCAGACCAATATAACGGGCCGATTGGGAACAAATCAACATGCCAATGAATGTCTAGGAAAGAAGGAAGGCATGACTTAAAACATCAAGAAACATTTATGATGAACAATTCATGATGTAAAGAAGCTTATCAGAGTTAATTTAAATAGACGACGCTGCTACCAGCTGTGCAATGTCACTGACAGGCATATGACTTTGTTTTTGTTTTTAAGAAGAAAGAATTAGTGAAAGTACTGGGGCAACAATCCACATTTGAATACAGTATAACCGCCAGTTGATGATGGACCTGATTTCACGACAGCAGTTGCATAAAACAAGCAGAAGATGATCCGCATGTTGTTTCTTTTATGCAGAAAAGAACACAGGAGATAAACGGACTATTTGTTGGTGAGAATATAACTAAAGACTATTGTTATGCATAAGTATGTGTCCTACATTCTCAGAGAGACGACGTCTATCACATATCAATGCATACATAATTCATCTCCAACAACAGCGGTCCTGGGATCTCATTTAAATGAAGGAAACAATAGTGTTTCTGTACTCGTCAGACTGGCGGTTGAGGAATATGGTAAATGGTTAAAAGTACACACAGCCGTAACTCTTTATGACCTTCTCTATCTGTGTTAAGCCACGTAATGTGACGAGTGATTTCATCTCATGGATTACACAATTTGATGAGATTAAACTCAATTCTATCAGATGCACACGCTATAATGTTGCCATGTGATGTTTTAATGGGACTTAAAGCGCCGCAAAATGTTCTTTTAATTGGGATCCAGGAATGCCACGGGGCTGCGGATGAAGGCACGCGGCGCCGGCTCAAAGGGAACTCATTCGGCTCAAATGTAAAACGCTGTTTTCACATTCGTAAATTGTTTCTTGAAAAGGAGACGCAGAGTTGACAAAGTGAAGTAGAGCTCCAGGGTGAAGTGTTTGTTTCAAATGTCGCTGCTGCCGAAAGTGCTCAGCAGGGGTGGAAGAAGTATTCAGATCCTGTAGTTCAGTAAAAGTACAATACAACGATGCAAAAGTACTCTGTTGACGGTGAATTCCTGCGTTCAAAATTCTACGTAAGTATTATTATCAAGTAAAATGTGATCAAAGTAACAGAAGTGAACACACCTGTTCTGTAGTAAAAAAAATGGCCCCTGGGACGGATGTATCCAAAGGGTCCCATGATACATCTGAGGGGTCTGCGGATGACTGATTAGATGAAAGAAGAAAAGAGATATATGGGATTTCTTTTTTTCTATTCTTTGCCTTTTCAGAAATATTGCCTAATTCTACATATTTGGTGGAACTGCTAGCAACTCATAGATCTCTGAAACATGGCAAAGAAAACTATCAAGACTGGTGTCAATAGAGACAGACATTGGGAACCACTGGTTTAATCCTCATTGTATTTTAATAGCTTATCATATGTTTTTTTTAATATAAAATCGTAACTTAGAAAAGTAAATGGAGCTGTTAGATACACGAGCAGGAGTAAAAACAATAATATCTTCTACTGACATGTAGTCAAGTAATATAAGAATATAGTAGCATACAATGAATATAGTACTTCAATAAATGTACTTTGCACCACTGACTTACCACTTCAGTTAGGTGACGTATACGTGGTTTTGATGATCAAATTTATACATTTTCATATTTGTTTTGAAGAGCCCATTGCGTGTCCCTTAGGATCATCAAATAGGACACAAGTGATACGTTTTCCTTGTATAACAAAGTCAACATGACCTTGTTGTTAATATAAATAGGCTATATTATATATGAAACACTGCTGGACAGCATGAGTCTACTACTGACTGTGGGTTTGCTGTTATTGTGCATAACATCAGGATCACGGGCTGTTTAGCATGTTTATTACCAGGTCTGTTTGGCTCTCTTCCAATTTATGTTGGAATTTGCAGCAGAAGACACTCAGTAGCTGGACCTCCTGAGTGCTGCTCAATAACTGTTGGAAGAAAAAAACATATTTACTATTAATCAGTTACTGTTTCACTGTTATATTAATAATCATATGTTCTGTTTATTAATCATATACTGTTAAAGGCTCGTGACTTCAGATTTAACTATTCCTTGTTAACTTACTGAAACTTTGAATTGGTCTCCAGGGTCATAAGACGGGTTGGTATCTCTGTTTAAAGAACACACAGAACCTTGCCTGTCTTGTGACCATAGAGACCAATCTATGCAAAGGCGTCATGTGGGATAAGACCAAAGACGTCATAAGGGCCTCTGTGATTGTGTGATTAATGTATTTAAGAGGTTACAATTCACTCATTCGCAGAGCAGTGCAGGATACGCAATTTAAATACCATGTTGTGTTGATCTGTCTCCTGCTCCTCTTTGCAAAGAATAAATGTCCTGATTGAATGATTTTACCACCAGGTGTCGGGTAAATTTTTCTAACAATATCCAATAGCTGCTTGAGCCTTCTGTTCATGCTATTTATGTTTTGCAAGTGTGGCACACTGCATGCACGCTTTTCATGTTCATGTAAGGAGAAGGACCCTCTGGCAAACACAAAAGCATTTGTACGAGTGATAAAGAAAAATAGTTATTGTGCATTAAACACTTTTCTTAGAGAGCATGTAAACTACATTGTGCACGGACGAAGGCCTCATCCTCAAATGTATGCAGTCCTTCTTTTCTTAAATCCTTTTTAATTCAATTAACAGCTGTTTGGTTTCACTTATCGGGACTGAAAAAACAAACATTATATAGACTTCACAATGAGAACGATCCAGTTTTTTTAAATCATAACACTTTATCTCATTTGTATCATAATCTGTGCATTAATCTCACCCAATAATAACTGAATTTATGTAGAATTAACTGATTTTCAAGACCTGAGCCTGTTACAAATGGATGAAAACCTCTTATAAAGGAAACATTAGGGAAATGTTCAATTAAATGACTTTCCAATGGGGCTGCGATTTGAGCTGGGCGTCTCCGCCATATGGCTGGAGTTAAACATGTGAGCCGAAATATGAATAATGCCGAGATACTGTCATTTGAGGAAATACAGCGCTGGCTGTAAAAACACACATACAGTATTAGTGCGCGCACACACACACACACACACACACACACACACACAAAGCTGATTACAGGTTTAGAGAAAATCCCAGCATATGTTAAAAATGTATATATATTAGAGAAAAAAAAGAATTGCCATCATAGAATTAATGCTTTACATAAAATTAATGCCTAGTTAATGTTTCTTTCTCTCTTTTTTTGACCCCAAAGAATCCTTTTAGCTTCCGGACCTCACTACCCTGGATTATGTGGACAGTGGACATCCAGCCAACAAAGCACTCCTGCCCTCATGAGAACAGACCATTAGCACGGAGAGAGAGAAAAAAAACATAAATCTCCTTATAAAGAGCAAAAGGGAGTTGTTGTAATAACAGATTACGTGCATTTACTGTAATGGCCAAATTTACATCCATAAGCTGAAGATAAAAGCATTTGACGCAAACAGACGATTGAGCGACGCTTCGTTTAGGAAGCTGTGAGGCGGCAGAGTGGGAAAATGACGAATAATGAAATCAAAAACACATCTCGTTGGGCAATGTTTGATCTGAGCAGGTTAAACTAAAGATTTGGTGTCCAGAGTGACGATAAACGTCTTCTTCTTCGGTGCCACTGTTAACTGTTAACTTTGAAAAACTAAAACCAAAAAACGGTAAATTAGACAGACACACAGCGACACAGTGAGAGGATACGTAACATTTTAAAATATCTTAAGTCAAGGTCCACTTACCAACTTGTTTTAAGAGCTTTTAACTGCAGCTTAATGTCTTTCAGGTAAACACTGTCAGCTCTTTAGCCGTAGTTTGCACAGTTACTGTTACCGTTATACTGTAAATAATGAATTTCCACTAGCATTAACCCCAAAATCCAATCAAACTGTCATGCTAAAAATATCTGAGTATGTCTCTCTTTATGATATATACAAAATAAATATAATGAAAACTGAGAATTCCTGAAAATACAGTCAAATCAGTGCCAACAGCTAACTAAGTGCAGAACTTATTAAACACACACGTCGACCTCAACTGCCAAACCTCTCCTCTACTGCAGTTACAATAGAGGTCAAGGGGCCTCCATCTTTACTGCAATTACAGACAAGTAGGACACGAATTCTAAAGACGAATCAAAAGTTAAACTGATGAGTACAGTTTCCTCACTTCCAACGCATCGTTTACCTTCCTGCCCACCGTGCCTCTCTCTGGGCAGATGGAGAGGTCGTACGGTAGGAGGAGGATGGAGGCAGAGTTTGTTGACAGATGACTCTCCTATCCCTGCCCCGCCTCCCTCCGCCCACCTGTTAAGGGCGGTGGTGAGCTCCTGAAAGGCAAGCGTGTCTGTTGCGGATGCACGCCGTGAGGCAGCGACCTGGAATGGCCGGCACGCATTACAAGTCTCGTCACGAAACGGTGTGTTGCATTGGCCGAATGAGCGCAGGTGTTTCCTCTGCCCTGTGGTAATATGTGTTTGTGGGTTTGTGGATCAATCATATGTGTGTGAGTGTGTTAGTGTGTGTGTGATTAGGAGAGCAGGAGGAGTGTGCCCTCTTTGCACCCCCACAGCCGCCACACGCCTGGCCACCTGTTCTGGGATTAGAGAGCATGCGGATTACACGCGTCACAATGGAGATACACAAACACAAATATGCCCTCGGCCAACAAAGGACACACACACACACACACACGCACCGGACAGCCTCGTCGCTAATCGCTTTTAGCATCTTCAATATTTTCATAGTTTGGGTAACAATGACGGTGGACGCAAAGCACGAGACGGCAGATTATGTTTACGTTTGTGTTGACTGATGCTTTTAGATTGAGATTGTGGACTGTAGATCTTTTCTGTGGATTCATTATGGTATGTGCTTATTGAGGATTATGGCACCGTTCTCTGGACTTGTTGTTTCAGTGAGTTATCTGTGTGTGTGTGTGTGTGTGTGTGTGTGTGTGTGTGTGTGTGTGTGTGTGTGTGTGTCCCACAACAGATCTGCTGTCCTGCTTTTCAACCATAAAAACACTGACGTCAACACGCAGAAGCCTAGAAAGGTCCTCAAAACAGAACATGATAATACATAACAACAGCAGCGTCAACACAAATAATAATAATTCTTCTTCACAGGGTGTATTTGATCAACACTAGTACTTTTATTAAAACTCTTATAGGCTCTTTTTGGTATATTATTATTATTATTATTATTGACTAGCAATACAAGAAGTTTCAAAATCCTTAAAATACATTACCAGCTGAACAATAAGCTTTCATTGATCAGCCCATTCTTATGAGCAAACTCCGTAAGTCGTCGTTGACATTACCCGCCTTGTATGTGAATAGTCAGGTGACAGAAATCATTTCTGAAACGTAGATCGTTTTCATTTAAAAACCCTGTTTTAATTCAAACAATGAATGTGTTCAACGTATTAATGTGGACGTAGACCAAGCAAGTCTCTGTCTACTTTCTAACACACTGTGTTTCCCATTGCACGGTACACGTGGTTAACGTTGGGAATTCAAACAAATCTGTCCGTTAGACACATGAAAGCCTGGTGCTTCTCTTTGAAAATCAGGGATATCTCCAAATTACTCAAATCAGGATATCTTGACATCTGCCCTTCTTTGCAGATCTGTTTTACAAGCTCCCCTGACTTCATGCGGTCAATAAAAACAAAATCTAATAAAAAAACACAATGGAATAAACAGAAAAAATAAATATATATAATAATTATAATGTTCAACTTTATTAACAAATCATTCAAAGTGATTGATTTGACTGCAAGAACAAGTATATGGCTAATTTCAGCTTCATGAATAAATACATTCTGCGTTTTCCATATAAAGTAAATGGGGTGTAATTTCAAGGACATGAATGACAAAATGTCATTAGTGATAAAACAAAAGAATTACAACAAGCAACATCCAGAGGCTTGAGAGTAGCCATCATTTTTTGGGATGTTAGTCATCACTGTGACATTTGTCTGGATGATGTAATTTAGGGCTTTCAGTGTCATACAAATATATCTTAATGACATTTTTCTCCAGATATTATAGTGGGGTGATCCTGATGTACAGACATATGATGAAAGGAATAAAAAGAACTGCGAGCTCTCTTTGTGGTTAGGGACATTCATAAAAAACATTTGACGTTTCACACTTGTTGTGTCAGAGGCCTTCGGGGCCGATGCTTGAGTGTTTAAAAACAGTCATGGTGGGATGTCGGGGGGGGGGGGGGGGTGAAGATCTTCTACCACTGTCTTCCCCCTCTTCTTCCTCACCTCCTTTTGCCCCACGGGGTCGGCGGGTTTGTTTTGCTAATGACCCCATCCCGTTATGACCTCATTGAGATTGCGCTCAGTAATTGGTGGCACACTGACACACTGCGGTGTTGGGGGAGGGGCTCACATGCCGGGGTAAAGGAGGTGGGCGGGGGTGGGGCGCTATCTCTTTGTAAACATTCCTCCCTGACAATTAAGGTATTGTTATTGATGATTAACAGCAATGAGGGGCACTGTGTGTGTGTGTGTGTGTGTGGGGGGGGGCAGGGAAAAGGATAATGAGGATGATGTGGGTGATGAATGATGATGACAAGTGAGGTGTTGCCACAGATTAGCTTCGACATGGAGGGAAGTAGCGGTAATGAAGATAACTGATGATGACAGTAAATTATATGTCAGTGCTGTTAATGATGAGACTCTTCACATCTTCAGTTGCTGAAGTGCCATTGAGCAAGGCACTGAGCCTCGAGTGGCCATATGTCCTGTGGCTACTAAACAGGTATTGATCCATGTTTCCTTATTGTCTTATTGTGTTGAAGTCCATGAGAAAATTACTCTACTTCTCACTTGATTTATTACCGCGGTAAACATTGTAAAACATGAGTTTATGGTCTCAAGCGCTAGTTTCAAGTCTTCTTCAATACAGCATGATGTATTTTGTAAATGTTGGTCTCATTTAGAGTCAAATAGAACTATACACCGCGTTCCACATTATTATGCAAATTACACTTTGCTCAGATTTTCCTAAATAGTAATGCACAGTCAGTCAGTATCATTTTCAAGTCATCAACTGTTAGAGCATAAGTCAAATTCTATTGAACAAACCTCCTAATGATAACAGTATTTTTTTCAAAAATAAAAAACACAAAATGCAGTGTTCCAAATTATTATGCAGAATTTCAAGATATTTTATAGGTTGTATCACTCCCTCCAGGAAATACACGACGCCTTGTGGTTCTTCTGGTACTGATGGATATTTATTCACTCTGTCAACATCACCGTCTTCAATCCACCGTCGAACTGTTTAAAGACATTTTAACATACAAAAACAAGTTGGCGTTCACGTTACACGATAAACTGTATTTACATAAGAATGCGCGACAAACCATTAACATAACGAACATACCTCGCTGGCTGCACGCTACTGTGAGGGAAATGGGTCCACTTGGAAAACAACATTACATGAGAAATTAAACCTTAACTTATAACTTTTAGCGGAGTAAACTACTACCGCTGCACGTGTCTTTCTTCAGGGGCTTGTCACATCTAAATGCGTCCCAGCACAAACATAGGACGCAAAAATAGTTCCTCTCACATGTAAATAAAAACCAAAATCAATATTCAAGAATACATTTGTACAAATAATAATAAGTAAACAAACGTATTAAATAATGACAAATAACATTTATGGCAGTTAAACTCCCACCAAATCACATCTTTGGGATTTCATCTCACAAAAATAACCATGACATTTATTCTGCTTCAAGCAGTAAAACTGTCTTGTGTACAGGCCTGTCAAGATAGACTGGCTTTGTGGTGCGTTTTCCCTGGTTATCTAAGGTTGAGTCACCAATTAACAGTTTTAACTTTCTGACTCTTCCATCAGTGCTAGGGTACACCTGTGCTACTCTAGCTAATCTCCATTGATTTCGTGAAGAACCATCCTCTTGTAGGATGACAATGTCGTTAATCTTCGCATTTCTCTTATCCTTTTGCCATTTCTGTCTTTGCTGAAGATTAAGGAGGTACTCTTTCTTCCACCGTGTCCAGAATTCATTTGCCAAGAACTGTACCTGGCGCCATCTCTTGCGTAGGTAGAGATCCTGACTCACAAACTGACCAGGAGGGGGAGTTGTTATCTTCGACTTCATCATGAGGATATGGTTGGGCGTGAGAGGTTCAAGACTTGTTGGATCATTTAAGTGCTCTGTTGTCAGAGGTCTGCTATTTACAATAGCCATCACTTCATACAGAAAGGTTCTAAGTGATGCACTGTCAAGTCTTTTAGCAGATTGGTCAAGGATCGCAGTTAGAACGCTTCTGATGGTCCTAATTTGTCTCTCCCATACACCTCCCATGTGACTTGATGATGGGAAGTTCATTACAAACTCACATCCATGTTCCTTTATCTGTTCATGATCCAGGTCCTTCATTGCATTCATGAACTCTCCTTTTGCACCAACAAAGTCAGTACCTTGATCACATCTCAACTGTCTTACATTGCCACGTATTGCGATGAATGCACGCAGTGCATTGATGAAAGCGTCTGTAGTGAGATCATCAAGCATTTCAATATGTATGGCTCTAGAACACATACAAGTGAAAAGAAGACCATATCTTTTCAGTTCCTTTCTTGCTTCTTTCACATAGAATGGTCCGAAGCAGTCTATGCCACAATATGTGAATGGAGGGGTCATTTCCAATCTTTCTTCTGGCAAGTCTGCCATCTTTGGTTCCTGTGTGTTCCTTCTATACTTTCTGCATGTTGTGCATTTGTAAATGTGAGAGGCAACTGCGCTGCTGCATCCTGTAACCCATATTCCATTGGATCGCAATTCATTGACGGTTATTCCTCTTCCTTGATGATGCACCTTTTCATGGTAGTGCTTGATGAGTAAAGAAGACACATGACTTGCCTTAGGTATGATGGCAGGATGCTTGACATGTGGATGAAGGGCAGATCTTGTCAAACGTCCTCCCACCCTGAGCACACCGTACTCATCGACAAAGGGACTTAGTTTGTGTAGCTTGTTTGTTTTGTCTTTGGGTTTTACTTCCTTGCATTGCTTTATACTTTTGATTTCACTGCTGAATGCTTCCGTTTGAACCAATTTAATGATGAAAAGCTCTGCTTCCTGCCTTTCCTCAACACTTGTGGTTTCACTTGTTTTAGGTTTGAGACCCTTGATTTGCTTAGCATGGCACTTAAGACGAGCAATAGCTTTGACAGCTCTTTTCCAGTCAGAAAACCTTGTCAGGCGGTCTAACAATGTCCTGTCTTCTTTCACTTTGGTGTTGAGCACCTGGGCCTTTCGAAGTTCTGGATCAGTCAATGACCTCACTCACTTTGACATCTTCTATGGGCAGCTCTCTTTTCCACAGAAAATCTGGCCCATTAAACCAAGTTGAAGCTACAAGCTGATCTGCCTTTAGTCCTCTTGAAGCATGATCCACTGGATTATCTTCAGAACGTACAAATCGCCATTGCTTTGGATCTGTCTTGGACTTGATTTCATCTCTCAGCTTAGTCAAGCAGTGGAGATCTTCCTGAGAGACGGTTGCATCTTCTTCAACTCTTTCACTGAAATCAGATTCTAGCACCTTAATTACATCATCTGGACTTAACATTTCCTTGATCTGAGTCTTGCAAACATAGTGAACTTCACCTTTGAGCTTGATTGTTGATTTCGGTTCAGGTGTCACTTTCCTTACAATGATGCGGTGACTTACTCCAATTGCATCACTGTAGTGCTCTTGTGGGTCACCATAACTCACTATACTCCAACCTAGATCTGTTTTCTGAGCAAAGGGTTGGTTTTCTTCTCCACATACGACTTCTCTAGGCATTAGCGCTTGTGGGCAATTGTACCCGATTAGCATACCAATTTCACATTCCTTTGGCGGTGCAATGTGTTCTGCAAGATGCTCCAAATGAGGCCATGCTTTCGCGGTCTCTGAAGTTGGAATGTGTGTCCGATTAGCAGGGATAAATTCACGAGTGTACATTGTTGGCACTGTGATCTTCTTAGAGGAGAATATCCCTCTTATTTGTAGGTCTTTGAGTCTTTTACAGTGTACAATTGTCTTTTTTGACGACATTGTGGATAGTTTCAGCTTCACTTGTTCCGTTTTCGTATCCAGCATGTTTGCCACTTCCTCAAGAATGAAGGAAGAATCACTTTGTGAATCTAGCAGAGCGTAGACAAGAACTTCCTTACTTGAATCACTTTGCGTTGAGACATAGACAGGTACTATCATTGAAGTCTGTGTAGCATTGCCATCTTGCACAACTCTGTTGGATGTAGTTTCCTTGATAACGTCTTGTTGTGTTGTCTGTAGCTTTTTTTCCTTGCCATAACGTAGGTTTTTAGATGGTTCTTGTTCTTGGTTTGAGCGATCTTCGTGTAGGCATGTGGGATGACGTTTTGAGCAGGTGTCACAGACCATCCGGCTACTGCAGCTCTTGGATTGATGGCCAGGACTTAAACATCCGAAGCACAGTCTCTCACTCTGAATAAACTTGACTCGATCAGCTACTGTCTTTTCAATGAATTTGAAGCACTTGTGTAAACTGTGTCCTAATTTCTTACATAACACACATGTGACTGTGTTTCTTTCACTGGTGTTAGTTGTGAAGATCTTGGCACCTACAGTTTGGTTCTTGTAGGCCACCGTGGTTTGGTTCTTGATCTTTGCTTTATCGTGTTCACTTTCTCGTAATGCGTTGTACGATGTTATAGGGTTGCACGCAATACTAGCTTCCATTGACAAGAATGTCACAAAGTAGTTAAAGCTTGGGAACCTTCTGTGTTCCAGTTGGTATTGTGTGGCCCTTCGGTTCCATCTGGTACTTAACCAGTCGGGTAGTTTGGCAGCTAGTTTTTGATTCTCAATATCATCATTAAGAACCTTTAGACTCTCATTGTGATCAATAGCAAATTCACAACTACGTAGAAAGTCCACACATTTTCTTAAGTCTGCACTCTCTTTAGGAGCTAATTTTGGCCAAGCATGTAATTTGTCTCGGAAGGCTTTGGCAATTACAAAAGGCTCACCATAACGTTCCTTGAGGAGGTCCCATGCTGCATGATAAGAATCTTCTGAATCGATCAGGAAATAACCTTCTACTGCTTCTTTAGCTGCTCCTCCCACATATTTCTGAAGGAAGAAGATTTTCTCTGCAGTTGGAATATTCTTTCTCTCAATCAGTGTCTGAAAGGAAGACTTCCAATGGTTGAACTTGAGTGGATCCCCACTAATGCCGTGTTCACACCAAAACAGTTGCGAATATTCGCAACGCCACTTCGCCTATATCGCGCCGCCCGGCAAAAAACTCGCTCTAGTGGTTAATTCGTTTTTCGCAACCATCGCTGGGGAAAGGGGGCGGGGCTTATCTCCATGTCAGTGAAAACATTGACTATGTCCGCCATTGACCATTGAAATAACCACTAGTTCTGCTTTATACTTGTTGAGAAAGTCCCACAAACGTCGGAACATCAAACGCCCCCGTGTCTGGGTTCATAATATTATCCGTAGTCGTGTCTGGGTTCATAATATTATCCGTAGTCGCACACAGCTCCGACTCCTCCGGGACGAGTGTCTGAATGAAGCCGCTTCCAGCGCTCCTTCAGCGGACCCGCAGTTTGATTCAGTGACGGCAGAACGGCGGTGATGCCGGGCGGAGCTTCTCAACGCTGATTGGCTTTCGCAACTCCGCGTCGGGCGAATTTTTCGCTGGCGATGAATTATTTCATCGCCAGCGAAAAAGCGAAAAAGCGAAAAAGCGAAAAAGCGAAAAAGCGAAAAAGCGAAAAAGCGAAAAAGCGAAAAAGCGAAAAAGCTTTGCGAATATTCGCAACGCCATTTCGCCAGTATCGCGCCGCCCGGCGAAAAATCCGCTTTTTCGCAACCTAACGCGGCTGTGCATTGACTTAACATGTAATCTGGACGCGCGAATATTTCGCAACTCTTTTGGTGTGAACACGGCATAAAGATTGTAGGCTCTGGAATTGGAAGCCTATTTGCTGATATAGCTTCAGCCAGGACTTTCACAAGCTCCCCTGTGTCGTTGTGAAGCACACTTCTTGGAGCCACATCTCTTACTGGTTGTGGGTGCTGATACACAGGGTTCTTCTGATCAATTGCTTGCTCGAGCAGAGGCAGCTCAGACTTATGTGGAATAAGCCTTTGGTCTGGATACAACTCATATTCATCATAGACTTGAAGCCTTGCTCTGGCTGCATTCAGTCTTTTTATCTCCTCTAAACGTCCAAGCTCTCTTTTCAAGTCTTCTACAGATTTTTTTCTTGCAGCATTCTCTTCTTGCTGTTTCTTTAAGAGCGAAGCTTCTTGTCTCTCCTTTTCTATCCTACGTTCAGTCTCTTCTCTTTCGCCTTGAAGACGGTGAGTTAATGCAGCTGCTTCTTGGTCTGCAACTATCTGCTTGTCCTCAACTTCCAGTCTTTGCAGTTGCTCTTGGTGGCAATCTTGCTCAGCCATAATCTTCAATACAGCTTTGGTGGCTGCATACTCTGCAGCGGCTTCTTGTCTTTTAACGGAGGATAAATTAGAGCGAATGGAAGTAGCCTTAGAACACTTAGAGTCCGGAGATGAAACACTGGAAAGAGTAGATGCGAATACAGAGCTTGCATCTGGCCAAATCAGTTCCTCCTTTGTTCCTTGAATTTGAGACTGCGCGTTGTGTACGACAATCTTTGTGACTGATGTACATTTATCCAGCTTGCGGCGCATCTCGTGAGCTGGGCGGTCAATCTTTCGATATTCTTCATAAACATTATTCAGTTCTGATAACTCTCTTTGAATAGTGCTGATGTGTTCTTGTAGGATGTTACTGGGATCCTGTTTTGTAACTGATTTCTTAGCTAACTTAGTTAAAGCTTTCCAGCGTTCATAAATGCTGTCAAAGCGAAGTAGTAGTTCTTTTGTTTTTTCTTTCTGAAATTCTTTTCCTTTTTCCGTTAATGTACGGGCTCTTTCACTTCGTCGAGGCGCTTCAGACTGTCCGGCTTCTTCTACAACGCTAGACTCATCTGTCTGCTTTGGTTCTACTACTTGTTCTACGAGTGCTCCTTCATACTGACTCTCTTTACTTGTTTGTGACATCTTAAATTATTTGAAAGTAACCTGTACACAATCCAGTTGTCTTAAATAAACTGTGCAGTTTACAACAAACATTTTACGAAAAAAATACTCAAGAGAATAGGATATGACAAGTTAGGTTACTGTCTTTTAAATCAACCCTTCAGAATAAAAGTAGGCATTATAAAGACTTTGAAATGTTGCAGAATCACTCAAAATAACAGCATTCTTAAATGCACACAACAAAAAATTCTCTTTCCTTAAATATATCAATTACCTCTTTTCAATGAATGATCAATATCCATAAATCACTTACATTAATGTCTCTTAATATCTTGTTAAACACTGTTATGTTATTTGGCTACACACAGCCCTTTGTAGTCCTTTATATTTTTTCAATCCTTGTGTCACCTTTCAGAACACAAACTTAAGTGTCTGACTTACGGACGTCTTCATGAAAAAACGGATGAACGTGTGCGAGTCCTTCAACGTTGAACAGTGGCTTATCTGTGATTCCGTCTTGACGAGCTGTCTTGCAGAGCAGGCCAGGAAACGGTCACGCAGGTCCGAGTTCGACTATCACTCCCTCCAGGAAATACACGACGCCTTGTGGTTCTTCTGGTACTGATGGATATTTATTCACTCTGTCAACATCACCGTCTTCAATCCACCGTCGAACTGTTTAAAGACATTTTAACATACAAAAACAAGTTGGCGTTCACGTTACACGATAAACTGTATTTACATAAGAATGCGCGACAAACCATTAACATAACGAACATACCTCGCTGGCTGCACGCTACTGTGAGGGAAATGGGTCCACTTGGAAAACAACATTACATGAGAAATTAAACCTTAACTTATAACTTTTAGCGGAGTAAACTACTACCGCTGCACGTGTCTTTCTTCAGGGGCTTGTCACATCTAAATGCGTCCCAGCACAAACATAGGACGCAAAAATAGTTCCTCTCACATGTAAATAAAAACCAAAATCAATATTCAAGAATACATTTGTACAAATAATAATAAGTAAACAAACGTATTAAATAATGACAAATAACATTTATGGCAGTTAAAGGTTGTAAAGAACAAAAAATTGTCATTTGTTGAATTTGCAGCATTAGGAGGTCATATTTACTGAAATCAAGAAAAGTTGGAATCAAAAACATCTTAACAGGTCAAGTTACATGTTAACATAGGACCCCTTCTTTGATATCAACTTCACAATTCTTGCATCCATTGAACTTGTGAGTTCTTTGATAGTTTCTGCTTTAATGTCTTTGCAGGATGCCATAATAGCCTCCCAGAGCACCTGCTTGGATGTGAACTGCCTTCCACCCACATAGATCTTTTGCTTGATGATGCTCCAAAGGTTCTCAATAGGGTTAAGGTCAGGGGAAGATGGGGGCCACACCATGAGTTTCTCTCCTTTTATGCCCATAGCAGCCAATGCCCCAGAGGTATTCTTTGCAGCATGACATGGTGCATTGTCATGCATGAATATGATTTTGCTACGGAAGGCACGGTTCTTCTTTTTGTACCACAGAAGAAAGTGGTCAGTCAGAAACTCTACATACTTTGCCGAGGTCATTTTCACACCGTCAGGGACCCTGAAGGGGCCTACCAGCTCTCTCCCCATGATTCCGGCCCAAAACATGACTCCGCCACCTCCTTGTTGATGTCTCAGCCTTGTTGGGACATGGTGGCCATTCACCAACCATCCACTACTCCATCCATCAGGACCATCAAGGGTTGCACGGCACGCATCCGTAAACAAAACAGTTTGAAAGTTAGTCTTCATGTAGTCCTGAGCCCACTGCAACCTTTTTTGCTTGTGAGCTTGGTTTAGGGGTGGCCGAATAACAGGTTTAAGGACACTTGGAAACCTCTTGAGCATCCTACATCTTGAAGTTCGCGAGACTCCAGAGGCACCAGGGGCTTCAAACACCTGTTTGCTGCTATTCAATGGTATTTTAGTGGCTGCTCTCTTAACCCTACGCATTTGTTTGGCAGAAATCTTCCTTATTTTGCCTTTGTCTGAACGAACCCGCTTATGCTGTGAATCGGTGACAAATTTCTTCACCGTCCGATGATCACGCGCAATTCTTTTGGAAATATCCAATGTTGTGATACCTTGACCAAGGTATTGCACTATTTGCCGCTTTTCAGCAGCAGAGAGATCCGTTTTCTTCCCCATTTTGCCTGAAACATGTAGCTTGCTTAATAATGTGGAACATCCTTCTTAAGTAGTTTTCCTTTGATTGGGCTCACCTGGCAAACTAATTATTATTATTACTATTTGGATGATTTCAATCATCCAAATAGCCCTGAGACACAATACCATCCATGAGTTTCATTGAAAAACCAAAAAATTAATGTTTATGACCCTTAAATACAATTTGCCTAATAATGTGGAACGCGGTGTAATGCAGAGTATGCTTTAGGGCGGGGCTACCTTGTGATTGACAGGTAGCTACCACACCGTTGTCTGGGAGTTGTCTGTGTTTTTATTTTAGAACTTCAACCTTTCAAAGTGTGTTTTCAGTTCATGAAAGTAACCTTTTTGGTCTGTGTAAAATATATATATTTTTAGATCCACACTCGTGTCTCTTCTGGTTGCAAAAAGCCAACATAGCGACGGCCAAAATCCAAGATGGCGACGGACAAAAAAGCCTTGAGGCTTCAAAACAGCAATACACAAACTAATGGGTGACGTCACTGTACTTCTGTACCACTTCTTATATGAAACAGAAAAAACAGAAACATGCACTTTATTAATCCCCTTGGGGAAATTCTTCTCTGCATTTGACCCATCCCTGGATAGGGAGCAGTGGGCAGCCCTGTGAGGCGCCCGGGGAGCAGTTGGGGGTTAAGTGTCTTGCTCAGGGACACTTCGACATGTGAGCTATGGGGGGACTGGGACAGTCTATGGTTATAATGTGTCTAATTTCTTCTTCTTGAGGAAACATTGTACAATCTAGATTAATGTGGAAAAGATGCATACAGTCGGTGATTATATTTGTGTTATATTATCATTAGAAAGTCAGAGGTTTTGTGAGGTTTTACTTCTGTACCTATATATTTATACTCGACTTAAATACACAGGGAATCGTGCTTTTTTTTCTTCATTTATTTGAGAGCTGGACTGTTACTTTGCAGATTCATATTTTATGTAATGTCACACACACACACACACACACACACACACACACACACACACACACACACACACACACACACCTTGCAATGAGGCTTTGGATGCTTGGTGCTGCTGGTTGAAGGTGGATGGGCCGTCTTGGTGGGGAGTCTCTCCTTTCTTTGCTGACACTTGTCTTTAGTAGCACAGTCATCCTCTTCATAATCCGCAGCTCCTGCAGGGACTTTGTTTATTCAATGTGTTTCTGGTTTAAGCAAAATTCTCACAGCTGCAGCCGTCGATCGAACTTTTGGAAAAGGCTGATCTTGAAGTCTGTGTTACACCTCTTTTTCTGACCTCCAGGTCCCCGCTGGATCTGAGATTAAGTGTCGGTAAAGGTGAGACCGGCTTTCTTCACATGTGGTCAGTCCATCGGAGTTGGTGTTACATGACAATCTAAATATGCTGCTCTAACATGGTGGATATAGTTATTATCGATGACAGGAGTGAATACATTCCCGTCTCATCCATCACCTATCGCGTATGGGGGCCTCTCTTGCATGGACGGAAGGTTAACTATTAGACTCGTAATATGGCACAAAATGATATCTTCAAGGTCTCTGTGAGAGTGTAAGACTGTGTGAGTGTGTGAGTATGTGTTTAAGCGTTAAGTGGTTGCATATCTTCTGTGAGAAATGCCCGGGGTCATTTTTTCTAATGCGTCTGTCTACATTATTCAAATGAATTCAAGTGTATAATTGTGTGTGTGTGTGTGTGTGTGTGTGTGTGTGTGTGTGTGTGTGTGTGTGTGTGTGTGTGCGCACTAATACATTCCTTTGAGGAAATGCACCATCGATTTCAAGTCAAAAAAGGCACATGATAGCCATCAGTGTTAATCATCATCTACTATGTGTAATATGTAATTACACAGACATTACTACCATTAATTATAGAGCGTTTATAAATTAATTAGCATGTATTATGTCTCCCTTTGGTGAGTCTCTTTTTTGCGTGTGCTCTGCGGCAATGGATTTGGCAGGTAAACAAAATGTTCTGCTGCGGTTACATCGCTTGTGTCATGCAGGTAAGCGCCGCAGGAACCCTCCAAACAACAACAACAACAACAATCAACAAACAAGGGATGAAAGTGCTTCTGCTTGTGTCTGGTTTATATCAGCAAAAAAACGAAGAAAAAAAACAAACATGTGTGCACATGCGCCCACAAACGCAAACACACACACATGCCCTATCTTGCTTTTTTTTTTACTTTAGTGGGTGGCAGCAAAGTCATCCCTGCAAGCTCCCCTCTTCCTCTTCCTCCTCTTCCTCCTCCTCTTCCTCCTCCTCCTCCTTCCCCCCTCTCCTCATCCCACTATCACATCGGACAGGGTCTACTTATAGTACCACGCCAGAGAGCAGAGAATAGGGAGAGAAAGGGTATTATGACAGTGAGGAGAGAAAAGAGAGAGAGCGAGAGAAAAGAAGGGCAGACAGGGTATTATGAGAGAGAGGGATGAGAGCAGTGAAGGCATTTGGAGTCTTTATTCGCCTTCCTAAGCCACGGGCTGCGCTCCCAATCCGATTGGTCGATACGGCCAGCCATGTAAATTAAATGCAAAGCAGAGAGACCCTGACTTCCCTTTGCCAATTTGTGGGGCCCTTTCTCTCTTCCTCCACTGATGGCTTCCTTCTTTTATCAGTCTGTTCCTCTCAACGTGACGCCTTTCTTCCTCAGTATCACATCTCACCGCCTTCTCTCTCTCTCTCTCTCTCTCTCTCTCGAAGATAGTGATTTGCCTCTTTTTCTGTAAGAGCTGAACTCTGCACTTCTCTAATGTTCAGCTCGAGAGGATTTAATCCACGCTTTAAAAAAAAAGTATTTCCTGGGAATCTCCAGTGGTGATTAAGCATATGCTCTTTTGCATGTGTGCACCTCTGTGTGTGTGTGTGTGTGTGTGTGTGTGTGTGTGTGTGTGTGTGTGTGTGTGTGTGTGTGTGTGTGTGTGTGTAGAAGCATTTCTATGTGTCCTCACGCTCTTTGCATAACGCTTGACTCGAGGCCATTAGAGGTTGTTTGCTCTTCCTTAGAAGTTTTCTTCAGCTGCATCAGGGTAAACGGCACCGGTCTGACCTACGGCCTGGACTTCTACACATTATTTGTACATATCAATACACTCCTCCCTCTTTTAGACGTTTCATTTAATGTCTGTGATGGGGACGTCCTCCACCCCGGCAGGAGGAGGGTCTGTTGACACTAAACTCTTCCCAGGGGGCAGAGTACCAGTAATGGGGGGCTCTGGCTGCGTAAAGCCCTGGCTGTGAGATTTAGGTTACTGTTTATTTATTTTATTTATTTATTTTAAAAGAGTCTAATCAGCTCCAGCCGTGTTTCATGTTTTTTTTTTTTCCTCTCTCTTAACGGGATGGGATGGGGGTGACAGGCCGATAGATGGGGCAGGACTGATGACAGCTTTAAGTGCAGACAAATGCCACAGTCTGTCCCAGATTAAAAATGCCCACTACCGCTGTAATCCCTGAAGCGCGGCCAAATTGGTATTTCCTTCCTTTGCCTGAGCTGAGCAGCACTGAATGAGCAGAGACCGGGACAGGAAGAGAATGAGCATCGCAGAGCGATTTGTGAGGACTTATCCGACTGAACTCCCCGGCCCTGTGGTTGGTTGGAGGGGAAGGAATTTCTCTCGAAATTCTTCTGCAGAAACTCAGTTTATGCCAACAATTGTTACGAGGAATTAGCCTCAGGAATTAGTTCAGTCGGTGCTCACGAAAGGGAAAAAAAAGTATCATGCTCAACTTTAGCTCTGCTGAGGAGATGTGTAAAGAGGCATGGATGCATTTCTGAAAACTAATAATAATAATAATAATAATAATAAGTAGGTAATAGATAGAAAGGATGAATATAAAAGGGACAAAATACAGTAAATGATCAGATTTAGTGGAGCGGGAAGTGGCTCATTGGTCAGCAACCATTCTTTTAGTTTATAATGCAAACACTGCCACCTGCAGGCTGCTCTTAAAAACACAGCTGCTTCATAACATTTGACAAAAATCACACACATTCAAAGCACACACACAAAATCACACATTATGACAGCATTTTTGTTTTGTCTGTAGGGGAGTCTCTCTTTAGAAGTTTATTTTTATTTTAACGGTCCTTTCAAAATGCATCAGTATGCTGTAATCTGACGTAATAACTGCTGGTAATTGAACACAAAAATGAAATAAAAACAGCCTAGAATGTAATACAAATGTTGAATGCACAGCGTAGTGCATATAATGTAAGCCATTAATACATTTTGAGGGAATATTGCATCACGATTTAGGTGGCAATTCTTGCAATGAAAAATGTAACTTAACATAAAATGTAATAACAAAATAAAAACAAAATAATCCACACTGAAGCTTGTGATAACTCAGCGAGAGCGCTTTCCCCACCTATTACGTGTTATTTACAATTAGAGACAAATCTTCCAGATCAAGATATCAGCCAATATTAGTTTATTGATGATATATTTGGTATCAGTGTAACTGGCGGGCAATAAGAAACAAGAAGTTGCAGTACAGAAATGCCAAACTAGGTTGGTGGTACCTGTTTTTAAAGCGTCCCTTTCAATACAATGGAGAAAATAATTTTTCAACTTTAAAATGTTCCTTATATATATATATATATATACATATATATATAAAAAAGATCGTTTTGTTTTTTTACAAATATAAAACATATAAATAAATATGTATATAAATAAGTATATATTGATAGTAGTATTGGTCGAATCTAGTCACAATGCTTGGCCAAGCTGGACCCTGGTTTCTGGAATGATGGACTGCACTATATTTTCAGATGTTAAAACTTTTTTATCGGTAGAACACAAATCATAAATGTATCCATTTAACATTTTTAATATAGTGAGGTTATATCCATTAGCAGTTTCTGGATAAACCAAAGACATGTCATCTATTGAAATTACAGTCCATTTTTTGTAGAAGACATTTTAACAACGTCTAAGTATAGCATTGCAGGTGTACATAATGAAATGACTGTAATGAAGGCTGAACTTTTTGCACGCTGGCTCACTGTCACGGCTTACTGGGACACTCAGCAGACGACACCTGTTCCCAGTACGACAAGACAGCTGTCTGCGCTGTGAAAAGGTTTGACTGTATCTGAGACTTTACTGACAAAATAATGACAATTACTAATGAACCCTCCAACTCTTTTTTTTGTCCTTTCTGCTGATCCCGACTCTAATTTAAAAAGGGCCCAAAGACCAAATTTACCAAAAAAGATGCAGTTTGTGTAGCCATGCAAATAGTTGTGGTTTGATTTGTCCGGGTATACGTGTGTGTGTGTGTGTGTGTGTGTGTGTGTGTGTGTGTGTGTGTGTGTGTGTGTGTGTGTGTGTGTGTGCGTGTGCGTGTGTCCACTCCTGTACAATGGTGGTAAACTGGCATCTGTTTTGTGGCGCTCACAGCATCAAAACATTTATAAAAATCAACAGCAAATTATCTTTCTACCAACAATACTCAAACTACTAATGGCAACCTGTACTGTATGCACCTGGGAGTGTGTGTGTGTGTGTGTGTGTGTGTGTGTGTGTGTGTGTGTGTGTGTGTTGGACAACGTGTGAGAAGCTACTCTACAGCTTCCTGACAAGAGGGAGGAGGCCGACCATAACACACGTCAAGACACACACAAACACACACTCTCACACCCCTTCTTCCTCCTCCTCCTCAGCCTCTGCTTCCTCGTCCTCCCATCAACCCTCTCTTCGTTACACCCCCCCCCCCCCCCAAAAAAACAGTCCTGCCAAGCTGACAGCTCCAAGCTCCGTGGAAAATGAGTCTCGCTTGCATTACAATCGCGCAGGACAGATTCCATTAGCACTATCTGAAATTGAGCGCGGGGAGCAGAGAGCGGGAGGCAGCGGCGCGTGGCCTTATCAGAGGGAGAGGGTGAGTTCCACCGACGTCACTAATCCACCGGGCGGGATTGAGCGCACACAGACAGAGAAAGGCAACTTAGGCGCAGAATGCACACACACACACACACACACACACACACACACATACACTCTTTCATATACTGAAGACAACAGGGAAAAACAGATAGATACCTACATACCAACTGCAAATGAAAAGGCTCATAAACACACACACACGTACAGATGGCACAAACGCAACTCTCCCGTTCTAGAATGTAGTGAAAAGGAACCAAGATTTGCATTTTGCCAAAAAGACATGATGAAACTGGTGGAAAACAGGAAACGGCTCAACTGTCACACAGCCTGTGTGTGTGTGTGTGTGTGTGTGTGTGTGTGTGTGTGTGTGTGTGTGTGTGTGTGTGTGTAGAGCTGGCAGGTCTGTTCAGTGCTGCTGCTGGTGGGATTTGTAACATGTCAGTCCGTCGGTTGGAGATGAAACTGAGCCCCTCTCACGTGCTGTGTGATCTCTACCTCCCTGCATGTGGGCTCTCAGGCCCGTGTACACGTATACAGATGTTTTGTGGCTTTTTTTAACTGATATTTCCCCCCATGTGTTGGCCTCTCGTACACACAAGAGTTTTAGGTCACTATAACGGATATTTCTTTTAAACGATTAAAAATAAAAACTCTGGTTACTTTGTGTGCGTGTGGACATGTAGAACTGAGCGTTTTGGGAAACGATGATGTCTCAACATAACGGATGGTTTCACTTAGACGACAACCAGCTAAAACGGTTTAAAATGGACCAGAAGGAAATGCAAATCCCGTCGTTCCTCTTATAGAGCTCGAAGCACAGCAACACCACTCTGCCGTGTCCATGGCATGTGGAAACTCGAAACCTCCTCAGAGTCTTCCTTTGTTAAGATGCTGTTCCCGAAAGGCCACCGAGATGCCGACTATTTCGGATAGCAAGACGCCCAATCAGCGTTTCCTTGGGCCTTATATTGTACGGTGACGCAGCTACTCTCAATTTTAGTTTTGCCATTGCACCAACTATCAAATAAATATGTAGACATTATAACCTATTGCTTTACTATTGTTTATTATTTGTTAACACTGCCAAAGGACAACAAGCTCACTGCGCATGCTCAGAATCCTTTTCTCCGGTTTTTTTGTTGACGTACATTGACGTAGCCTTTATCGCCACCTACTGGCCCGGCTGAACAGTTTGGAGTCATTTATACGTTCTGATGTGGACGCAGACATTTTGTAAAAACGAAGACATAATTGTATTTTACAACGTAGAGGAAAATATCTGAATAAATGTAGACGGTCTCTCTCCCTCTCTCGTGTGCTCACACGCACAAACATCCTCACATGCATGCAGACCTATTCTACATACACATGCCCACGCACACGTGTGCATTTTGCAGGAACACTCCACATGACCCCCCACAGCCCCTCCAGTGTCCTTATCCTCATAGTTATTAACCCTTGACACATAAATCCAAGGGTATGTGGGTGTGATATTAGCTGTGTGTGAGTGGGAGGGAAGGAGGATGGGGTTAATCTTTATGTAGTGGGGATCTTTCACAGAAGATCACTCAATTTAAATAGAGCGGGAACGCTTTGATGTCTCCAGCCCTCCCTCCTTTTTTTTCTATCGCTCTCTCTCCGCTCTCCGTCTCTCATTCACCCCCTCTAATTTGCTTCATGTCGCCCCCCTCTGTGCCCCAGTGATAAGGTGTAATGAGAAATGTTTTCAAAATGGCTCTCACCTACCATGCGGTGCTAATTGGGCGTGTGCTTGATACAGCCATAAGAGGGGAGTGCTCATCCTTGACTGTTGGAGGTGCTGAGTGGAGGGGAAAAGAAAAGAGGAACACTTAGTTTTCCGTGAGTGGATAGCAGAGAGTGAAATAAACATACTTGCATCAACCGAGCTCCACCGAAAGCCCTGCCCCCCCCCACACACACACACACAACCACCTTCAAAAGACACAAAGTAATGAGGGGAAATACCATCTTCATTAGTTGTCATTTACGGGGAATTACGACGATTCCTCTTCGGGGCTGTTATTGGTCACGCTGAGAGCGAGCAGCGAGATTCGGGGAGGAAAAGAAGGAAGTTTGGGAAGACGTGGGAACAGAGGAGCGCTTGGCCTACATTCCAACACGCTCTCACTTCCAATGCGTCAAACACACTGGTGTCCCGAAGCTCCACGCCTGTAGGTTCCCCTCTAGTGTCGGTTTCCTCTCGTTACACGCAGAGTGTCTCTCCAGAATGAACGTCTGTCTTCACAGGAAGTTGGCCAACAAAACCGCTTAGTTGCGTTCAGGAAAAGAGACTGGTTGACGTTAACTCGGCTGAGTGAGAGTACCAAAGGGCCGACGGGACAGAATATCACACGTACTTTAAATTTCACGTTTGTTTTCGTCCGATCCCCCGCCTCGTGTGGACTGTTGTTCGTACTCAAAAGCGCCGCATGTCGGCATCAGACGCCAACGGGCAATAAAATGTTTTAATTTGAACGGTTGAGCGTGAGACCAATTTGTATATCAATTTAGCAGCAGAGGGAACACTTGGGAGCAAAACTGGAGAGCACGAAAGACGAATGAGCTCCAGTTCAAAAGCAAAATACTTCAAACAGGAAACTGAAACACGTTTAATATGAAATCAGAGCTGCAGACTTGAGGTATCACAAAAATCACAGAAAAGGTGAGTCACAATAGGTTGAATGATACCCAGCTGAAGAGGAGGCAACCCAAACCATCCGGCTTAAAACATGACGACAGGCCTCACAACAACAATGTAGCTCTCTACATTTGCTAGCTAGCTAAATGCACAAATTATAGCATGGCCATTAATTTGGTCTGCACAGGATGTGACTTTATGGAAGCAAAGTCACAGAGATATGCGCAACAAGGACAAAGAAGTAAGTAATTAACTTGTTAATTTGTTAATATTAGCTGTTTTAATTCACTAGTTTCAGAAGCAAAACTAGCTAAAAGTATATGGAGAGTATACAAAGTTATACTAAATTTAAATACGATATAAATACACAAATATATATGATTAGAATATAATAACTAATACATATTATATATATATATATATATATATATATATATATATATATATATATATATGCTGAAATGATAAAAATATTGGTTTAATTGCTCTGTAGGAGAAACATTTTTTCTACATATATATAATTCTGTATTCAACGATGCACACGTGCAATTTCATAAATTGTCTACAAGAAACAGCAAAATGCATTTAAACTAACATGTTATGGGTGGAACCGCACAATATATATATTTTTTAAATAGACCGAAATTATTAGGAGAAACTTACCATGGCGAGAATTCAGGTCTGTCATACGTCCGTGTGCAAAACTCAAAGAGGGGGCGGGGCTTCCCACTACAGCGTTTAACTGCTCCCGTTTTCACCAGTGTTATCATTTCAACTAAAAACTAAACTATTAAGTTATTTGGAAGTTTTGTCTTGCACGTTTGATGATGTTAGGCTGTATGTTATTTTGCATATATTTGCTATATCATAACTTAGGCCTTTTCCAATCACATATTGAGTTACTTACAAAATATATATTCAATATCTGTCAAATAAATAAATAAAAAATTATATCTTTATATACTGTGTGTATATATATATATATATATATATATATATATATGTATATATTATTATTAATATTAGAATAATTGAATTAGTATCTAGCTTTGCAGATAACAGCATTTATAGAGATGTATTCTTCAATACAATGCAGGTGAATGGAATGTGATCTGTGTTTCTAACAGCCAGGATGGTAAACAGCATTTTAGAAAAACTGAGGCCATGAGATCTGCTTCACCCAATGCAGAAATAACCACAAATTTAAACGTATTATATTCTTTGGATTTCTTTTATATCTAATAATTGTTAGTTGTTAAATCATTCTTTATGTAATACTTCCCACCTGAGGGCCTTAATTCTGCCTGCATCACACTGCATAAGGAATAATATCATATAGTGGAGAAATTCTAAATACTAAATAATTCACCAAAGCGTATTAAAATTAAATATAGCCTGAAATACAGGAATCAGCTTTTTTAATACCCACCATGTGCAAGTGTTTGACTATTTAATGTAAATTAGAGGACATGACCTCAGCGTCACCTTGCTCTAATGCTGTATGTGAAATTTCAAGCTGAATTAAATTATGTATATATAAAAGTGAGATGGAGGTCGTGGTTGAATAAAATTGATTGGAGGAGATGGAGGTGAAAAGTGAAGGAAATATATGAGCTCCATATGACAGGTGTTGAAACATCCAGGTCGGGCCTTCCCAAACGGTGACGACAGCCTCCACGGCGGCAGAGTGGGAGACCACAAGACGGTCCGGATTACCAACCCACCGCCACAACATCACCTCCCTAACAGGATAACACAGCATAATAAACTCCATAAAATAATCAAACTTATTACAACTCTTAACCCCTGTTTAATACATTCTGCTCAGCTTACGTGTGCCGGTATTCTCCGCGAGTCGAGGCACAAAAGAGAATAGTCTTATAAGACGAGAGAACACAGAACAGCAGCTTGTGATGCCTTAATATTGGCTTTAATTGGATTTGTAAATTATGTGGCTAAATTAACACTTTCTACGGCTCACTGACTTAGTGAAATGTGTAGAAGGGAAGAAAAAGAAGTGAAAGTCTTAAAGTTAATTAATCGTCTGTGGCCCCCCAGCTTAATTAAAGTTTCCCAGTGTTTGTAGTTAATGGGTGGATTGATGAAACAATGGCACAAACGCCGCAGTTACCTCCAGAGTGAGTCCGCAGAGAGCAAGATATCTGAGTCGTTGATTAACACACACACACACACACACACCCGACTCACATGCCTTCACATGCTCCTCACGGGCTACACTGTGTCTGTATGCATGCACGCACAGAGACATATGCATGTACACACACACACACACACACACACACACACACACACACACACACAGAGTCCCCTTCAAACTTCCCAGCCAGATACCCGTTACTCCCCGTTGAGGGTTTCACATTAATTAGCTGGGATCAAAACCTACAAATCCCTCCGCTGAGAATTGAACTGTATCGCTAAACCCTGCCTCCATCATCTATGCTAGGTCCCATGACACACACACTCCACACACACTCACACACACACTGAGCATGACCGGACCAACCTGCAAGGGTGCCTCGGGGCAGGAAGGAGCTGCTGGGCCCCCATTAACCCCCGATCCCCCTCTACTCTGTGCAGCATGTATACTATTTCCTAACATGGTAATATGATTCAAACCAAATTAATGTAGGGATATACAGCATTTAAACCAATATCTTATATTATAAAAAATAAATTTGGATTTGGACAGGTGCCTCTTCAAGACAAGGACTTACCCTGTTCTCTCATCTGTACCAGGCGGCAACCTCGGGGTCTGAAAGCTGAAGTGTTTCTCTCTACTGGCCAGCAGGGGGCGACGCCTCTGGTTGCAAAAAGAGGTCAGCTCACATAGAAGTCTATGAGAAAATGACTCTACTTCTTACTTGATTTATTACCTCAGTAAACATTGTAAACATGAGTTTATGGTCTCAATCTCTAGTTCAAAGTCTTCTTTAATACAGCATGATGTTCGTTTAGTAAATTATTGTCCATTTAAAGTCGAACAGACCATAAAGCAGAGGATGCTTTAGGGCGGGCTTACTGGGATTGAAAGGTCGCTACCACCAGTCTGGGAGTTTTCTGTGTTTTTGTCCTACAACTTTAACCTTTCACAGTGTGTCGTCAATTCATATTTAATTAATTGTAACATTTCTGTTAATTGTTTTGTAAAAATGTCTTATTGAGCAGTTTGCACTTCACTCCACCCTCGGGTGTCACTTCTGGTTGCAAAAAGCCAAGATGGGGACGGTCAAAGTGCCGAACTCGAGGCTTCAAAACCGTTGTCCACAAACTACTTCTTCTTCACTTCACAGTACAGATATACAATCTTTCAATCACTATGATATCTACGATTGGGATAGTTCTTCAGTGACAACCGAGCTAAATAAACCCTCCAGAGAAAAGTTTACCCTTTTGAGTTGGAAAAAGGTTGGAACTATTATTGGGGCATTTAAGCAAACAGTATAACAAAATGCTACCAAATGTGTTAAGGACATGTATCACTTATTACAACTTATATGAAAATCACATCATATATCTTAACAAAAAACAGAATGTACTTCTGTTCAAACTGTATGTTCCATAGAGTTTCAGCTTATGCTTTTCTCTCACCACCTCTTTGGGAATGAATTAACTGGCACTGACATACCCATGAAATAGGTTTCATAATCTTTGAAAGAAAAGAAAAGACAAAAAAGCTTCTTCCGCATGGTTCAACAGGGAAATAATGTCTGAACAAACTTTGAAGTAACGGCACTCTCAGAGGGTCTCTTCAGGAGTCTTTCAGCAGAAATCCTGAATACTTTTCAAAGAAACAAACTTAAATCGTTTCAATTGCTGTTTCAAATCAGGCGTTCTGTGATTCTGAAGCGTCTTATCACATTTGCGTGGTGATCAACATGACTGCCAAAACTGCTAAAGAGGTGATGCAACTCAGAGTAACCTCATCATTGTGTGTGTGTGTGTGTGTGTGTGTGTGTGTGTGTGTGTGTGCGCCTTGCTGTCAGCTTCAGTGCGTGTAGACAGCGCCCTCTGCTGGCAGCAGCACATATGACATGCATTTATTTACTTTCCTGCTTAATAAATACAATATAGAATACATTCTTGACTTTATGCAGAACTATTTCCTGGAGAAGTACTCAGAAGTGAGCCAGAGGAACAGAGCCAATTCAATTTTATTTTTTTTAACAGGTTTATTGACATGTGTATAGCGATTGTCTGTGCACCGGACGATTACAGAAGAATATGATATAAAATAATACAAAATGGCTGTACATAACAGATTTATTAAAAAAAGGAATGCATTGTCAACTGTGAGGTTTTACGCTGTATACGTGTCAGCTACTCGCTCACCTGTAGAAAGATGAGTTAATTAGTTGAGGAGGTTGAGGTTTTGCCATCTGAAGTGAAGCTCAATTGAAACATAATCAAAATAAAAAAGTTAGAGAAACCGCTACTGACGTAACTAGTGGTTTAAAACAACCTAAAATACTGTATCTGAATAAATCACCAACACTAAAATCTAAAAACAAGGAAGAGAAAATTGCATATGGACACCTATAACCCAAAGGGGGTTTAAACGAAGAAAAAAGTAAAAGTAAAGGAAAATGAGCTAAAATAAATATATCAGCTTATAAACTAGAAGCCAATGAGGGTGCTGCAGCGGTTCTTCCATCCACATGCCAATGGTGTTACATTAACTGTTGTATAAGTTGTCTTCAAAAAGCAAGATTCACTGGCTTTGGCGTGCAGCTGATCCGAGATGTTTTCATAGCCTGTTTGTGCCCCTTTAAGACCCGTATGTGACTGATCCTAGACCTGTGGCGATCTACCCTCCAGTATGTCTTCCACAGTTTGGCATTTAAATTAAATGATTACCCTCACACCTAGTTTGGTTTTTTTGCAGTTGTGAAAACTTTTAGATTGAATGCATCTCCACGCAGGCTCCCGCCGTGTCTCTAGCTATGAATCTTAAATCACTAATCCTGAGCTACAGTAATTATCCACACAACGCCAATGATCCACCGCGCTATAGGGAGTTCAAATCTTGTATTTAGAAAAAATACTAAAAAAAATTTAAACAGCAGGCTGCCATTCAATCACTTTAAATGTTCCACGATCAGTCTAAATACAAACTCAAATGTGGACTCCTTTGTGCAGTGAATTGGTTTTGGTGGAAAACATTAGCATAGTAGTACAAAGTGGGATTCGACAGGTCTCATTCACAAACGTCACGCATCTATCAAGTATGAGGATATATATATATATATATATATATTTTTAGGCTCTCTATTTTTTCCTTTTTCTTTTAGAGAGGTCTTCCAAAATAAAACAAAAAAACTGAAATGCTGCAGTTTTTAACCAGCTGAGGGCTCGGAAGACATCTTGGTCTGCGACAAACGCTCTCAGCATGAACAACAGGTTGGCAATCAACCGTGCAAAGTTTTCGAGTACGTGTACGTGTAGTGTACGTGTATGTGTACGTTCAGCACATGCAAGCTAGACACAATTCCCATGTGAGTGTGTGTGTGTTTTTTTTTTTTAAATCAATTATACGTCTTCCACACTTGAGGCTATTATTGAAAATTATCTGACTTTTTCGACACCAAGCAACACCATAATATTCAGTTACAAAAATAGTATCACAATATAGACCATTCAATATGAGCACCAGGGAAGGCTAAATATAGCCTAAGTATTTGGCTACATTCATTGTCTGGGCAATGTTTTACGGTAGCGGTGTGTTAAGTGTGTGTTTGTCAGACACAGTGTTGGCAATGTTTTCTCACTCACAAGCTCTCCTAGATCTACCACACGAGAATACTTCGGAAACATACAGAACTTGCTTACACTGAGTAACAATAGTTAACTAAAACCAATTATCAGTTAGAAAAATAGTTTGTTTTTTTAAACACTGAACATCGAAAATAATTCCTCCCGCTTCCCCCGAATAAATCCCTCCCCATTTCCTAACAAAATATTTTTTCTTTGAAACGACAAAAAAGAAAAAGGTTATCTTTTGAGGTTATGCAAGGTCAAACCTTTTTGAAACACTCCACCATACGAACATGGACCCTGTTTAGCATAATTCAGCAACCAGAAGTGTGTTCAAAATAACAGTAGCGATGCAATGTGTCCGTTTTTTGTTTTACGGCGGCGCAAACGCGCTTGTTTCTATATTCTGTATTTAAATAAATGTTGGGTGTTTCATCACTGAGTCGGTTGCTCATCTTTAAATTCTAATGCTTTGGTTACATCGCACTCGCACTCACACACACAAACGATATTGAACACACCTCTGGTTGAGCCCTTAACCTGGAAACCAGTTTGGCCACGTTCAAAGCGACTGCCGACCCACCGCCTGGCTGAACGCAGCACGGCATCGAGCTTATGTATGGGACTGCTATTATTGCTGTAGAGAGTTATGAAGTGGATTTCACCCGGTTTCCTTCCCAGCCCGTTGCTTATCCTCCGTCTGCTTGGTAATCGGCACAAGATTTGGCCTGAAAGAGGCGAACCATTTGACACAGCGTGTAGTGTAGTCCCTCGAGGTTCAGAGGCCATCGAAGAGTCTGCAGGTTTTCATTCCAACCGTATACGACACAAGGAGTCTCATTTATGGGGTCTGACGCATGAAGACACAAAAGGTGACAACGTCTTATGCTTATATATATAAAGAAAAACCTGTGATTCACCTTGTAACCTCCCACACGTTCACCATAAGTAGTTTAAACTGCCTGCTGGGAACACGGCTATGAATAGAAGTCAGCCGGTCATTCAGGAGGGAAGATGGGGAGGTCAGGGTGCAACTCTATAAAGAGACTAGGTATAAAAGCTGAGACCAGATGAGTTATCCTGTTTGATGAGTGGCAGCATTTCACAACAGCTACAGTGACATGTTTTGAGAAAGTAAGAAGTGGTCGGGTATCAGGCCGAGAAGTGCAAGAGGTGGCGTTTCACTGAGTTAAGGACACACGGGCGCTGCAGGCGAGTGAGGCACTGCAGATGAACTGAGTAAAAGGGCCTTTTCCTTTGTGCAAAAAGTTACTTGTCATTTCAGACATGGCTTCTGAGACACACAAATAATCCGTGTTAAGATCGGTTTGCCATTTGACGATGAAGTGAAAGTAATCGTATTTTAATAAAGGGGTCGTGCAGCATCGGTGGAGCTCCTGCGTGTGAATCATGTTACTTGAGAGGACCCTCTCTCGTTGAAGGTCACCAGTGAAATTGGCTAGTGTTTCGTTAGAATGAAAAACAGCAGAATCTTCCCTGAAGAGGATCATTTAGAGTAAATACCGTCCATGTGACAGCATTGATTATTCTCCAGATCTTCTACCGATCAACAAGCACTGGGGGATAAATGAGGGCAAGGATTCAGCTTTGGGCTCCATCCAGTCACAACGTGGGACAGTGTTTGTTGTACACACCTGCTATAACGTTAAAAAAAGACAAGCACTCCTAATCAATGAGCTATCCATACTGAACACTGACCGACGATTGCGACGCGAATGAAGCTCCGGCATTGTGCCGTTACTGCGATAGTGGTTGCTGAGGGGTCGCAGGCTAGTCGATGGGTCCCTGGAAGATGAGCCGCGTCCAGCCGGGGGTGCTGAGGGCGGCGGAGCAGAAGGGGCAGACGGGTCTGAAGGCGTGCGTCCCGTGGGGAAGCGGGGTCTCAGCCCAGTACCTGGCTGTCCTCTCTGAGCAGACGTGGCCGCACGGCACAAAAGCGTGAGTGGGAGCTCCAGCGTCCACGTACACGGCCGGCTCGCAGCCCAGCCACAGGGGCACGTAGGGGCCCACGCTCCGGCACAGGGGACATTCTCGGCGGGTCGTCGAGCCCTCGCCCTCTCGCGGCTCCGCCACTCCCTCGGATCTCTGGCCCCATTCGTGGCGTCCGTGGACGTGGCCGCACGTGAGGTAGACCCAAGGCTGGCGCTCTTCAAGGCTGAAGTGACACATCGACGGCATCAGTATTTCATTTTCTGTTTTCAGTTTTTTTTTAAACTGTGAACATTTCTAGGCAGAAACAAGATGAACATCCTGATAGAAAAGTATTTTTGAAACATACTCCCACCTGTGGCTGCGTGGCAGGCTGGGGAAGGCCAGCGTGCTGAGGCCTACAGGACACTGGGGCCGGGACGCATTGAGCTCCTGGCGAAGTGCTTCCAGGTGGCGCAGGGTGGGGGCGCGCATGAGCCCCTCACCTGTACGCCACAGCAGGGTGGCCCCGCACAGGTCGACCAGGGAACCGTCGCGCAGTGCACTGCTCTCACCCTCCGCCTGAAAAGGTGGACACAGATAAACCACATTACTTACAATCAAACCACACAAAAAATAAAACTCACGGCCTTGATGGGGCGTTAACGTGGACATTGGTGACTCACCAGTTTGCCCCGGGTGGGTCCGGAGCGCGTCTCACGCAGGGCGTAAACATCCCCACAGACGGAGATCTCCCTCCAGAGACCCTGCTTGGGGTCCTCTGGGAACCCCTCCGGGTGCATCACCAGCACCCCGTTGGTGGTCAGGCCATCCATATGCCCGTCCGGGTTTTTCCATTTGGTTGCTTTCTCCTGCGGTGGCCAAGACACGAGGTTCATAAGTATTTAAAAATCACATCAATACGGATACCAAAAACTATGCTAATCTGTGCCAGTCTACTCACCCCTAAGAAGATGTTTTTGGAGGAGTCAAAGCCAGCGGCGTAGATGCGTGCAGTGTACGGTGGGCTGCGTTCACACACCACTCTGCAGGCAAAACGGGAGATGGTGCTCGGAGCGATGGAGGGGTCCTCCCCCTCCTTCCCCCCTCCGGAGGTGTCGGTGACCACGAAGTCAATGGGACTCTCTGTGGAGCGTCCGATCTGCCGGGTACAGAACAGAGAGGCGTTCACTGTGGTTCATTGACATTCCTGGATACATTTCATCACAACAAATGTCTTTTAAAATGAGATTAGTGTTGGTCCATATAAGTACACTATTATTAATAGTTTTAGATGCACACTAGCTTAAAAACTATTTTTCCCCCATGATTGTGGTTTTTATCACCGTGGGTAAAAAAATGCGTCATCACTTGCAGGAAATTAAATAAATATGACATGCTATTATAAGACCAGAACTTTGAGTATATAAAAATAGACTTCCTTGGAGATTTTCCACACAAGTCTTCACTCCTAATACTCAACGGTCACAAGAGAACCAAAATAATCAACCTACTGAAATTCCTTTGCTGGCATTACATAACGGCATATTTTTGGGAGAAACTGTGCACGTGATGACAAATCTGGGATTATTAGTCTTGTAAAACGAGCCGCCGTTGACCCGGCACTCTTGATTTCCTCGGTGGTTACCTGGAACATGTCTGTGCTGTTGTCATGGCAGTACTCCACCACCACCGTCTGGTTGCGAGACAGAGTGAAGGAGATGCTGTGCTGCCCCCTGCTGTGGACGGCCTGCAACAACAACGTCAGACAAGCACAGTTGACGCACTCTTATAGACAAGTCTTTTATTTTCTTGACAGAACAGACATCAGAGTGAATGCTAATCAAAAATCCATCAAATGTACCACCATTAATCATCATTATCATCCATCCGTATGTAGGCACGCACGCACACACACAAGCACGCACACGCACACAGAATAAGATAAGATATTCCTTTATTAGTCCCGCAGTGGGGAAATTGCAGAATTACAGCAGCAGACAGGTAAAGTGCACACAAGATACACATAGGAAAATAAAGTAATATAAATAAACAGTAGAACAGTAATAAAAAACAGTAAAGAATCCACAATATCGACAGCCCACATAAGTCAGTTGTCATGCTTAGTCATTCGTCCTCTAGCTCATTAATAAAGGACCACAGGGAGTCTCAGTCACAGGAAGGAAACCAACAGTTACACACAGATAGAGCAGGACACGCACACGTACCTTGCTGTCCTGCGGTGTGTTGAGGATGTGCACGGCGCTGGGTTTGACCCCGTTGGCCTTGGCCCTTCGGTACAGAGCGAAGCGACTCTTTCTGCGCCCGCGGTCTCCGCTCGGAAGAGAGCCATTGTACCTGGAGAAACAAGAGTAAAATGTGAGCGCAATAGAATAGAATACAACTGAGGCGAAGCGACGACAAGCTCACACGTGTTCATTGAGAAAGCCTAATGATGGGAAAAACACAGATATCTTGTTTGGATACTGTATTTATGATCGGTCTTTACTTCTGGGGAAACTAAAGCTGTAAATAAAATGCCACTGACGGTGCAAAGATGTTTGAAGAAATAACTGCAATTAATAATTCAAGCTCCAGTGATTTCTTTGTGCATCTTTAGGGCGACGTTATCACAGATTCTTTTAGAAAAGCAGCGCACTCGGGCCACTGGTGAACGACCACTTGATCTCACTCACTCAGCTTGTACTTGATGCTCACACTTACTGAAGCGGAGCGCACTCCTCATCTAATCTCTTTTGTTTTACAATAAAAAGCATTTTCAGCAGAACAGATTAAGTTACATGACACCAAAAATGGTTTGCATTCATTAATAGAAACGGACATGATTATTCTTATGAGAGCAGTAGAAACTATTCTAAATAGTTTTATGATTCAATGTCAAACCCTTTATGTCCCATTTCAGGTTTGAATGGAAATTAACGAGGTATGATGTTAAAACTGATTAAAATACTGACTTTGGCCCAATTAATTTTTTTGGGAAGCTGAGTGGAACATCGGTTTGATTTCGCACAGAAGGTAGTTTGCTGGTTTTAGGCGTTTCACTAATCAGCAGAGCATGAACCTTATTAAAACATATTTAGAGGATAACCAGCGGGCAGGAAGACTTTGAGGGACAACAGCGGTCCATAATGGCCTTCAGACTTGATCAGATCAGAGAGATCTGTTCTGATCGGTCTCACAGTGGCTGAAGAAACCATAACCTGCTTTCAGTGTTTAGGACAAACAAAAGCTGAAACTATGATTGATTCATCAGGCAGTCGCTCGTAAGAAAATGAATTGTTGATCATTAAAAAAAATTGATTTCCTTGTTAATGCATAACATGCAAATGCCAATATGCTGCTCATCACAGATTTTCAAATGCATAACATGTCCTTGGATTTCTTTATTTTATAGCATTACAAATTGAATACTTTTTGTTTTTTGTGTGTGCTGCTGGTCAGACTTCCTCAACAGTTTTAAGACATCACTTTGACATAGAATATCTGACAACAAAATTAACTTTATTAATCCTTCGCTGCAGCCCTACCATAAACAAAAGAGTAGCTGAATTATTCATCTGAACTAGAGCTGAAGCAATCAGTCAATTAATCGATCAGCAGAACATTAATTGCCAACCATTCTTAAGTCATTTGTTATGCAACATACAAAAACTAAATAATTGTTTGCCTTTTATGATAGTAAACTGAATATCTTTGAGTTATGGACTAGTAATCAGACAAAAAAAAAGAAACTTTTTATTTGTGATTAATTGCACAAATAACCTGCAGCTAAATCAATAGTGAAAGCAAGTTGTAGGTCTATTCTGAACATGAATAAATGTAACTATTGACAACTATTTAAAACTGTGATTTTGGTCAATCATAACTTATGCGTGAGTTTATTTTGAGTGTAGAATATAACAGTGTATAACAACACACATAACGATACCCTTTACAAAGACAGAGACACCTGTCAAACTGGCATAACTGTGTCGTAGGTGCCAGCTAGGAGATCACCCCAAAAATCTTTATGAGAGGTAATAAACACATTTATAGAGAAGAGCAATGCTTGGACATTAATAACATAGAGCAACGTTACAAACAGCAGTAAAAAAAAACTTAGCTTTTTTCTTCATTTCATCTGTCCTTCACAAGGTGCTTTATACGAGACTGGAGCATTTTGTCTCTTAACGGCTCTCAACATGGCAACAGCTGATCCGGCGGCTTGCAGCTAACGGTGCTCACAAATCCAACAGTGTTTAACTGAGGGGGAACCGGAGCTTGGGCGCTACGCTTCCACAACACCGCTGCCGGTCGGGACGGCGTTACAGGCTGTAAGCGCCATATGAGAGCAGAGTGGGGCACACTCGCCTGTACCAACAATCACTACAAGCATGTGCAACAGCCGGGCTACGTCAACAAAGCAAGGAGACGCTCCGATTACAACACACACAGGAAGAGCGATTTAGTTCTCTGCTCATCAGAATCAGAATCAGCTTTAATGGCCATGTAAGTTTGCACATACATGGAATTTGACTCCGGTTTCACTTTGCTCTTCGTACTTATACACACACACACACAATATACAATAAACAGGATAAAGATAAAAAAAGATTAAAAAAAGACATTAAAAAACAGTAGTCAAAACGTGCAGATGGAAGAATTCTGATTAATTGTTCATCAGTGACGGCCAGTGGGAAGAAGCTGTTTCTGTGTCTGGTGGTTTTGGCGTACAGTGCTCTGTAGCGCCTACCAGAGGGCAGGAGTTGGAACAGCCTGTTTCCAGGGTGTGAGGGGTCTGCAGTGATCTTTCCAGCCCGCTCCCTGACTCTGGAGGTGTACAAGTCCAGGATGAAGGGCAGGCTGGAACCAATAGTTCTCTCTGCAGACCTGACGATCCGCTGTAGTCTGACTCTGTTACGCCACTATAGCTTCACAAAGCTGTTTGCTCCTTTATTTATAATCTGAAAATCGAATATAGCACCTTTAATATCTATTCAAAACCTGAGTTGGAGCTCCAAATGCCACGTGTTATCTTTTGTTACCCTCAAACAAAACTTGGAAAAATGTTGCGTTTAAAAATCAAATACCATATATGGATGAATGGCAGTTTAAATTGTATTCTAAAATATATAAATGGTTTTTGGTGGTTCAATTTGTGTGCGTCTGTGTGTGTAAGGGAAGTTTGTTGACATTATGTATTTTTAATCAGCTACACTTCCATGAATCACACGAGCAAAAATCTATTTTTCTGTGGGGAGCAACCCTGAGGCCAGATCAGGGCAGGCAGTCAGCAGCATGTTGGTATAAGAGGATCGGGTGCGTTAGCTTGAAAAACCCTTCAAACAAGCCAGATTTCCTTGCGATAATCACAGAAGACAGTGCTACTTGCTCCCTCCATGAGCAGGCTTGACAGTTTAAAACTGGACCCCGGCTGACAAGAGACAGTCTGGGTCAGGAAAAGAAGAAACATGAGGACGGGCTTCTGAGGGGCCTGATTTAAAAAGGCAGACGCTATGAAATGGGACCACGGATAAGAGGGCACAGGAGAGAAAATCTGCTTATCGGAGGAGAAAAAGGTAGCCAGCGCTTTGATGGAAACAGAGAATAAGTCTGAAATAATAAGTCTCATCATGAGCAGCAGAGACGGAAAATGAAAGCTATGAAGGGCAGGGTGCCGGGAGACGAGAGGGTCGAGGATAAAGGCCAGAGGGAGGACGAACAGCTCCACGAGATCTGCCAGGGCAGTTCTGGCCTGCATCACGCATGTGCGCACATCATAAAGCACAATATGAAATATTCACTCCTTCTGCCCCTCGACAGAGTTTATTTTCGTTGAGGGCAAGCCACCGAGGGGTCCGCCTCTGTGAAAAGTCAGCACTCAGCAAAACACTGAGAGGCTTGCAGGGAAGAGACTGGGCGAGAGACGGGGGAATGCGACAGAGACAACGTTAAGATGGGTTACGGGTGAGATCAAAAAGAAGGTGTGCAAGGGGGGGTGATAAATACAGAGAATGGGAGGGTGTTTGCATCGCGCCGGGCTGCTGGACGGGGGCGGCGCTGTACAGGCTAACTAAGGTAATGAGCGATGGCAGGCAGCCACTGCAAAGATCACACGGCCTGCAGTGAAGCAGGCATCGACCACACGGGGCATGTGATCATCAAGCCTGACAGATGCAAAGTCAAACCACACACACGCACAAAACAGGCCAGGAAAATAAATGATGTGCGACAGGAAGCAGTCGAAAGAACAGCCGGCTCTGACTGCGAGTGTCTCCTGTCAAAGTTACCCGCTGCATGTTTGGGGACAGGCGAACTGGTCAATGTGTCAAACTGGTCAAAATCTAGTTTCCCATAACCCTCAAGCCTTGTTTAAAACCACAGATATGATACCGATCACAGCCTGCAAGCTCGTGGCCATCACACAAGATAGCGGCAAACCTCAACAATCGCTAGTTTAAAAAAGAGCTAATACGAATGCTTGTTTTTAAACCTCTCAATGAGACACTTTAGGCGTCATGGCACCAGCCACGGAGACCAAACCTCAGAATGGGCATTAAACGACCAATTCCTCACTCCAGTCTGGAGGATGTAAAAGGACCGCTCTGTTCAAACGGTCAGATGACGATGAGGACGACTAATCAGTATTCTGATGCAGGCGGGCCTACAGCCTCCTCACTCCATGTTCAGCCGGCGGGGAAGAGATAGGCCATTAGGTCAGTTATCTTTGGCATACACAGGAAGCTCTGTGGGGCAAGAGGGAGGCCTGTGTAAGCCTGGATATGACTGTGTGTGTGTGTGTGTGTGTGTGTGTGTGTGTGTGTGTGTGTGTGTGTGTGTGTTGTGGCATTTCTGCTCCCTGCAGACCCTGCACAGTGTGGAGCTGTACAGGAGTGGAAATGCTGTGGAAGCTGGTGGCTGTCATCAGCACATCCTGCCCACTGTGTGCTGGTGATGTAGAGGGGCTTTTCTCCACCTCCTCCTTTTTCTTGGTCATCTAGCAGCGACGTTTATTTATTCATTAGTAATATATATATATATATATATATATATATATATATATATATATATATATATATATATATATAAATAAGAGACTTTATGACTAAACAAAAATGAGCAGGATTCATGCATTTTTCAGATAGTGATATCATCGCCAGCCCTACTTTTAGCAACCCCAGGATCCAGCATAGTATGACATCATTGGGATTTTCAGCCTGAACAATCCACCGCTGCTTACCCCCACTACAACCATTGATGAAAAAGCGGCTACATCCGTAGTAGCCTGTGCTATTGCCACACCAGTTATAGATATCCAAGTTATATTATTATTTTGTTGCACCATTAACACTCAAATGCACCACGCTTGATGTGGAAACAATACGGCGGCGTAGCCTCAGAGAATAATGCAGCCATTTGTGACACAAAGTTAGTTTGTAACACAACCACAGCGCAGACGGGTGGTGTGCGGCGGTATAGTGCAATAAATAAGGCGGAAAAAAGGTGTTACTATGATGGATTTACTCTCCGAAATACGACGAAGAGGGAATCTTAAATAAGAGCAGTGGATTAAACGTGAACTCACGTCTGTTGGTTTATTGTGTCGCTACATATTACACGTTCATGTTTGCCGTCCGACACAATTTGTACTATCAGGTTTGAGGTTATTTTTTCTTTCTTTTTTTAAGAGACTTACCCCAAAATGACCAATTCTCCGTATTTTACCGGGTCTTTAACGGGCACATCATCGTCTCCGTCTCTTTTCGGTGAATTCATCAGACTGGAGAAGCTCCAGGAGAAGAAAAAACGCGTCCGGCGGCAATAGTGGCGAGAATAAAACAAGGCTAACACACGCGAAACTGACGGGAAGTGATTTGGGTTGTAGTCTACCAAAGTTTGGGCACAGTTGGGCAAAGTTTTTCCAGACTTCTTGCTGTTTGTTTTATTGTTATAATCCCGTGAAGGCGCATCTTTTCGTGGCTTTAATGCCAGAGAGTGTAGCTAGCTGGTATCGCCACATATCTGTTCACTAGCATTGGATACAACAACGGCTAACGGCAGGGAGTGGGCCGTACCATGAAAAAGTAGGGGTGGTCGGTCAAAAATGTATCTTTAAAAAAAGAAATGTTGGCGAAATTAGCTATGCAAAAGGAGAAATGTTTAAAAGTCAGAGAATACCGTACTAGCGACTGGGATAATAAAAATGATTCATAATTACATTTACAAAAATTCACTTCAGCGCGGACCCTCCCACGGAACAAGAAATGGACGCGGCCCTGACGAAGAATCAGGCTCCCACTGATAGAATACAATGAGGCGAAATCCTGGATTTCGAAATCCAGAGGAACTGCCCACGTACGTCCCCTGGCATGCAGAGGATGTACTGGCACATTTAAAGTTAAATGCCAGGCCATTCGGTGGTATGTGTGGGAATCATAAAGCTCTGATCGCGTGGGTCATTATGGAGTCTGACGTAATTAGATGCTTCGGGTGGGTGGGCGGGCGGGTGTAGCTAGGATGTGGGTCACCACTGCGCCCCAGACAAGATACCTTCTTTTCTCCCTGTCTGCATTTCATGTGGGAGTGGGGAGACAGATATAGGCCGGCTGGATCACACATTTCCTTCTCTCTGTCTGTCTCTTCCTCTCTCTCACTCTCTCACTCACTCACTCACTCACTCACACACACACACACACACACACACACACACACACACACACACACACACACACACACACACACAGAGAATAGTGTAATATCTGTGTACTACTCATAGTACTGTGGCCACATGAGGGCAGTGCACCTCAGTTGCAAAGTACAACTTTCTTGTCTATGAAGTTAGTCAACTGTAACTATTATAGCTAATTTGTATGTCTAAACATCAGTTCTACCTGTTCACTGAACCATTAACGCCCACTGTTTTTATTTATTTATTGGGGTAACACTTTGGCCTTCAAATGTTTAGAGTACTATGAATGAATGGGATGGAGACCTATACAGATGGGGTCAGATACAGCAGGCCCTGTCACATACTATGAGAAACATTTTCCTCCCAGCAACCTGGTTCGCTGTTCATTGTTATTTGATGAGATGGAAAGCAAAGCCTTCGCCGAGGGTCCTTTTGGACAGAACATAGAGCTGGGGTGTCAGTAACAGAATCTGTTCAGTCCGCCTCCTTCAACTGGAACAGCAAGTAGCCTACCTTGTGATCTTGGCGGGGTGGAGTAACATGTAGTGGCTTGCATGCAGGGTAAAGCACAGAGGCGCCATGCAGTGTTCTACACATGACTCTCCAGCGCGGGGTGACATTGGCCCTTTGCTATTGAGTATGTCGGTGTCATTTAAACATTTGCCTGTGCAAATCCATGGACGTTATCCGAGTGATATGATATCAGATTCCAAATGGAAATGGCCAGAGCCCTCCCTCACACACATTCCTGCAGCTACAGAGAGACTGTTAATGACACTGGAAGGGGTGATGACTCATGAATGATCTTCAGCATATAAACCAAACAACCACACCCTTGATCTACGAATGCCAGCCCACTGAGTAACTTATCAACCAACTGGAGTGCTGACTCACCTCATGAGGGTATAGTACGCCAGTTTCAACTGTGGATCAGACGTTTAACCTCTCACATACTTTTCCTCTAAAATACAAAGTAGAAACTGGATGGACGAGATGTGTGTGCATGTTTCAGTGAGTTTCTTTCCCACTCTGGGATTAAGGTCACACCCTTCTTTCTCTCTCCCTTCCCATGTCTTTTCTTTCTGCCTGTCCATGTTTGGCTGAATTCTAGCATTAAAGTAGAACATATTTGGCCTCCATCATGCGGGAGGATCTTCAATGCTCCCCTTAATTTGCGTGGATTATTTACTCAGTCAAACCAGGAATTTAGAGCGTAAAAAAAGAGCACTGAATGAATAAAATCCACAAATTTAAAAAGAGAAGAGGATTTCTCTGTGAACTTTTCAAACAGGTCATAAAACATCGCTCAACCTGCGAAAGGAGACCTAGAAGGGGAAGATGTTTGTAATTACAGATTGGACGTTTGGTTCATAAACTGTCTTTCTTACTCACCGCCATAAATAGGCAAGGACACTGTTTATATAGAGGCTGTCGGTCCATGATGTCATCAGCTCCTTTCATCAAGATTCCCTCGCAGTTGAAGTGATAAAGAGAAGCAGATGTAATTAATGAAAGAAAAATTGGACATGGCAGTTTTGATTGATTGCCACTTTGTTCTACGATGGCCTCATCAGCCAGACAAATTGAGTTGATCACAGCGCAAGGTCCGGCATTCACTTCTTGCTACTGTAGTTTAGTATTTATATTCACAAAAACACAATACTGACATACAAAAAATGTCTCAGTAGTACATTGCAATATTAATTTTTAATTTATGGCAGCTTGCTTTGACGTTCATGTCACCGCCATGAACATAGGGCTCTAAAAAGCCAAATTGGATGTGTGGTCCGCTTCGTACCTCGCTGTGTAGAAGCGAACAACCGTGTTGCATCACACAAGTCGTCTAGAAACCATATTTGGTGAGCAAATCACAGATCAGATCGTATGCCTAATTGTGAACATGTGGAATGCATTACCTCTGCTGTCATTATGCAGTTTACGGCAGGCTGCATCTAGGGTCAAGCAAAACATAGAAGAAGGGGTCGCTGCTGATCATTTATAAGTGCACGCTCACACAGACTGTAAACAAATAGGGACCTTGCTGGAAAAACTTGACTCTCAAATGTTCCTCATGACAGGGGATCCTCTGATATACCCAAATAGAGCCCTGTGTTCACTAACAACAGAATCCTGAACGCATACCATAAAATGAATGAAAAACAGACCTTTAGCATGCTCTCACGCTGTATAACTGCATTAAGCCGTGAATGCTTTTGCATTTTTCATTAGGAGCATGTTTCACATACACCATCAGACGCCGTTCATGATGAATGTGACGTCTGGATTTTTACCATAATTCACATCAAGAACGCCTGAGCATCAGCGACGTAAATCCATCTGGATTTGCTTGGCGCTGCTTTGAAAAAGGTGGGAGCAGATATTCGAGGTACGATGAGGAAGGGATGGCAGACAAGACAGTCAACTCAGACCGCTTCGATGTGCCACAGCATCACCATCTGCTGCTGAATCTTTGTCGATGTTGCCATAGAGACAAGAGCAAACAAAGAACAAGGTATTTCTGTCATTTAGAGACCCCCGTCTCCCCTGTTTGAAGTGGCAGCTCAGATGGACTGAACTCCTGGATACCAAACAGAGCAACGCGAGTTGTTTAAATCCCCTTAATGCAAAGAGTAAAATCAAGCCATGATCTCTTATATGTTAGAATGAGGCTGCGCGTGTAAACAGAAAGGCAGTGTCCTACCTGCGATGAATGAGTGCACGTATGCCTGCTGGGTGTGTGTTTGTCTGTCTGTCTGTGTGTGTGTGTGTGTGTGTGTGTGTGTGTGAGAGACACCATACTCGCTCTACTTGAGGAGGTGGCAGACGCTGACACAGAGCAGGCATGATACTGCAGATGGCTCAGCATATTCTCATTCCTGGACACAACAGGCTCTGCTTGGCTCCCCACAGGGAAGACTAATTGTACACACAAGTAGGTTTGTTGCAAAACACTGAAAATGAACGGCTTCATAAAACGATTGTATACAGTGTATACAGCTTCAGCCGGCCAGTCACACACAGTATATGCAGTTCAGTTGAAACGGTACAGTTTTTACACTACATTTCGATTGTACATCATGACGTTGTTTGAAAGAAGAGCAGAGATCATGTGAGATCATGTGAGAAACAGGAGACAATGGCTTCCTTCATCGACCTCATCCAAACAACTTTTGAGCCAAAACCCAGTTCAGACGTGTGAAAGATCAACCATTGTAGTCGATTGGTTTAGGCAAAACACTTTATGTATTTCAATTTGAAGTTGGTTATGTTCCATTGCAGTAAACTAAAATAACTGAATAAATGCAGCACTATGCGAGGCGACCCACCATTACGGCTTAATCCAACACTCACAAACTGTCCTCTTCAGAGAAACTCCCAGCGTGGGATATGAAACTGGTCGGCCTTTTTAGTCGGCCGACCGCAGCTTGCCTTAAACACTGACTAGCGAGCTGGGACGTTCTTCTCTGATTGCCTTCAGCACACCGAGTCCCTTCACAAATCATTGAGCACCACGGAGCACCTGCCAGCAACCTGCCATACATGTACATGACCCGAGCACATGGGCTACACACACAGCTGCCAGCGGTGAGCGGCTCACACGAAAGCAGATGGCTCCTCAGACGGGTCATTAATGAGAGCCGGCACGGAGGCTGTGTGCCGCAGGGCTATTTTGGGGATTTCGTGTTGTGTGCTATTTAGGGATGAAAGTTGTGTTGGTGACTCTATTTCTGTGTTTGTGTAAGTGGGAGGTTGCCAACAGGCCCCGGAGAAAGAAGAGAGAGAGCGACATTTAGAGTAATTGGCTCCCCGTTCAGTCTGACAATATTCCATGGCAGATCTATTAATAATTACAAGACGTGTGAAGGGCAGCCTTTGACCTGGGCCCAAAAGATTTGATTACCGCAGCTTTTAAGGAAGGTGTAAAGGCATAGTGACACTTGTTGATTCCCCGCTCAACATGAAGTATTGGAAGGGAATTTACTGAGATAAAAATAACGTTCATTCCACTCTTCAAGAACAAACTCAAATTAAAAACAGTCAGGCTTTCTGCATCAAGACTGTATTAGGTTTCTGTTTTGTCAATCCAGGTAATTACAATGCTGTTTAACAGACACATCATTTACTTTAACCCTGCGTTCTTTTAATTCAGACCGAAGAAGACACGTTGATTGTACTTCTCTCTGCAATCCTGTTAATCTCTGTTTTTATTTTGTTAACTCAATGTGTCCATCTGTTGCTGGGGTGTGTCGTGTGTTACACAGGAAGGTTACAACATATGCCACTTCCTGTCAGAAATGAAAGCACAACTCAACATATACCCATCAGTTTAGGTCTTTATCTGGAGAGAAAAGTATTTTTGGAATTTAAAAAGCATGTAGCTTCCTGTTATTAACACTGCCGCTCAAAGGTTTGGTGTCTCCTGCCACGTACGATTGATTTGTTACAGTCAGACGAGAGGACGACTGTATGTCTTAGTATTTTTAGTGCTTAGTGCTAACTTCCTGTTCATGATCTGTATGTATTGTTCCCAAACATTTTGGCACACAAAAGTCATGCATAAATCCTGTTTTCTCTGCATTATGTTTTGATGCTTCTAATGGTTTTATGTGAAGCACTTTGAATCGCCTTGTTGTTGAAATGTGCTATACAAATAAACTTGCCTTGCCATAAAAAACAAAACTGATCGAACCCAATCAATGACATTTATCGTGTATATTAAATACAGTCTCTCTCTCTCTCTCTCTCTCTCTCTCTCTCTGAAGAGCCTCCATTAATGACATATGTGAGACTGAATCATTACTGCTGCATACGTCCCTCCCACTGCACAACTTCTCCGCCAAATGCAAACACAGGCCTCGGGGCTCCCTGTAATTATTAGCACATTATCCGAGGCGAAGGGAAACGCTCTGTGCGACGGATTCTGAGAAGCTTACAACTGCCTGGGAGCTGAATGTCATTCTGCACGCTGCTTTTTACAACACTGTTTAAAACGGGCTCCATGACAACCGGGACACTTTCTGAGCCGTGGCTCCGGCCCATCCAGCCATTCCTAAAGTGCCTTTGTGTGTGTGTCAATAGTGGATGTTGTTCGACAGGAAATGCCTGTGAGGAAGATCATTCGATCAAAAGACAGAGTTTTGAGTTTTATGAAAAGTATGGAAAACAGCGATCCAGTGATGGATCGAGTCCTCGATTTGAGAGACACATGTCATGGCCTTTGTGTAATTTACATGATATTTCCATAACAGATTATTGATAAACCCAAAGCTCCCAAATACTTCAGATTATGATCGTTTTCTCTAATTAATCGTGTTTAAAGGAAAAGTTCAATTTTTTAAGAAATGCACTTTTCACTTTGCAGGAAAAAGTTAGATGAGAAGCTTGATGCCCCTCTCATGTCTATCTGTTGAATATGAAGCTACAGCCAGCTACCCGGGCCGTTAGCTTAGCATAAAGACTGGAAACAGGGGGGGACAACTAGCCTAGCTCGATCCAAAGGTTACAATGTCTGCCGACCTGAAACAGCACCTCTGAATTTCCCATATTAACATCTCTCTCTATATATAATGCTAATGTATACAATAATATAATATACAACATTCAAATCTTACATCTTGTTCATTTGTATAAAAACCAGTGTGAAAATTACAGTTCTCTTTTCATCAAACTCTCCACCAGGAAGCGTATTTACCAAAATGATAAACTATTCCTTCAATCCCAAATAATTAAATAGTATATATATAATGGTTAAGTAATGTATTCCAACAGCACATTCATAACTGCAAAAAAAAAAAACATAACTGTAGTTAACATACAGCACCAATTCTGTACATTTCTGCACCCGCCAGTTGAACCTTTACACACACATTTGTACAAAGATGGTGAGAAAAAGTTTGAGGGTCTCCGACTGAGCCTTTAAGATGTAAAGTGGCACCGACTCTAAATTCCCCAGCTCAGTGGAAACAACTGTGGGTAGAGAGCGATGACTCGAGACCTCACTATGTGACAGTTAGTGTAGGTGTGGTTGTAGTTAACAGAAACAGTCAGTGCTGCGTGGAAGCTAGTTGACTAAGATGTATGACGTCGGGGCAGACAGGTGAATATTTCCGTTTGTTAGTTTGTGTGTGTTGTATTTCTTGAAACATGAGTTCATGAGCCGCCGTCTCCTTCCTGTGGAGATGCACGTGGTCTGTGTGCGACAGTTTCCTGGTTCTGTTGAAGAACTGAAGTAAGATTAAAATTAGAGCGGAACGCCTGAGTAAACACATGGCTCAGGAACTGCCAATGAGCGCCATTTAAAAGTATTGTTTGAAACCGCCCCCTTCAAAAGGCGTACAATAGTCAAGCCCACCCCCTGAGCAACATACAATGGCGGCGCACAAACGCTGCAGGTCTGCTCGGGCCTTCATTCAAATCCAACACTTCCGTAGTAAGCTTTCACTGGGGTGGAGGGGTGGGGGGGAACTTGTCACAGAAAGCACAACACAAGTGACTCACATATGAAGTTGATGATGAAGAGGAACGTCAAGTTATACTGCAACTTCTCTGCTGGCAGCAGGTTTTTCTTTGGCAAAAAGAAAACCGCTGTTGAGTTCATGGACTCGAAGTGACAACACTGCGAAAACTCTTAAATTGTGTCCTTTAACTGAGGGCCACAGGTTGAGCCTGACAGTGTTTGACACCAGTCAATGTGTACAAAAGGCCTCTGACATGAGCGGCATGATTCACCGGCCCGGCGCTGACGTAACATCGGGAGCCGTTTCGAAACTGTTTCTCTGTCCCAAGAGAAGAAGAAAAAAAGGCATTTGAAGATTACACATTAATTTCCACATCCACAATGGAAGCCGTGAATGGAAAATCAGAAGTAAACAAGATGGTACTTGACACAGCGGAGGCACTACCCTCAACTGTTCAAATAAAGTGGGGTTTGTTACAATAGTGCCATTTGAAAGTGCTGCTTTTTCTTCCCTCCTTAAAAAAAAAAAAAATGCAGTGGAAAGTGAGCTGTTTCAGGAGAGATAAAGGGCTGTGGCCTTGGTGCGTTTATCTCAGTTGAGCTGCATGTCCCCGTCCTTCACGCTGGACACGTCACGTGCACGGTGCTGCTTTCAAACACAGCAACAGGTCAAACTTCAGATCGGCAGCGACAGAACAAACACCACATGAGAAAACTGAGCAAATACAGAGCGGGAGAACAAGCATTCCTGGACTGTGACTCTCCTGAACATTACTACAGTGACACATTAGGGGGGTGGGGGGGAAAGAGAAAGTAATACCTTTAAAATGTAACAGTTTCAGGATATTTGAGTGATTATGGTGCTTCTTCATGCAGAAATAGACACAAACCTGCACTAGAATTAGTACTCCACCTGTTTATCTTTACAGTTCAACCTGACACTTCCTCCTAACACCATGATTTCCATAACTTCCATGACAACTATTTTCTTCTTTCAAGCGTTTCCTGACCCCACACAGTGATGTCACTACCCACAATGTCACATCCGCCTCTCTCGACTCATGCAGAGGGGAAGCCGACCTTAGACACGCAGCTATTTTCCTTCTCCTCGTGGCTCAGGGACACGCGAAACCCGGAGCAGCGATACACAGCAGGGGGCTACAACAAACTAAACATGAAAGGCTTTTAACACATTTAATAAAATGATTGTGACCTGATCTCAAGTCTGCCCCTCATGACGACTCATGCCAAAATGCCAGGCGGGCAGAGACCTTTTGTGAGGCTGTCAAACCTAACCTCAGCAGCTACACAAGCTGTAAGACACTCATCAGGTTCTCAGTGACCCAGATTTGCTCTCCTTATGAAGAAATTCTCACCACAATGTAAGATTTCTATCGCAACGACGATATGAATTTCGTTCGAAATTTGTCATTTCTATTAAACGGCACCCTTGCTGAACTTTTTTGGGGGGTTTTTCAATAATTTCCTATTTTAAAAGTTATAGCTTTTTGACTTTAACCCTTCCGTGGTTCCAGATCTGGACCAACTCCACGCTACCTCTTTAATTTGCTTCCTCTGTGTAGAAAATGACAAAAGCCACCTGAGGAGCCAGAGATACTTTAAGAGCAGCGGCAAAGCGCGGTTTACCTGACAATCAGGACTCTGAAACTAGAGATCTCATCATTTATTCACAGCCAAATGACTCACACATGCATGTGCAGAAAGCAAACACTCCGACTGGTCCGTCTTTCAACAGCCTGAACTCTCACTTCCTTCTGCAACTCTTTCAGAAGTGAAGCGTTACTTTTGAGACTCTTTGAACGGTTGCGGCTGCTTATTGAAAAGGCGTTACTTCCATTCTGATCTGGATATATTTTTTTATTATCAGCATAAGCAACAAAAATAAAATAAAAAAGGGAACAAAAAATAAAACAGAGCAGTATCTATGAACTATAAACAGAGATTTGATGTGTGTCTGTAGGACCATAACAAGCAGAAGAAGATGAAGATGAAGATGATGATGATGATGATGATGATGATGATGATGGGTAAAGAAACAAAGAAGAGCAGGGTTGCAGTCACTGGAGCACCTACATTGGAGATGGTGGGGGGTTGGGGAATTTCGTAAACATTTGCTGAGGTCCAAAAGTCAGTCACAGAAAATCTAAATGTGCACAGCCAGCTAGTTGGTAACCACTCCCTCTCCCAAAGTGCAAACTAAGCAATTGAGAATACCTTCTGCCGCAGTAACGGTCTTGATTGTGGGGGCACCTGTAACCCGGGTCCCTCCGAAGGCAGCTGAAACTACAAATACTCAACAGTAATGGAAACTCTGGGAGAAACAAATGAGGCGGTAATAAGACTGGTGGTAACAAATTCAGACCCTGAAACAACAAAAATATATATCCATATCACGTACGTGTGTGTGTGTGTGTGTGTGTGTGTGTGAGTGAGTATCCAGCGTCCACATAGTGTCTTTCAAAACAAACCGCCACAGTGGACATAAGTACGAACACATTTCCTCAACCTTTCCAATACACTACATTTTTTAACTTTTTTTGTGTGTATTTTCTTCTCGAGGTTAACACGTCCATAATGCACATTCGTTCAAATGACAGCAGCAGTTTGAGCCATGAAAGTGATATGCTGATGTAGGCCATGGTTTAAGGAGTTTTGCATCCTTTAGATATGCAGCTGGGTCATGAATACTGGATAAGAGCTAAGCGGGGGCAAAACATATACATGTGCGTCCCAAAGACCCCTAAAACAAATTATACGAAAAGAAAAAAAAAGCATATTGTATATTTAAAACAGTGCTGATTATACAGAATGTGAACCAAAGCAAACTAAACAAAAAGAAAGAAAGCCAGCCCAAAAAATAAATTGTCTTTTGTTTAAACGAAATCTGGGGTTATATTGAAATCGTCATTATTAAAAAGAAAAATTAAACAAAATATAATTGCTACTCTCTTTGATATACACTCAGCAGAGAGGTCGTGGTATTAATTGCTTCAGATTGCATTATTTTTTTTTCTTTCTTCAAACTCGTGTTTTCATTCTCAGCTACTTTTTTTCGTATTTCTTTTTTTTGCATCCAAGTGTCCAGGCTGGTGATGGGAGAAACATTAAGATTTGTAATTTGAGGTGAGCCAGGTCAGGCCCTCGTATAGTCCATCCCCTGTTGTCGCACACGAGGGCTGAACGTACCAATTCCTATCTCTGATCCGGGTCAGGCCCAGCTTCTCCTGGATCTCGTGGGGTTTCATGGCATCTGGGAGGTCTTGTTTGTTGGCGAAGATCAGGATGATGGCGTCCCTCATCTCCCGGTCGTTGATGATCCGGTGGAGCTCCTGCTTCGCCTCGTCGATCCGGTCCCTGTCGGCACAGTCCACCACGAAAATGAGGCCCTGGGTGCCCGTGTAGTAATGTCTCCAAAGGGGCCGGATCTTGTCCTGTCCCCCGACGTCCCACACATTGAACTTCACATTCTTGTAGGTGACGGTCTCCACGTTGAAGCCAACTGTGGGGATGGTGGTGACCGACTGTCCCAGCTTCAGCTTGTACAGGACGGTCGTTTTACCGGCGGCATCAAGTCCAAGCATCAATATTCTCATCTCCTTGTTGCCAAAGATCTTTGAGATCACTTTGCCCATCTTGTTTGCTGTGCATAAATACTTTGGAAGAGGGGAAAAAAAGGCTTCTCTTATGAGAAAACAAAGTTGTTTTTCGACACAACTTGAAAAGTTACAGTTTCAGTGCTGGTGGGTGGGCGAGAGCCCTCCACGTGACGACACGCGAGTGTCAACACTCACTCAAAAGGCGGTGATTTTCACGTTTGTGCAGTTGGATAACGGACCACTGCAATTAGCTGGTGTAGGATAATCTGAACCCTAGCATTCAATGGGAGCAGTGTGAGTCCTCGTAGTATTGGGTGGGGATATATTTTCATGATCCACTGCCCTCCGATGCAGGAAGACAATATTACATCCCCCTCTTGTTTCAAAACTAGCACGTTGAGCACAGACTTCCTTAAAAAATCCACATTTTAAGTCTTTCTCCGCAGTCAGAAATCCGCTTACTCTCCAGCGTGGACTTGATACAGTAGCTTTTTTCTTTCTTTCTTCTTCCTTTCTACGAAAACCCCACTGTACAAATCAGGCCCTGTCCGAGCCCGGGGTTCCCACTTCCTCCTTGGCTGCCGGCTGTCCACACTTGCCCTGAGCCAATCCCAGTCGATGGATTTCAAAAGCACGGTGGTGTTTTTTTTCTTTCTTTCTTTCTTTCTTTCTTTTTCTGATCAAAACACACCCAAACGTAAGATCCCGGGTTCGTTTCTGCGGCGGGACATCCAGAAGGAAGCGCTTTTCAAAAGGTCATTGATTCATCCGACTTTCTTCTCTACCCCCTGTGACACAAGAGCGGTTGAGAGAAGGGAGGGGTGTTAGTAACGTACAGAGGACAACTTTGGATCCGACTAAAAGATTCTCTCCGCGGACGGAAAGGCTGAACAAAAGCAAAGAAGACAGAAATGTGGGATACATACCTCACGTCTGCGGCAATCATCCCCCAGTCCCCTGGCAGTTTCTCCCCTCTCTTGCCGCTCTCTGTCTCTCTCTTCCTCCCTCTCTCTCTTCCTCAGCCGTTCAGTCACGGCGCTGGCGGTGCTGTGTTACCGGAAAAGGTGCGGACCCAGATCAGCCGCCACTTCCTCTCCACTGCTCACACACACTGGTGCTGCGTTCAGGGGCTCCTCATGAGCTCGGCGATCCGAAGACGCCAAAAAAAATATATATATATACCGCCCGACTATATGCTGCTCTTACATGGTTATATTTGATCTGTTTTGGTTCTTCGTGTTATATATTTTGTAATCATTATATCATTGTGATTATAGTAGGCTATATTATTATTATACATATGCTAACTATCACATGTATTAATTAACTTATTACTTGTATTGTTTTATAGGTTTATAGGTGTTTTGATTGAACATTTATAAAAAAAATTAACTTATTTTCTCATTCTGTGTCTTAGTTTGTGTGATGATATCCTACTTGAACACAATATACAATTGAGTTTTAAAAAGGCTTGGTTAATTCACATTTAAGATCTTTTGTATTTCTTTACTTTTCAAAGATCCTCTCACTAGTTTAAAAACATTATCTTGTAAATCAAACCACTGGATCAAACCACATCCAAACAGTCCTGATGTGGTAGATTAGTTGAGTTTTTGAGTTGAATATATTGTTGTATCTTTCTTAACCTTTGACCAGACCCAGCAGGGATGCCACTAATCTGGAGTAGACTTCTACATCATCAAGGTGATAAGTTTTATTTATTTAATCTTTATTTAACTAGTTGAGTATTTTGCAATGATGACCCATGGCCAAAAAAGGCAGCAACAGGAGGTTAAGCCACAGCGTAAACACAATGTTTGCTGCAGTTGCTTTGTGAGGTCTTAGAGAGAGGAGCTCATGAACATCAAGATCACAACTCCAGCGGATTTACTTCCATCTTTTAAGAAGGAGAAGAAATGATCCTTTATTAATCCCCTAGGGGAAATTCTTCTCTGCATTTGACCCATCATTGGTTAAGGAGCAGTGGGCTGCCCTGAGAAGCTAGGGGTTAAGTGTCTTGCTCAGGGACACTTTGACATGTAAACTATGGATCGAACCGGCTACCTTGTGGTTACTGGACGACCACTCATCCCCCTGAGCTACAGCCGGCCCTGACTCTTACATCCCCAGGACAATTTCAAACTCTTTTCTGATTAAAATACACTTTATTTTATAATACATACTTGTTCTAAAGTACTGTATCTGTTTGTTGTTTACCATATTTGTATTTGTATTTTAATTATTTTATTGTTTTATTCTCTGTCTATGTTTATTATTATGTACCTTTCACCGAGTCAAATTCCTTGTATGTGCAAACGTATTTGGCTCAAAAAATTATTCTGATTCTGATGCTGAATAGTGTGCCACATATAGACACATGTTACACATACTATATACACTCTATATACTTTGCATTTTTGCATTTTCTCTATTATTTAATTTTCTTAAATTTAATACACTCTGCTATTTTATTGTATTGTACATATTGAGTATTTTTCATGCTTAATATTTGTATGTCTCCTATGTAACTTTTCTTGCTGCTGCCACAAACAAATTTCTACCTGGGGATGAATAAATTATCTATCTATCTATCTATCTATCTATCTATCTATCTATCTATCTATCTATCTATCTATCTATCTATCTATCTATCTATCTATCTACAACAGTTCTACGAGAGCTGGCTGATAATCAAAGAATCAGACACAATTTGTAATTGGCTTTTTTATCATGTAAATGTCATTCAATAAATACATTAATAATTATATATATACATCAATTTACAATAATTAAACACAGTAAACATCTAAAGTCAAGGGTAGGCACTCAAATTTCAAGATTTACGACTGTACATAAATGCACCATACGCCATTTCGCATGCGCGCTTGAAAGCGACTGAACTGCAGGCTGGCCTAGTAGCTGTAGCGGTGACGCCATTTGAGCTTTCTTTATGAATTAAATCGTCTCTAATACTGCGTCTGCCACATTGTTTAAATAAAGAGCTGTGCTTATGAAACAGATGCCAGGGTTTAGTGGGCCTAGTGATCTCAAAAGGGGGGTTTACAGCCGGGTCTTTCCGACATGTCTGATCATTCATTCAAAACCGGTTCCAGAGTGATTACGTGGAGGTTGTGAGTCTGTGATTGTGAGCAGAAGGGCAGCCAGGGGGAACCACCTTCTTATAACCAGTCTCTGGGAACCACTGCAGCGAGCAGCCTATTGTTTGAGACATGCTTATTAAAACTTGACTCAAAAATACAATTAAAACCCGTATGTCGCATTGAGGTAGGATCGGCCCATGTGAGCAATAACAAAATACTGATTTTATACTGAATAAAAAACTACTGGTTTGACTAGAGAGAAATATGCTCCCCATCACCACTGTGAAAAGACTTTAATAATGTAATTTCAGTGTAATTATTACCATGTGGAATATGTAAAATTATGCGTGCTATCCTGTGCAGATTTATGAATGCAAGTCTTTATAAATGAGTCTACACATCCCTCATAACCGTTGACTTTAAACGTCAAGAGTATCAAAATATTAACTGCCATAATATACACTAAATTCCTTAGTTCACCCGTATACACGTGTACGTCCCTAATTGTTCCGCATTCATAATCTTGTGAGGTGTCTTTGAAACTTTATTTCTAACGTTCTCGCCGCAGTCACACGTGGGCGGGGCCCCACGCCGCGCATGCGCACACCGTTTCTAGGTTCTTCCTTTAAGATAAGTATGGTGGGCGAAGCGCGCCTGGCCATTGTAGGTTAAATTAAGTGACTTCGAAAGCTGCACACAAGTTTGCAAGGTTGACCGAAATTCCATGGAAGACACAGGTAAGACCCTAAAACGTATATTGATCAATTAATTGGTGCACGGCGACGACTATCGGGGCAATTTAGGAGCGAGCTAACGTGGAGAAGCCGCCGGGTGCCGACTATCAACTGGAGACGGAGGCAACTACGTAGCACGTTGTGGTTGATCTAGTTGGCTTAAGGTGAACGAAATTGTGAGTCAATCGATCGTTGTTGGGTGGACTTTGTAAATATCACGACATACGTCCTCGTGTAAAATTAAATTAGTAACGTTAGGTAAGATTAACTAGTTAACTAATCATAATCCAGTTCACGTCCAACGGTAAAACCTGTGGTCGCTTGAGAGGCTTTTCAGCAATTAGACGGCAGTCAGGGCCCAACTTCTGGTTGAACTTTGACTGTGCAAACATTCTACCGGGTGCAACATGGCCTCGCACGGCCACCAACGGCAAACGTTTCGATTCTGACGGAAACGACGTCACTAACACGAACGTTAAGTTGGTTAACGTTTGCTGTTTAAGTTTATGATTTAAGGCCACGCGGACAACATAACGTTACATTATTGTTTTTGTTTGGTGAGCTGACGCCGAAGCTAAAGCTAATGTTTGAACACGGAAATGCTCTGTTGCAACAGCCGCGGCTTGTAGCGAGCTGACCTTTTTGTTTTTTTTTAAACTTAAATCTGACACATTTTAAATTAAGTACTATTTATTTTTATTAACAAATATTGAAACCATGACATTTACAAATCCTCCATGCCCACTACGTTTTCCAACTATTTTTTGTCTTTATTTTGTTTTTGCTAATATTTCTGTTTGACAGTTGTTGTAATAATCCATCCTGCTTTTCAACAGATCTGCAACTTTCCGACGACACCATTACTGGAATGCTGGACACTGAGTCCCCAGCCATGGAGAGCAATGGGGATGCCTTTCTTCCTGACCTTCCTGTTATAGGCCAAACTGCTGACTGGTCCCCTGACCAGGTTACTCCAGAACCAATGACCAACATCTTGCCTGAGGACTCGGATGCATCCCAGGATGCTCCAGTGAATCAGCAGTCTCCAAATGAGGAGATGGATTCCACAGAGCTGAGATCTGTGGAGAAAGCTGTGGAACAGTTTCAGATTGCCAGTGCTCAGCTATTCCAAATTGAGCAGCCGCCACCTCCACCACAGCCTGCGGAAGAAGAACAACCAGAACAGCCGGCTGAACACAAAACAGAGTCTGAAGAATCTGAGCTAGACGGCCCGGAGATGACCGTAGCGCCAGAAGCTGTGGTTCAGGATTGCAGTCAAGGTAATCTAAATGGTTGTGCAGTTGTTGCTTTGTATCATATCATATAGATAGATAGATAGATAGATAGATAGAGATCTATCTATATCTCTCGCTCTCTATGTGGAAAATGTTAAGATTTAGGCTGGACCATGACAAGATGGTTTACAACATAAATGCAAGCCTATTAACTAAACTGACTTATTACCATTTCCTTGCTTGCTCTTCCACATATTAAACCTTTGGGATTTCTTGTTTACTTCTCCAGATGGAACTGAGGCACCACAGGTGACAGAGGATGGCATGGAGCTGGAAGAAGCACCCAAAGAGACCACACCAGAATCAACTGTACCTTTAGAGCCAGAGCCAAGTGAGTTTGAAAAACTCTTCAAAGGATGTGAGGACAATCCAGAAGACTTCAATGGCTGGGTCTACTTGTTGCAGTTTGTGGAACAAGAGGTAAGAGAAAACGTGCAGATTATTCAGATATGTTTGTATATTGCTAAATTGAACAGTAGGATTATTATACAAAATGGTAACTCATCTTTTTGTTGTTGCCTCTCTTGCAGAATGACCTTACAACTGTGAGAAGCTCATTTGATGCATTCTTCCTACGTTATCCCTACTGCTATGGCTACTGGAAGAAGTATGCTGATATTGAGAAAAAGCACGAGAATATACAGGTCGCAGAAGAGGTAAATATAAATATGTTATGGACACGCATTCATTCTTTTCTATAGTTTAGTCTTCGGTGAGGCTACATGACTCAAGACCATGTAGTTGTTCAAACAGCAACTGTTATTAATTAGGCATGAAATATAAGTCCAGCCATTGACAGGCTTGTTTTTGCCTCTGTCAAGGTATACAGAAGAGGCTTGCAGGCCATCCCTCTCAGTGTGGATCTGTGGCTGCATTACCTGACCTACATCAAAGAGAACTCAGACCTGACTGACCCAGAGACAGAGGGACGCATTAGAGCGTAAGTAAAACACTCTTACTTATAAAAAAAAAATATATATATATATATATATATATATATATATATTTTCACTCACTCATTCTTCCTCCTTGTGTTACAAATAGTATGTGTTAATCTCCCTATTTCTGTAAGTGATTAGATTTAACCAAATATTTGAGACTACAAAAAGTTCACAATCTTTCCTGTTATTTTCTACCATCAGGGCCTTTGAACACTCGGTGCTTGCAGCAGGCACGGACTTTCGCTCAGACCGTCTGTGGGAGTCCTATATCACATGGGAAACGGAGCAGGAGAAATTGGCTAATGTCACCGCCATCTATGACCGAGTCTTGGGCATCCCAACCCAGCTGTATTCACAGCACTTCCAGAGGTAGAGGAAAAACTGTATAAAACTTGCAGTAATGTTGTCCAGTTCTATCCGCTCCTGTATAGTCCAGAGACGCATGTCCTTTGTCCGAGAAAGATATGTATCCTATAGCTTTACTCCAAATACATTTTCTTGGGTTCTGAATCTTTGTAAGATTGGGTATTCTAAGCCTCACCAATTCCTTATTTTCTATTATACTGAACATTAAGAAGCCCAAAAGATAATTTGCAACATGTATTCATATCAGTTTTCACCAGATTTTTTTTTTTTTCCTCCCTTTTCTTCCTTAAGCCATTTTAACTCTAATAACACCTATATGGAAAACTATTTTAAACCTTTCTTTGAGTGTGATCTTATATACCTGTTTTTAATCTCTGCAGGTTCAAAGATCATGTGCAGAACAACAACCCCAAGCACTACTTGTCGGAAGAGGAGTTTGTTCAGCTGAGGCTCGAGCTCTCTAAAGCCAGCCTATTGGCGATGATTGGCGAGGTTGAGGAGACACCTGTTACAGCGCAGGACGAGTTGCCACCTGGTACAGATGATCTTGTGGACCCTGCAAAGGTATGCATCCACTTGCAGGGAAGACACATTTACAAAAGCACTGCTTTCAGGGGTTGGCAGGAGCCTGCCTGTTCTCCATGAGATGGAAAGCTTTGTTCAGGTGTGAAGAGGTGTCTTTATGTCAGCAGCCAAGCCAATGAATGCCAAGGGGGGATTCAAGTTGGCATCCACTCAGGGAATCGCCCTAAAACTAAAAGGATCAACTGAGGCCCGGCACCTGTACCCAGTGGCTGATATGCAGGGTGCATACATTCCTCCCCCCTCCCCAGGCTTCTTGTCTGTGGCAAGCTCATGGTGATGTAAATCCTCGGCTGCAGGACTTGCAGTTTCTACATAAAGTGGAGAATGTGATCGGTCAAGAATACACGTTGGTGTTGACCATGTTATTTTTTGTGTGTCTTATGTAGAGGGTGACCGAGATCGAGAACATGCGCCACAAGGTGATCGAGGTGCGGCAGGAAGTGTTCAACCACAACGAACATGAAGTCAGCAAGCGCTGGGCCTTCGAGGAAGGGGTATGTCTCGTTTTCTCCACCACTATGTTAATTGTTGAAACTGTTTTGCCTTTTCTATCCTTTGACGATGTTAAACATTTATATTTCTATCTTTAGATTAAGAGACCATACTTCCATGTCAAAGCCTTAGAGAAGACCCAGCTCAACAACTGGAAGGAGTACTTGGACTTTGAAATTGAAAATGGGATCCCTGAGCGCGTGGTTGTTCTTTTTGAACGATGCCTCATCGCTTGTGCACTCTACGAAGAGTTCTGGATCAAGGTAACGTGGCCTTTAACCTTTCTCTCACTCCCGCTACTACCCTGCACTTCCCCCACCAACGATGATATCAGATCGACACAGTAAATCGTCCTGCACTCTCTTTGCGTGTAACGTTGATATTTGACTGTATCTGTTGTATTAGGGGATGGCCAGCTTGCCACACAAGATTTGACTGCAGCATTTGCCAACTACTACGTTGCATCTTCTTCGTCTCCCACTACCTTACAGAAACTTATCTAATTGGTTCCATGAAGGTGCTGATGGGTTTACACAGAAAATTTCTAAAAACGATCTTGTCAATGAAGAAATTCAGTATCTGTAAACTGAAAATGTAGGTTTAAAATGTGTTGTCTCTTTTGCCTTTCTCCTCTATTCTTCTCCTCTGGTCTTTTTCTCCTACATTTCTTCCAACTCGCTCTCTGTTTTTCACTCTATGAAGTATGCAAAGTATCTAGAGGGCTACAGCATTGATGGTGTGAGACATGTCTACAAGAAGGCAGGCACCATCCATATGCCCAAGAAACCAACCATCCATCTGCTGTGGGCTGCTTTTGAGGAGCAGCAAGGTGAGTGTAACTCTAAAGCCAGCATGCAAATTGAATACAGTCCAATTACCAAGGAGATTTTGATGGGATGTCTCTATGGTTATGAATAAATTACCTCTGAGGGTGCGACTCTATGTGAACATAATAACAGACTAATATAATTTCATATAATTTTACTTGTGTTATGCCATGCTGACAGTATTCTGCTTTTCTTTGCCCAGGGAATGTAGAGGAGGCTCGTAGCATCCTGAAGTCCCTGGAGGAATCCGTCCCGGGTCTGGCCATGGTGCGTCTCCGGAGGGTCAGTCTTGAGCGTCGCCATGGTAACTTGGAGGAGGCGGAGGCCCTGTTATGGGAGGCCATGGACTCTGCGAAGAATGCTACTGAGACATCGTTCTATGCTGTGAAGCTAGCCAGGCAGATGATGAAGGTGCAGAGAAGTCTGAGCAAGGCCAGGAAAGTGCTGCTGGATGCCATCGAGAAAGATCAGGTGAGAATTGATGCATACTTCAATGGTCGACAGAGAATTCAGTCAGCAAGTCCTTATTAAATTGGGATGCGGTGCCATTTGGCTCAGTGTCTACACACCAACACACTAACAAAATTATTAAATCACCTCTTATCTGAATAACTGCTGCAAGAAATGGGCGTCTTCACATTAAGGAAAATGTTTTGCTTCCCTAAATGGTATATCTGGGTGGTCTCCACTCAACTTGCTTGTATGGTTTATCTTGTGATTTGTACCACTTTCCACTATGGCCGTATTACACTAGTTGCACACTAATATTTGTGTGGCTTTACAGACGAGTCCGAAACTCTTTCTTAACCTGCTTGAGCTGGAATACAGCGGGGATGTGATACAGAACGAGGTGGAGATCTTGGCTTGTTTCGACCGAGCCCTGAAGAGCCAGATGCCCCTTGAATCCCGCCTCCTCTTCTGCCAGCGCAAGGTTGAGTTCCTCGAGGACTTTGGCAGTGACATCAATGTGTGAGTTTTCTTGTTACTTTTAGAGACGTAGTAATGACAGAAGTTGTGCTTCATTCCTTTTGACATGTTTGCATTTATTTATTTTTATAGGCTTGTGGCCGCATATGAGGAACACCAGAAGCTACAGAAAGAAAGCGAAACCTCAAAGAGGAAGGCCGAGAACGGGTATGACAGGTGGATAATGGAACAGGGCTTGGGTCACATCAACACATTATTTTCACTAGTTCAGTACCTTTTTTCAAAACATGCCTGCTCAGAACAGGTCAAATGTTTGGCCCTGGTAGTGTTGCTGCTTGCAGCTTTCTCAAAAACCACTCGTACATATCACACTTTTCATCTTTGTCACCTTTTTCTCCCCTCATGAGTTTGAATGCCAGGAAGTTATTCGTTAAAGCCACCCTTTTAAACACCACATCTTTGGCTGGTGATTGTTACAAGTTAGTAGTAATACTCTGAGGAAGTGCAGCCCTACTCACAGGGAAATTACAGATGTCTAGGGTGATGACCAGGGGAGTGAATAAAGTTCTGGTTGTAATGTTTCATCAAGCATCCATGTGACATTAGCAGGCTTTGTCCAGCATGTGGCAGCAAGAGGACATGCTGGACTCAGTCCACTAAGACCTGAAGCCCCACCCCTCTTCTTCAAATGGCCCCATATTTGAGACGGCACTCCCTTGGATGGACAATCCTTGCTTCATAGTTGTCTTTGTGTAACTCTCAAATTAAGGATAAGATTATTTGCAGTTGGTCATTAAATCACAGTGACTGGCACTAAACTTAGGGATGTAACTATCTTCCTTTCTTGGTGAACTACTTAACAAGGGATTTTATTAACTTGAAATTATTCGTCTCCAGCTCTCAGGAGCCCGATGCGAAGAGACAGCGTGTGGACGATGACGCATCGGGTGACCCCAACGCAGCGACCGACGCTCAGGCAAACAACTCTGCATACAACAGCTGGTACCAGGTGGGTTTCTTATCTGAGCAGTTGATGCACTGAAACAGGTTTCTTTACATTTAGTTTGTGTAAAACCAAGCATGTATGGACATTTACAGTTATATAAAGGATATTTTGATCAAAAGGACCAGAGATAAGTTAATGTTTTGTTTAAGCCTGTTGGAAATTTCTGTGATCATGGTAAATTTCTAAAATTGTTTTCTCTTTCCCTCCTTTTTAGCAACAATACGGCGGTTGGGGACAAAACTCCTGGGGACCGTACAACCAATATGCCCAGTATAACCAGTACTACCCCCCTCCCCCGACATGATGGACAGAATCCCGACATTAAGATGGAGACTCAGAGGAAAGCATCCTTTCTGACCTGCCTACATGTTTAAACAGGGCTCCTTAACATGGTGTCATGGGGGTTTCAATCCGACCACAGAAGCTGATTTGTTCCTTCTTTCTGCTTTAATGTGTGCTAATAAAACTGTAGCCAATTGGTTGGAATACAACACACAGGCCTCCCTGACAGTCATGTTGATCAGTCATGTTTAATTAAACAAAATAACCCATTAATTGCTACATTCATCTCCAACTCTGGCTGTTTTTTTTGGGGGGTTCTTTAATGCATGTTATTTGTGAAGGCAGATCTATTTTTTTTCTTGTGTGATTAAATCTTTTTAATTCTTAGATTGGATGATTTAGTTTGGTCTCTTTCTTTTGTGTTTTAAAACTTAAACTGATAAAGGAGGCATTCATTGCTGTTCCTCTGAGTTGTGTCCACCCACCCAAACTGAAAGATTTTTAATATGTCATGGTTATGTTTACATAACGAAAACAAAGAGTTCCTCCTTTTTTTATTTTGACTTGATTTCATAATAAAGAGATTGATATCCTGAAGTGTCCTGGTTCGGTTCTTCCATTTCTTAAAGACCAGATTAATGTAGAAATGATTTACAGGCACAACCATTTCTTCCATATGTTTCAAGCATATATTTTATAATTCTTCATATTCGGTCTCAAGTGCTCATTATCCTGTTACTTTACCCTAACAGCTAATGTAACGTATTTCACCTGTTTTGAAAAGTCTAACGAGCTGACACCTTATTTTTCTACGGATTCACGTGAAGAAACGAATCTGTAATTTTAAATAAACCTTCCTGCTCAAGCCACAGCTCGCTTGACCTGTTTGGGCCTAATACTACATGATTGCTTCTTAACCTGATGGGCTTTGGAGCTTGGTGATGTTTTAATGCATAACACGAGTTGTTACTGATTAAAAAAAAACCGTAGAAGACAGAGATAATTGATACTTAGTAATTGAAGCAGCCTCCAACGCGTGGTAGGCGTGGCCACGGCTTCCGTCATTGCTTACGTAAATCCACACATGCGCAGTGTCGACCCTCGAAAAGCCCTTTCTATGCCTAGCGTTGAACGACTAGCATCAAACGAGGTAAGGCCTGTGCGATTTAACTGAAAAACGCTAGTTAAGTGAAACACAGGCATGTTTTTGGTACCCGAATGTAGCACCTATATAATCATTAATCTTACGTTGTACTTTATTTGAACACTAAATCTACATATCGTGGGTTTTTAAGCGACTTTATGAAGCGCGTGTCCCATGCGGCTAGTCAAGCTAACGTAGCATTAGCAAGGTAACGAGAGAGACTAGTCCCAGCTCCCGGCATGTTGCTCTGCACTGTTTCTTCTTTCTACCTGCTCGTTTTGTGACGGGAAATACGTTCTTAATATATCCCCACGTTGAAGTTAGTCAACTATCTCTTAGCTTAGTGGTTAATGTTAGCTTCCACACATAATTCTAACGCCACAAGTTGATTTCCGCAGGAGCAACACTGATAGTGACTGAAGTGGTTTGTCCCCTTTTGGTGTTTCCCCCCCTTCCAGCATCAAGATGCAGCTCTTCTTGCGTGCCCAGAACACACACACCCTTGAGGTGACCGGACAGGAGACTGTTGGACAGATCAAGGTAATTGTGTGTGTGTGTGTGTACAAGTTGGAGAGAAATCACCAGATAGTGTGTCACAAGCTTCATTTGGATGCACAGAAAACGACACAAAAACTGTTACTGCTTACTTTCCAGCTTCATTATGAACTGTGATTTTTATTTTCTCCAAATATAGTTATTTATTAGTGTAAGTATTGTGCTTATGAGCTACAATTTTGATGTATTTGGTTACTTTGCAGATTCAGATATTAATAATAAATGAAAATCAATGCTGATTAATGTTAATAAAGCCCATTATTGTGCCAATGATCATAATCAGACCATATAATGTATATTCTTCTAAACTGGGCCTTTCTACTTTTAGTAGCTTACATTAAATATATGTTGATGCTAGTACTTTCACTTAGAAGTACATTGTAACTTCATATAATAAACCATAGCTTATATGTTGTTTTAACTTTCCTTTTGGAAAAATGTGAAAATATATTTCTTTCACCTGAAACTGTAATTTCCTTTCTACTTTCCCCGCTGTGAGTCCCTCAGCACACTCTGGGGTTCGATGACTAAAACACTTGTTCTTCGGTGTGTCTCTCAGGCTCATGTCCAGGGTCTGGAGGGTCTCCTGGTAGAGGATCAGGTGCTGTTGCTCGCTGGATGCCCACTGGAGGATGAGGCCTCCCTTGCATCCTGCGGTGTCTCAGAGCACTGCACCCTGGATGTAGCTGGCAGACTGCTGGGAGGTCAGTACACCGATGCCACACACAACTGTGTTGTCTAATCTGTTTTGTGCTCACATTGGGATTATTTGACCTACTAAAGACACCGTGGGGATGGATAACAAAAGCCGGTGTTTCTCACATACATTTAGATTTCTGGGTATACTGCTGGTTGTAGTCAGTTTATTTTGTATAGCCCAAAATTATATATATATTAAAAAAAAATGGATGAATACACAAATGGCTTATTTGCTTAAGACAATGGCGACGTAATGGTCTGAACAATTGGAAAAGCTTTAGTTTGTCTGGGAAATATCATAATTAAGACTTTCCTTTTCCCCTCAAGGTAAGGTTCACGGCTCTCTGGCCCGTGCCGGAAAAGTGAGGGGACAGACACCCAAGGTAAGAGTTTATGCTTTTCCCCACCCCCAAACATCTTGTGTTCCAGAATAAAACAATCGGCCTTTTACCATTTAATGAAATGTCTTTTACATGTTTTTGGATTTAAGAAGCATACATTATGATCTTAGAGAAATAACGGAGGCCTCTTCATGTCATGTCATCCAGGTTGAAAAGCAGGAGAAGAAGAAGAAGAGGACTGGCCGCGCCAAGCGTCGCATCCAGTACAACAGGCGCTTTGTGAACGTGGTGCCCACCTTCGGAAAGAAGAAGGGACCCAACGCCAACTCCTAAGTGCTCCATCGCCCTGAAGGAGAAACATGATCACCACCAATCTGTTTTACCACGTCAAATGTTATCCTGCTGCACAGAATAAAACTTTGGCTTGGACAAAATAAAACTGATTTGTGGTGTCTCTTGCAATTAAAGTAGTGTTCTTACCATTTGCCGGTTTAGTTGACAAAGTATTAATTGTAAAAACAATACGAATCACAAGTTATGGTATCTTTTTCATATTTGCCTCTAATCAATTGGTAACGATCTCCAGAGTTTAATATAACAGAGCAGATGACGAGTCTTTAATTTACAAATGTGCCTTTATCTAAATTGGCTTCTGCTGTAAAACTTTTATAAACAAGTAAAACTGAGTAATTGTAAATCTCAAAGCACAAATGTAGTTGTAACTTTATACCATACCAAAAAAACCTGCTCAAACTAGTTTTCCGTCATGCATGTGAATTGTGCTGTATAGTTTTAAAATAGTCACTTCATAAGTTGACAACCATAAACTGTCTTAGTGGGAGCAGGGTCGTCCTTCAGATGATCGGTGGTTTGATCCTCGGCTCCGCTATCCCATGTCACTGTTATGTTATGCGCCACCTACCATGACATTCGTTGTAAACATCGAACAGAAAGTTCAGAAATGTGTTTTGTAGATTATTTCTCTAATGTAACAATGCTTCTTGGCAATACATTGTATACTGTTGGAAAGCCTGTTTATTTCCCTTTTAAACGGTGCCCCATTTGTAAAGAACTTGCATTTGTGGGATGAGCAGCCAAATCCTCTGCCAATGCCAAAGAGCTGATTCTGCTGTTAGTGACTTGTTTGGTGGATGATTGAAGTCGATCAGTAACGAGCTTCCGGTACCCCACAGGTGCTTCATTGGAGGCTCTCAATGCAGAGAGATGAGATTCTGCAAACAGCAGCTATCCCATTGCTCCAGTCTGGGACCGAACTCCATCCTCCAAGATGTCAGTGCTCGCCCCACAGAGCGGGTTCAGAGACTAGCTACAGAGTTTGGGAGTAGAGAATGGAATGGCCTCCAGCAACACTTTTTGATCAGCTTGGGTGTTGTTCGTGCTAGTGACCAACACAACCACGTTGGCTGACTTGTGACAAATCCTGCGAGAGTAGTGGAATGCTGTCCCACAGCAGTGTTCACCAGGCTGGAGGTGCTAGGCTGCTCTGGCTGTGTATGGTTCTCACACACACACACACACACACACACACACACACACACCTGAGCCGCCTGACTTTGTTAAATGAATACATTGCAAAATTGACTGTCTCTTTCTTCCTCGTTACTGATAGACATCAATCATCCAAACAAGAGTCACTAGCAACAGCAGAATCAGCTGTTCGACACATTTTTCATCGGCGCAACCTACATACTCTGCTGTGCTGCTCATCCCACAAATGCATGTTATTTACAAATGGGGCACAGATTGAAAAGGAAATTAACAGGCTTGCCAACGGTATACAATGTATTGCCAAGAAGCATTGTTACAATAGAGAAATAATCTACAAAACAATTTTTTTGATCGATGCTTATGTGAAAACATACGTGGCAATAAAAGGTTCTGATTCGAACTCCTTGGCACATTTAATTCCAAATTGCTCCCGTAGCTGTGCCTACGGTGTATGAATGTTAGTCCTGAAGGGCAGGTGGTGCCTTGCATGGTAGAGTGTGAATGATGACGTGTGAAAGCGCGTTGAGTGGTCGGAAGACAAGTAAAGTATTTAAATGAAATTGCTGCATACCATTTAGTCTCTGAAACAGGTTTATTAATCATTTACATTGTAGATGCAAAAGAAAAGACAGAGAATAAGGTTTCAGGGTGTCTTGTATATACAATATTGACAAACCATCACATCTTGGCCAAAACGCTGTAATAACTGCCTATTTCTTGTAACGTGGGGACAAAGGAGACAAAGTAGGAACAGAACGGTTTAATTAAAATAAAAAAAAATACCATCTTAACGTCAATCTTTACAGCAAGGCAATTCAATATTTTCTTCCCCTCTTAAACTGCGGTGCGTGCTGGCCAGCAAGCAGTGAGCAGTTAATCTACAGCCACCAGCTCAACCTCGAAGATCAGCTTTGCGTTGGGTGGAACTCTGGTAGAGTTGAGGTTAAGGAATAGACGAATAAACAAATTCAACTTCAGTACAGGAAACACGTGCGTGCCGGCACTCCCAAAAGGAGGCTCGCCGCAAAAATACTTACAGCCGCACAATACCTGACAAACCTGCTCATGGGTGTAGGCGGGATATCCCTTCACCTAAAATAAACTGCGTATCACTGTATTGTTTTTAAAATATATACATTTACACATTGACGCATTAAACCTGCCGAAAAGGATACTTTGAGTCGGGGAGACCCTTGCGTCCGTAGGCCCACTCAGGTTCAATCTCCACCCGAGCGGTTTCGCCCTTGCTCATGGTCAGAATGGCCTCGTCCCACTGCGAACGTAAAGGAGACGAAGTGTCACACACGAAGACTTGCAAGAAATTCAGATTGCAGCGCAAAACTAAAAAAATAAATCACTCACCCCTCTGATGACTCTGCCCATGCCAATTCTGAAGGTCAGTGGTTTGGTTTGCTTCTTCTTTCTTGCCGCTACAGAGAGGGAACAGGTTTAAACCCAAAGACAGGATCTTTATAGGATATTCAATTATGACAACGAAGGACAAGTGCTATTATAATGGCATCGATTTTCACAGTTAAACTGGGTGATGAATTAAAAAAAGAAACATTTTGGTTGTAGGATCGCTTCAAGGCGCAGGTCTGTCATACTTGTGGGGATATTGGTGTCGAAGACTGTTCCGTCCTCCAGGGAGCCGGTGTACCAGCAGCTCACGTTCTCGCCTTTCTTTGGAAAGTTGCTCTTGTCCCCCTTCTTCAGCACCGACTTGAAGTACTTGGGTGGCCCCTGAGAGAAGCAATGCAGGAGAGTAGAGGTTCACAGTAGTTAGAAGTGTGCAAAGTGCAAAATCAGACACAAATCCAACATCCGCAAACCCATAAAATCTAACACCCTTCGTACCTCGTCCACAACTTCGACATCTTTGGGCTTTTCTTCAATTTTCACAGTTCGAACCTGCTCGGTCACTTCTTCAATTGGTTCTGTGCCTTTAAACCTCTGCAAATGTAAAACAAAAACACACACACGAATGAGTTTGTTAGCGACCCCAGACCGTGGCACTGCATGCGCAGTTGATGTCAACTGTGCAACGAGTCTCATGAACAGCACTTACTTTGCTCTCGAAGAGCTGGTTGTAGGCGATAATAAGTTGCTCTTTCTTCGCCGTTTTGGCGACATTTTTTATGTTTCCCAGCAGCTTCTGCTCGTTGAGGAACTGAAAGGGGAAATGCAAAATAAAACAAAAGGGGAGAAAGTTAGCAGATGCACCGTTTCAACATCATCACGTGTGCCGCTGCGACTAAAATTAATGACGCGTTTTTTTTTAAAGGCTAATCTACGCAGAAACCAAGTTGAGCGGTAAAACGCGGCAGTTCCGCTCCGGGCTTTGCGAAAACAACGAGATAACGAGACGCGCGGGACCGTTCAGCAGAAAAAAACCCTCTGCATTGTTGCGCTCGCTTTGCTGCACGATGCTGGAACACAGCAGCGATCCTGATGTGGCTACGCGGAGCTAACCACGCAGCATGCCGCAGCTCAAGTGAGCAGTCATATTTTATCCTGCGGATATTCAACTTTCACTCGCGACCGAAGTGAAATGATAAACATACCGAGTGTGCTGCATTGTCCTGGATGAACTTTATGATGTCTTTTTTGGGCAAATCATCACTTTTGAGCTGCTCATCGCTCCACTCCCGTGTTGGTTCATCCGCCATTTTGAGAGGCGAACTACTTAAGATTGTCCCTCCTGGCGCATCTTAAAACCTGTGCCCAAAACCGGAAAAATATTTTTGTTTTTTATTGTGAACCTGACTGTAGTGGTATTTGTATCACAATACAATCTAACTTAACTCATAGATGATCAGGTGATATTCTTTATTATGTAGTAAGAACATTTAAAATAAACAGCGAAGCGCTTATTACGGGGCAAATTAACTTATTTAAGTCAAGTATTACATTAATAAAATAACTACAGTATACAACGTAACTCTAAATGAGCATGTAGCCCTTTAAATTAAGGATTTAAATCAGTATTTGAGCAAGATACGTCTCTCCAACCCGTGTGTCTTCCACCTAGTGGACAATTTAATAAATACACGTTTCAATGAACTGAAAACAAATCACACATTAAAAGAAAATAAATAGTCATATTTTACAAAGGTTTACCAGTGATAAGTGACAAATAATCAAGTTATTTCCTATCATTGTGAATTACATTTCTATCAAATCAAATGAAAAATTGGAAATTATTTAAATTAAATATTTTCCTCCTTTTTTTCACTGCAGTATACACGACTCTCAAATCATAAAAACACGCTAGTTGAATTGCTTTGATAGTTTATTTGACAAATAAAAAGGAAACATTTTCACAAGTGTGGCTCCATGTGCTGTACATGTCAAACTTTTTATATTTTTACAACTTTTATAACTTTCCCTGTCTGCTCCTCTCTGCTCTGTGTTCAGCAGCCTCCATAGTGAAAATAAAATATTCTTTGGGGACTCCTGGAACTCCCTGGTGGAGAACCACTGTGCTATACTGACTTTTTCAATGGATTTGTTTTCCTTTTTTTATGGCATATACTATTAGTTTTCTTTATGTCATATTAATGGCTTATCATACAATGATTTTTTTCAGATTTATTTTTATGGCATTTTAAAGAATTTTTTCCACATACTGTAAACGTATGAGAAAAGTCTGATAAAAGTAATAGTATAGTATGTCAACTAAAGGGTATTTGATATTCTATACTGTTACTTTTATCAGACTTTTCTCATACTATACAACGACTTTTTTCAACGTCCTATACTAGGATTCTTTTTTACATACTATGACTACAATTAGTTTCATACTATTTTAATGAAATGCTATAATATTACATTAATTACAGTTTTATAAGGTTTTTACGACTTACTATACTATAACTTCTCCATAACTTTTCATACATGTTTTTCAATGACATTATGACTAACTATAAAACTACTTTTTAAATAGCATACTATACTACGGCTTTAAAAAAACAACACATTTTTATGACTCTCTTTTATTGTATATTATAGTGTTCAAGCTTGAAAGCCTAACTAAAGTAACATTTCACATACGTACTCTCATGCTGTATTTTATCTTATCATAAAATCCCTTAAAACATCTTATAGGTGTTACTTACAGGCTCGCTGTATGCGTCCCAACAAGAGACATGGTAGCCAATGCTTATGCTCGTATTAATGGTGATCCTAAAAAAGAAAGAAATGAAAGAGGGGTTACACAAAGACACTAGCAAGCACTTCATGCATCAGTTTCATCATTTATTGGGCAGCTGTAGCTCAGGCTGTAGCTCAGGGGGATGAGTTGTTGTCCCGCAACCACAAGGTAGCCGGTTCGATCCCTAGTCCCCCCATAGCTCACACGTCGAAGTGTCCCTGAGCAAGACACTTAACCCCTAATTGTTCCCCGTTGCTGTGTCTACGGTTTATAGAGCAAAAATGAAAGTCGCTTTGGATAAAAGCGTCAGCTAAATCTAAAGGCTCACAACTGTGAGCCTTTTTTTTGGTCATCACTCACAACACCTATTTCAAATTTCTCCCTCTTATCTCTCCATCTCTGTCTTTCTTTGATTCTTATGTCGCCGCCAGCGTTATGTTTGCTTCCGCATTTTGGAGTGATGAGTGTGTCTGTCTTTGTTTACGAGTGGCTGGATAAAACTTGCGCCAAAGGAAGTTTCAGGAGGAAAAAAGACAGGGCGACTGAGGATCCCGTCTGTTGCAGCGTGTCGTGATGAAGTAACACATTTCTTGGGAATGCAAAGCTGAGGAGCTTAAACAAACTCACACATCAAGCCAGGGAGGAATCAGATTTGATTTAGCTCCTGAGAGCTCTTCATATCTACAGGTTACGTAAACAAGTGATACACATTCTCAACGATGTGCCTCTCAGCACAGAAAGTGCAAACAATGTAATCCTCACGGAATCTTTGCTGAAGAATGTCCTTAGATACACTCAATTCACACAAAAGCAGCCAGATGACCGTGAGCAGGCTTTAACTCAGCATTTCTGTTGCTAACTATACATAATAAGAAAGATACCATGAAATTAAAAGCTTGATTTTTATCACTAAAAGGCATTTTCAAAAGCAGATATTTTGACACGTAATTGAAAAAGGGGGTATTATTGGCCCCAAGAGCAAACAAGATACTGTATGTTTGTTGTAAAGTTGACACTAATGTCACAATTGAACACAAATATTGGCAGTTTTTTTGTGAGCTTTTTTATTCCTGAGGTTAATACTACTTTCTGGAATACCTCATAGTGCTCCAACAATGTCATATTATTTGACATATTGTCATCCTATTAATATTGGATCAATACAGTTGCAGTGCGCATGCCAAATAAGGATGAAAACTGTCCGAAACACTGAACAGACCTATTCATATCTTCTCCCAGTGAACAAAGATATGATCCGCTACGTCAAGACAATATTGAAATGTCTTTAATACGAAGAGGAACGTCTACTTCACCTCTAAACCTGCTCTAATCACATCTCCCATAATTCTACCTATTGACATATAACTTGACATCATATGTACATTATGTTTACAGATTTAGGATATGGAATGTATGTATTTAATGAGTTTGCTTGTAAGATTTGTAACGTGGAATCCCCATATTAACAGGAATATCGTGTGCTGATGGTTCTACCAAATAATACAATATTTCTACTGCAGACAGATCACTGCATTCCCTACAAAAGGCCACTCCGACTGCAGTTACAACCTTTGGCCTCAAAGGGGCAGTGTGCACACGTTGTTGATCCAGGTGAAGCAGTCCCTGTTCCACATTGACAAAAGATTGATATTTTCAATATATGATGTTTACAATAAGGCTTGGCAGGAGGGAAACTGGCCGTGATTCACCCCGTTGAAGAGCACAACAATAATACATTCCATAAACAGTGGAAATAAATAAATAAATAACAACTGCATGGTGAGGGGAACAAAAGGTGCTCCAGCTATACAATTCACTTTCTGGGTGGATGGCGGTACGTTAGTGTTCATTGCTAAAACACATCGTGTGCATCTGTTTTTATGTATGTGTAAAGAGAAATTAAACCGCAGGAGCCATTCTATGCTTGTATCCATTCATTTGTCGTTTTCCTTTCAGAAATTCTGCTAAAGTTACCTTGTAACTGCACCCATATGGAGCATCTTTTTGTCTCGCTGTCTGCACAACACATCTACTGTAGTGAGCTCTAGCATGAATTAAATTAATAACCTTTTGTTATGTCGTTTACCAGTGAAATCAGTGTAAGTACAGGGGGAAATTCAATAAAGCTTTTCAAATCCATTCATTTGCAGGCCTTGGGTTTCCTCATAAACTCGTACATCTATTTACGACAAACACCCTGAGGGTTAGTTTGATTGTTTTCAGTTTACAGGGAAGAGAGCAACGAGGGGAAAGTGAAAGAGGATCATCAGTTGATGGATCATTTGTATTATCGGTCTAATAACTATAACAAAACTGTGTTCAGGGAACTAACCAGAGAAATAACATTTCTTTACCCTTCAATGGTAGTCAGGAGTAGACCGGGCCTTGAAGATATCATCCACCCATACATTTGCCAAGCAGCCAGGGAGCAGCTCCCCTCCTGAAGCGTTTTTCCACATTTCCACTCCCCCCTCCTACTCACACCAGTGGAATTAAAGGCTTTCATAATAGAAATCATCCCTCGGTGGCCTTGGTCCACTGTGGATAATGTGTTTTCTGCTCAGAGTCTAATAAGATCCCCCTAAGCCATATGGCAAGCTGAGTTCACCTGCCGGTACATCGGGCTGTGAGAACACGTCTTTTAGCTTCATATGGAATATGAATTATATGCTGCTGCAGCTCACATTTCATGTGATGTATAGGAGAAGCTCAGAGTAGATCATAGGTCAGCAGTTCCACCAACATCTGGAGAGCAAGAACATTTGAAACTGTTACCTCGTTCCATGAAACATCCACTTATAACCATGTCTCTTGGGAGGGCAGCAAAAAGTTGGATTACAGTGCGATATAGCAGGTGGGCTGATCAATATGGAGTGCAGCATTTCACACAATCATGCTCCTGGTATCATCATGCAGCGAGGAGCTCTCCATCCAACAAGCTGTACCGGGCTCTGGAACACTTCCAATCCAGAGCTTAGCCTGCAGATCTGTAGTCTCAGAACTAGCCCACGCCTTCCCTGTCAGATCTAATCTCTTGGCTGCATGCCGTGAAATGGGGCTTATTAAGAGTTTAACTGAGATCAGCCCAACCCCGATCAGAGGCATGCAAAAGGAAAAAGGGAAATCACTCACCTGAAAAATCTCAGAATCAGAAGAGCTGGGTGGCATAAGGGGTTGGTATCAGTCACCAGAGGCTTTGCTGTACACCACTACGTGCGCACTCCCTTCTGTCTCCGAGATGCTTCATCTGTTAACTGCTAATTAGAAACCAAAGAGAAAAGATGGATTTGAAGTTTCAATTGGAACTGGTCCCAGTATGATATCTCGCAGGGCTTAAAGGGACAGACATCTGAGCCACATGCTCCCAAAACTCTTGTCTCCTTGCATTACCCTCACACTGACTGTTTAAATTTAAACAATGGGACTCAAGGCTGCATTCTCAGAGCAAATTATATATGTAAAAAAACCACTGCATAATAACGTCACTCTGTCGATAATGTCCACAGCCCACGATTAGCTTGTTCTTAAACCTTAAAAATGACTGTTAAAATAACACAGTTTACTATAATGAAAGGTTACTAAACTCATATTTAGTCTGTCTCCAGACTTTATATACAGCCTGAATTCAAAAACTGTCATGTAAATATATGTACTGTAGCCTGTACAGGGTCGCTACAGTACTAAAGAGCAATTACATTGCAGGCTAACTGAAATAAACTAATGTTGCCTACATTATGCATTTTTTACATCCATGTTGGTTGGGATGTCAATGTGTGTCTAGCTGTGCTGAGAAGGAAATATCGCAGCAATTGTTGAATACAATGCCATGACATCTTACACAGATATTCATGGTTCCTAGATGATGAATGACAATTGGCGATCAGCTTGTACCGTATCGAAGTTCAAAATCCTGCCGTCAAGTGAAATGTCTGAACAGCTAATAGATGGATTACTCGTCTCTTTGGGATGAATTGATCAACTGTGACAACCTAAATGATCCTCTGACTATTCCTCTCACACAACCATCAGGTCAAAAATTCAAATTTTCTCCAAAACTTTAGTTTACGTCCAAATAACTATAAACCTACATTCCCAGCAGCCTCAGCTGTACTTTGTGATTAGTGCTAATGTGTAATAATGGCAAACATGATACATATTGTAGGCTACTAGCTAAACAGCAGCATTGTTATCGGGAGGATGTTAGCATGATGATGTTAGCATGGTGTTGTTAGCAGGGTGATGTTAGCATGGAGATGTTAACATGGTGATGTTAGCATGGTGATGTTAACATGGTGATGTTAGCATGGTGGCGTTAGCATGGTGATGTTAGCATGAAACCAAGAGTGGCCCAGGAAGCCATGTGAGTGAGTGAGCACACACATAGAGAGCCTTGGAGCTGACTCAGGGCCAAATGGATGCATTATTAATGTTATTGATTCCACCTGAGCTTCTCCTGCTTTGACAATTCAAAATGTCTGTCGTGAATAAGGTGGATGTCCTGCTTTTTGTGCACCCAAAATCCCTATAACCTGTGTGTGGTTAAAACACATAGCAGATGTTCCCTGCACTTACATTTTCCAACAAAACATAACGGGCGAAGCAATGATTAATTATTCATTTCTTGTAGACTGGATTGTGCACGCTTCTACATGAACCACCTTTGTGTCAACTTCAACATACCACAACAACAAATGTGAATGGGATACTCTGCGTATCCCATTCACACCTCACACATGAGTATGAAACACACACACCTGCACCTGAAGAGATGCTTTTCTCACCCCTCCATCCAGCGATCCTCCCCGGCCGTACAGCCTGAGATCAAGGCCCCATCTCCTCCGCTCTCCCTGCACCTAGGGTGACCATATCCATAACACCAAAAAGGAGGACACTATGCGGTATTTTGTGAGGCTGTGAATAATTGCATAGGAGGGGTGCAGTTTGATTTTATTAAGTGTGAAGAGAGGGGATATGAGCTCTTTTTACTGTAATTGATCTCCTTGGAGCATACTCTGCTTTATCAATGAATATATATATATATATATATATATATATATATATATATATATATATATATATATATATCTTATATCTTATTAATATTTAATTATTAATATTTAATTATTAATTCTAATTAACAATGAATTAATATGTTTTTTTAATGTATTTTTATATATATACTTATATATTTTTATATAATTGCAATCAATTCGGTAAAAACTAATAAGACACAGCTGTAGTTCAAAGTAAAAGTTCAATTAAAATCTTATGTTATGAATCTTAACCTTTCCCTCCGTCAAACTGATGTAACGTTACTGTGAATAAATAATAAACTAATAAAGATTGCTCATTAGACCCTCAAAACAGAATTATATCCCATGTTTAACCGCTACGGAGAAATGATCAGGCTGCTCTCGGCGGGCAGCAGAGAGCTGATGGCCCGGTGCTGCGGGACTCACCGGTCCCGCGAGCAGGACCTCAACTCGTCGGCGTATCTTTTTAAGTAGGCTGATTCTTGACTAACCGACCACAGATTTGATGCTTAAACAACTAACTTCTCGCCTGAAAACATCCTAAAATTACATGTTGTGACTCAACAACAGTAGTATTCAGAAAATGTCAACTTTCAGTTATGAGTTTTCTCATCAAGTACAGAGAAGAACGCGTATTGAGAAACGGCCGCTGTAGACATCTTAACACTGATTGGCCAAGACTCGACACGTCACATCAAAGATGTTCTATTTGCGAAGATCACAACATCAGATTTTCTCCGTGTCTCACTCCAATCTCAGAAACGCTGGCCAGTTCACATATTTTGATTTAAAAACGGCGAATTTCGCCGAAAGGTGACAAGTTTGCAGGTATGCAAAAAGGAGAACAAATACGCGTCCAGCTTGAAGCTGCGCCGGACGCTGGACAGGGCATTGAAAATCCGGACTGTCCGACCTAAATCCGGACGTCTGGTCACCCTACCTGCACCTTAACTCAAGGACCCATCACCAGCTTAGATGTGTGTTTACCAACCTTGGGATGAGGTACACACACACGCGTTTGTGCACCAGTGTTACATGCTGAAAACTCATGAATGACTCAACGGGACACCTCGGGGTGGATGTGGTCGATGCGTGGTGATAGTGAAGGTAATGCTGATCACGAAGAGGTTTTCAGTGAGAAGCAGAACTAAGTGACAGTGAAAGGCATATGTCAAGACTGCATGGTTTGGATTATGAGCTTTCTTCTCAGTTTAATTTGATTTGAATGTCACACAGAATGGTGGAAAGCTATATTTTTGATTTCACGAGAGAGAGAACGACGAGCCGTTGCACACATTTATTACTTTGGATCATGACGTTGTTTTTAATATTTTCTTTGTACATCATTTGAAAATATAATAATTTCGGTGGCTGAATATATTTCACGGTGATACAGACTGACATGTTGGCAATACCCAGTTTCATCGAGCGGTGCGCATCCAAAAGGGATTCACTGTCTGCATCAGCCTTCAATAAATCCGTGCCAGGATACCCGACATGGCCTGACACAAACCTTCTGTTGCACCCGAAAACAGTCGAAAACGTTCAAGCAAAATATGTTTTTCTCTATTATGAAAAAGGGTGTCCTTGGCTTTTCAGGATGTTGAGTAAACCACTGACACTGTATTTTTGAAACTTGGGATGTAGCAACTTTCTGTCCCGTTGGATTGCATTTTAGAGCGATCCCTTTCTTTTTAAAGGAACACAAACGCACACAGGTGTGAGGTTTTGTTTTGTGTAATTGAAAATGGGATTGCGTTCAGTAGATGGAATTCCATCTTCCTTCCTTCAGTTCCATCACTGTGGGTGGAGCAGGTTACACTGCGGCTGCCATTTAAAATACATCATGGCTGCGGAGAGAAGACTTATTGATAACAGAACATGTTTCTTATGTTTAGTATTTATGAAACACCTCCTGAAGGTGATTTCTAAGGCAGCATATCTCCTCTTAGAGGTGAAGCATAACAGGATGAACATGTGACAGAAGGTGTCATGGAAACCATTAACTCATTATGTTGTTTGCAAATACTACTATTTACCTACTTTGTGGGCAGATTTCAGTTTTTTCTTTTCCCTGAGTGCACATGCACATGCTTGAATACACCTTGGAGAGAGATGACTGGGGTGAGAGAGGGCATTTGAGAGGTTGGAGTGCTGTGTGTTAAATCCTGTGCATGCTCAGGGTACACATCTGGTGCCAAACCACGGGACATTAAAGCACAACAGCCAAAAAGGTGACCAGTATTATTATTTTTTCCCAGTGCCGCTTTCCTTCCCTGTCTTCTCCAGCTAGCTGAGCCACTCAGGCTCAGAGTTTGATCAGCATGTGAAGCCTGACACGGACAAGGCACCATGCAATGAACACGAAAGGCTCAACAAACACACACACACACACACACACACACACACACACACACACACACACACACACACACACACACACACACACACACACACACACACACTCATTCACACTCACAATCCCATTCATCTCAATAATGGAGAAGAGAAAAGTGCCAGTCCCACATTGTCCCTGGCACTTCCACCACCTTGCATTTTTGAAGGCTGGAACCAATCTGTCTCTCTGACGAAAATTCAGGAAGGTTCTACTTTTAAAGAGGAGGAGCAAGAAAGGTCATGTTTGAATAATGAATGTGCGGGGAATTAACTACAGCCCCGGTGTGTGCATGAGTTTTCCCCAAATGTTCTTCAGATGGGCAAGGAGGTGACCGCAGGTTCAATGTGTGTTAGAGACACTCGATGAGAAGTTAAACTTCCCGTCTCAGAGAATAAATTACTCAAACAAGTAACAAGGGAGGGAGTCTGAATGGATCAACAAACACATTGCTAGCTTTTAAAAAATGCAATATGTATGCCTTGTCAAGGCCTGAATTCTTACCAAGCAAAAAATATTAGAGTAGAGAGAGAATAGAGAGTGATTGGCAATGGCAACGATGATTATGAGGAGGATGACTGTGATATTATGGCATTGTTCACTGGTATTAGTAGAAGGTCACACACTGTTCTGGCAAAAAAGAAGAAGAAAAAAGCCATTATCTGGAAGGGTGAGATGGTCCACGGGGGCTCCGGGCTCATCAGTGTAAAGGACAGGGAGGCTGCAGACGACAGATACAGTAGGCAGGCCGAGGTGTCCCAAGATGGCAATAACAACCACTACAGGTGGAGATAGGTGCCAGTAGGAATGGGCAGAGCTATCTGGCATCCTCTTTTCTGGCACAGACCGAGACAATACGATTAATTTAGAGCTGTCTTATAGTTTGTTCCTCAACATCTTGTAGTGGGTTGAAAAATCATATTTCGGTAGCACTTTATAATAACTACATACTATTTAGCATTAGTAAAGGCATGACTAAACACTTCATTCATCATTTATAAAGCATTGTTCCAACATTAATACTCATTAGTAACTCATTAGTATGCAATTCATAAACACAGTTATAAATGTTTTATTCTTGATTATAATACGGGTAGATCAAATCAAGCATTCTGATTGGTTGAGAGTGAGTCACGGGGTGTACTTTATTCAGCCATAAAGTACTGTACAGCCTGTTTACATTTAGAACGTTCCATATCAGTGCGCACTTAACCTCATCCGCCCAGAGCTTTTTTTTAACTGATTTTTCAGTGAGTTTTAAAAAACTGAAACGCTTCTAGATCATCAACCACAGGTCCGATCTAATATATTTAAACGTCTAAAGTACTGTAAACCCTTGTGAGAAGAGAAACGATGGACTACATTTAAAAAAAAGATCGTTATATTTTTATAATTACGTAATTTCGTAAGCTCCTCAACATGACTGAGCGATTATAACGTTTCACTATTTAACTAATTTAGTACCCCTAACAATGGTGGAAATATTCCAGTAGTAGGACTTTACTGTTTGTAAAGTATTGATGTTGCGAACTGTGAAAAGGCGACGGGACTTTTTTTTCATTTTGGCTTCCATGTTTCGAGGTCCTGCAATCAGGAGCAGAGCAGATAACGCTCTGAGAGCAGACTAGTTAGCGGGGAGCGAGTGCATAAAACCGGAAACTAAGATGAGGAATGAAAAGGGTGATTTTTTCAAAATCACGATTTTGATAACCCTGCTTTCAACCGGCCTGGTCTTACTGACCAGGCAGTCAGTTTTATAGTCCCGTATGTGCGTCCCGTACACATACGGGACTATTCTCTCTGTCGCTGAAATGCGATACACAACGTTTTGCCGGCTACAACTATTTCGTGCTGAAAAGCAGCTTACTATTACTATTTATAAAGTCGCTGGTAACCGTATTATAAAAGCAATAAGGTACTCGAGGCAGTACTGTATCTACAATAATGTACAGTTCAAGGGTTTGCCGGCCCTCCGCTGCGCATCAGGCCTAACAACTCCCTTGAACAGTACATTATTGCATGATACAGTACTGCCTCTCGTACCTTATTGCTTAATTAATAAGCTTGACCATTATGCATTTCATGATTGGGTTTTCATACTTTATAAATGATGGATTCCCCATTTGTAAATTAAGTATTAAGGACTTATAGATGATTAATACGATCATTTATAAAGTGTTAGTAAATGATAACAAAATTAATTAAATGTAATTTATTCATGCATTTATTTATACATATAATGATTTAGATATGCACTTTACAAACGTGTTTTAATACTGAAATTCATGATTAATTCAGCTAGTTACTACTCGTTAGGTAAGTAAGGTAAATAAGTCCTTATTTACAAATGGGGAATCCATCATTTATAAAGTTAAAACCAATTAAACCCAATAATGAAACGCATAATAGTTAAGCTTATTAATCAAGAATGAATCATTTATAACTGTGTTTATGAATTGCATACTAATGAGTTACTAATGAGTGTTCGTGTTGGAACAATGCTTTATAAATGATGAATTAAGTGTTTATTCATGCTTTACTAATGCTAAACAGTGTGTATTATAAAGTGCTACCCATATTTCTATAAATGTACAGCCTTATATAAAAAATATCGTTACTGTCAGTGTTGTGTAGAAACATTCTGCTGTGGCTCAGTGGTAGAGCAGGGTCATCCTTCAATCAAAGGATCGGTGGTTTGATCCCCGGCTCCGCTAGTCCATGTCGTTGTGTCCTTGGGCAAGACACCTAACCCCGATTTTCCGCCGCAGGCTGTGCCTGTGGTGTATGAATGTTAGATAGTATTGATGGGCAAGTGGCACCTTGCATGGTAGCCATCATCAGTGTATAGATGGGTGTAAATGGTTGAATGATGACAAGTAGTGTTAAAGTGCTTTGAGTGGTCGGAAAACAAGAAAAGTGCCATACAAGTACAGTCCATTTGCCATTTGCCACTTTTCTGGTTGCCAATATGATCACAATGTTTTGACCTTGTATATTTTTAAGGATGATACTCTAGTCTATCAGAAAGCAGTGAGTGCGTCCATGCTTCAGTTATTGATTTGTTGCTAAATTCCCCCAAAGTAAAAACTAGTATGTAGCATGTGAGGCTTTAAAGTTGCATTGAAACATTATTTGGCCACTAGGGGGCAGTGCAACAAGCTTTCAACACTCATATTATCACCTTACTAAGCTGATATGGTGAGCCTGTTACCAAACAGTTGGCTATTTATACATCCACCAGGTTAGCTTTCAATTCAATTTGTTTTTGGTCACCTGGCAAATGCAATTTAAATACTCACTGTCCTTGGCTTTGGTCTGCTCTCCACCAACTCCTGAGGAAAGCGTGTGGTTCTTAAGCAGCCAAATGTTCGATAACTTTGTAAGTCTGGGTATGTAGTATTTTATCAGGGCTGGAAACCGCCACGTGCTGTGTCTGGAAATTAGTTTGAGAGCAGCGAGAGCGTAAATATCGACGGTGCAATTGCTGCACAGGGGCCCAAAAGATGTCAGGGGCCATAAAATAGTCTTTCGACTGTGTCCTAACAGCAAGCGAGCGTCCAAGAACAACATTGAACGCTGTTCTCACTGAATCTGTTATGCACTTATGTTACGTCATGTAAACAAACTACCAAGGCTACCTTTCAGCTGTGCTTTCTGGGCCTACAGGCTTTTCTTTGTTCTTATGAAGTGGGATCAAGGATTTAAAGCAATGTAATTGTTACCTCATATATGTTGGAAAATGTGCGCCTATACTGTAGTGTGTTGTGTCTGTGATAACTTTTGGCCGCTGAGACCAGGACAACCTGTCAAATTAGCATTGATAAAGTTGGCGCTTTGGCTGCTGTCCGTGGTGCTGATCAAAGGCTGCTTTGCAGAATAGTAGTTGCATGGTGAGCTTGTTCATTGTGGCAATTGTCTGCTTCAAAATCTTCTGGAGTGGTTGTGTGTATCGGTGCGTGTGTGCGTGTGTGGGCCGAGGGCTCGAGACAAACAATTACACTGTGGCCAATCACAATTATGTTATGCTGCTGAGCGGGAGCGAAGGAAAACATTAATGTCGCAAAAGCCAAAATGAACTGAAAAGATGTTTAAAAGCTTCATAGAAACGAGAGATAATTTTCTTTGGGTTTGTCACAAAGAATGACACCTTTCACATTTTACAAGGAGTCATTTTATTCATTGTTATTAGAAATATGGGTTAGTGCAGCTTTAAAGTCATACAGTCACTCAGCGAAGATGGTAATCTTTGCATCACCTTGATTCTCTATTCTAGATTCAACACTGGAGTCATGAAGGTCCCATGATGCAATTCACTTAACAATTTATCATAACAGTATGTTGGAGTTTAATAAACAGTATACACTTGAGGAGCCTAAGTGTGGAAATGGCTTAATCAGCAATCTGCAGAATCGAGTGGTGGCCTCCAGTGGACAAGAGCATCTGCTGAGGAGTGAGTGATTCTCTACATAAAAATTCATGAAAATAAAAACAGAGACAGGGAAAAAATGTGTACGTGGTGGCGCCTTCAGTCTCAGACCAGGATATAATTTACCCACTGACAGGAGTTATATATTGTGTGCATTAAGTACCCGTTTGATCACGCTGAGGCTGGCGCTTTTGCAGGTGAGAATAACAGCTTATAACGTGCTGCACACGCACGTAGAGTTTCCACAAAAGTAGGTGAAATCATCAGCTATTTGACTTTAACTGCTTGTCTTTGCATGATCCTGTACAGAGGTATCATAGTAATAAAGTGGAATGATGCAATTTTATGTGCAAACCTCCCCTGAAGGAATATGAAGTGAAGGCAGGATGGAGTTCTGCTTTTAAGGCTTGAACCTGCTCCCTGGTGATGCTGCATTCAGCAAGACAAGACTACAGCTCATCCTAATTATTTCTAACTGATGGGCCAATCCATCAAGAGAGACAGCCTGAAAGAGGGAAGGGGGGAGGAGGAGTTAGGTGGAGGGAAACTGGGAAGGACGGTAAGAACTCACGCTGAGGCTCAACTGCTCTTCCTCTGTCGGATCTCGCCTTTCTGTTTGTTTTACTCTTGTTCTCTTAAAAAAAAATCTTTCCCCTTTCCCATCTTTTATTGCTTTCTCACTTTCCAACAGTTGCCCCGTGCTCTCCACAAGAAAACGCACCATCGTTTGTGTCGCTGCATGACATATACGGCAAGGTGCAGGGTAAGTCGATAACACAAGCACATGGGGTAGTCATCGCCATAGTTTATGATGCACAAGCAAGCGTTCAGAGAACCTATTTAGCTTTATTCCTCATATGAGGATTCCATGACAAATGTCCTTAGTCCGGGCATATTGGGTCATTAAATTTAGATTTATAAGATTGATATCAATACTTATCAAAACTCTAACGCCCCCTTACGCCATCGAAGGCCCTGGGCGCCTATTCTCCCCTCATGAAGAGAGAGATGAATGGGCCCAGAGAATGGACACGAGCGAGAGAAAAAGAAAGGGATAGATAGAGAGGAAAAAATGTCCTCAGCCATAGCGGCTGAGTGCGATTCACCATCGCGGCCTTAGCTGACGTCTCCTGATAACAATGGTAAAGGATTAATCAGTATTCCATGCATAGCTTAGGGCTGCACTAGTCCTTTATCACAGCAGCAACTGCGGCCTCCTCTAAAGGTAAGGTTAAAATGGAGATTAGGCTTTGTTCCTGCTCACCTCCTCTAATGAACCTTATCTCCCCTCACTACCCATCTCTTCATTCTGTTTCGCTCACACAGAATAACACATCTCCTGCACCCCTTTCACCCTCTCTGGAGGAAAACAGAGAAAAGCTCTTTGTTTACTGTGTCTCTTTTTAAGTGCAGTGGGCCAGTCACCCTGTTGTCTCCTTCATTTCCGCTTTCAGTCATTCACATTGAAGCATTAACACTTCTCCACTGCTGAGAGCTATTCCTGTCCAATGTCTAAACAAAGTGTGTAAATCCCTGACTGTGGACTCATTTGCTCATAATGTTTACGAATTACTTAACGCTTTCATCCAAAAAGAAAAAGTCAAACTCATTTCTGCAAACCAGTACAGACACTCATGTCCACACTTGAGAAGAAAATCTATTTAATTGGACTAATTTTAACACGCTGTGGCGAGTCCAATGCTATCTGTCTCATATGCAAAGCAACAAACCAATTTGTGTGCTAAATTACTGCAGATATTATAGAAAATTACACAGCAAACACCTAAAGGTAAACCAATAATGTGCTGATGTTTGAATGCATGTGCCGCCAATTTAACCTCAAACATTTCTTAGAATTGGGAAATTGGATCAACCTATTTAAAGTGCGGCGATTAGAGATTTATGTATCAAACTAAATGAGTTTGCACCACACAAACTAATGCTAACAACATTTAATGAAGCTATAGCGTAAGTTCAGACAGGAAGACAACCCCCTCACACCAGGCGGGCCCTCACTCATACCGTCCCTCACCAGCAGCACGCACGTCATACCGGATGTCCCTGTCAGGAGCGTCAGAAGTGTCAGACTCTACCAGCTGTTCAGCAGCCGGGTGCGCCCAGCCATTAGCGCAGAGTCACGCCCTCCTCACTATCCTATCAGCTCGCTGCCTTCTCCTTTAAATGTTCTCCTTCTCCGCCTCTAGCGTCCTGCTGCCGTCTCATGCGACCCGCCGCCTCCCCAGCACCATCCACCTTCTCAGATTCAGCACCCCATCGGCATCTCCAGCAACTCCAGCAGAACCTCAGCCACCACCACCAGTGTCTGGACTCCCCGGGGGGGGATCTACAGATTGCTGCCGCTCAGGGCAAACACAGTGCGATCTCAATCTCCTCGCGGAGTTCATGCGCCAAATAAATTCTGTGTAACCATGGACTCATTATCGGCATAATAAACATTAACTACTAATCACCCACTGTCTCTCCTGATTGAAATTATATATGACAACATCTTGACACCCAAAACCTGCCAGGTGTAACTGCTACGCAGCCAATCGAACCAACGATAACTAATAGTCACTTGCTAGCATTATACCTAATAATTACATGTAACAAAAGTAAGAAGATACCTTAAATAGGAGAACTCATTATTACAATGCAAATTAAGTTTCTATATTCTCTACACATTAAAACACAAAACAGACTTATAAATGATGGCTTTGAAAAGCACACTTTCTAAAGGCTATTAAATAAATATATTCAATCAATGTCCTTTAAATGTAAAGTGTAATACTGATAATAATAATAGTGATAATAATAATAATCACCTTTTTTTGTTTCAACTCTGTGACGCTCTCAACCATCAACAAGCTGAAGAGGAGTTGCATTGAATCACACTTCAGTATTCTTAAATATGTAAATACTCTTCCACAACACACACACACACACACACACACACACACACACACACACACACACACACACACACACACACACACACACACACACTTGTTACGAGGAGAGTAAAAAAACTAAAAAACAATCACATGAGATGTAAGAAGGGTAATTTTACAGTGTGCTCAAATATTAGAGAATGCGGTAATTTCCCCACATTTCTATCATTGGGCTCAACAGTTAAGAAACATTTTCTCGCCCTTTTTGGAGGTTTTTTATTCAAGCTTCTCATTTCTCAAAATGATAGAGCTGCTAAGGGCCAACCCGATGAATGATGAGGCAGTTTGGGACAATTTGATCTTTTACCTGTCTGCTCTTCAAAGGCAATGGTTTCCCATCCAAGAGCTCCATCCTAATGTATTAATTGTTTCTCCATTCGACTGAGCAATCCTCCTCATCAGTTTCTACATCACATTCATGTCGGCTCTTTACCGAATGCAGCGGTTGCTGATTTTAGGGAATAACTGCAGGGCCATGCATCACAAGCGACAGCATCGGGTGTGATGTGAATAAAACGGGGACGCTAAAAAGAGAGGAGAAACTGGGGAAAATGCCAAAACAGAGATTTATTTCTAGATACTATTGAAACCCTTTCATGCATAGTAGTCACTACAGTTTTCATGTGCATGCATGTGTTTTGACAGCGCAGTTGCACATCAGCCAAAGAAACACTGAGCTACTCATCGCTGCCAAAACATATTTTTCAGGTATTTCTGGAGAAAATGTTTATTGAAAAATCAATTAGTTCAAAAGGACTCGGGTGGGGCTGAGGAGTCAAGAGCGAGGACCTGACTGTGTGTGTGTGTGTGTGTGTGTGTGTGTGTGTGTGTGTGTTTGTTTTGGAGCTTTGGATTGTATTGAACGGTAGGCTATTAGCTCAGATATGTTAACATATGGGAACTAACTAGTTTAACAGAATAAAAAATATATATTGAGTTTTCACAGAGTATTTTATGTTTTCATAGCTTCAGTTGAAAATTAAAACACATGCTGTAGAGTAGACATATGAAAAACCCAAAGAGTCCATGTTTAAAAAAGGTGATTACATTTGTCTTCATGTCTAAAGAGGAATAAAAACACCTCAACAATTCTGACTGAGATTGTCATAATTTATTCACGAAAGGGTTAAATCACGTCGATATTGCATCCATTTACTGAACTATATCTACAACTACAATGTTCAAATTGTCTGTCTTATATTTACCAGGACTTTCCTGAGCTTCCAAGTACGTCTACAGGTTGATGTTGTGGTGAAAAGTTGCATATATACACATCTCACAGATACAGGGCAACATTAGTATTCATTGTGAGGCGTGTCTATGACCACCTGATGCATCTTGATGGCTCATGTTCACCAGCTAGCTGCTACCGGAAAAACAACAACTGCCTGCTCTGGCTGGAAATGGCGGGGATGAGAAGCGTCGAGAAAACCGTAAAATTGTTGGCTGTAAAACCAAAACAATGAGCTTCAAAATGGCTTCAAAGACTTGGGGAGAACTATTCTTCTGTGGGTTTGTCACTATGAGGGATTCATTTCACATCCCACATAGTCACTTGAGCCGTTGTTATAAAGAAAATGTTTGTTAGTGCAGTTTTAAGGACGGCTCTTGCCAACGCACGGGAAGACGGTCACTTCAACTCCAATTTTACACAAGTAGTCAGCTTACAGGTCTAGGGGAGTTCTACTGCTTATACTTTTCATAAAGCCTTTTGTGGCTCCAGAGGGAGCCGAGCAATAGGCTGATAAATTGCCTACGGGGATCAAATGATGTAACTTGAGGCAGAGTCGGTGGGAGCTGAACACTACAAATTTCAAATTGAAACATATCCTGATTTTGGATCTGTAGCCATTAAGTATTTTTTTTCCTGCAGCTGCTTCTGTTCTGTTATCGCAGTCGCCGTTTTTACAGCCAGACTCTATTCTGCCATCATCAATGAGCACATCTGATCCTATTTCAATTCCTAACCTTTCTGTTTCGTCTGTCTTCACAGCGTACATCAACCCAGCTCCCTCTTTTTGTGCGGCTGAAATGTAGATCTCAGGGATTTTGCATAAAAAAACGGAGAAAGAAAAATAGTTGCTTCATCTTAAAGGGACATACCTTTCGTACATGCACTATTGTTCACTCCGAAGCTCAAGTCATTTCTCTGCATGAATGACCTTTTCTAAACCAACGGGCTTTAGATGAATTCTAAATCACTCGGTGTGCTTCAATCTTCAGATTCTCTCTCAGACCACTCAGATCCAGAGGTGGCATGATACATCTGTATGCACATCTGCCAAACCATCCCAGTCTCCTCTCCCACCTCTCTCCCCCTCCCTGTTCTAACACCCCCCACCCTTCCTCCAGGCCCAGACTCATTTGATTTGGGGCGTAATTGCGGGTGCAGATCTGTTGCAGGGTGTGGAGAGGAGCGATTGCTGTGCTCCACTGAGTGCTGAGGATGAGATAGAAGAGAACAGTGCCCAGGAGAGTCCACGCTGCTATAGCTGGTTACCCAGACTCTCACCTGGCTCCAAGCGCACTCCAGTGCCAACGGGAAGCTGGGGTTGACTTTGCCAGTTTAAGTCTCTCTGTTTTTGCTTTGCTTGCTCTTGTTCGCTCTCTTTTTCACACTTGACTCACTCTCTTGTGGTAGCTTCTTCTTCTTCTTTCCCTCCCCTGTCTGGCTCTCATTTTCTCTCTCCAATGCTTTTTCTTCTCTTCATCTATCATATAGATCCTATAACTAAAATACCATATCTCTCTCTTACACACTCTTTCCACAAGCATGCGTTTTCAATTCGTTGTGGACATAGTTCCTGCAGATTTATCCTTGCTCGGGCTCGAGTTACCAATTACCACGCCAGGCGCCCTCACATTTTCGATTTCACAATCACTCGGCTCGAAAGGTAAACCCAAATGTGTGTGAATGCATATTGCAGAAGAACAGCGGGATGTTGCTCCGTGGAGCCTTTCTCATGGAGCCCAACGGAATCAGTCGACCTGGAACACTGGGAACAGTTTGTAGGCTTACTCGTAGAAGCAGACTTGTTTTTAGACAGACCAGCTGTGCAGCTTTTGGTCATTGTGTGGCAGTGTGTGATGATGTGATGATGTTTCATTTTACTACAGTGGATATGGCCTCAAAACTGTTACAAGCTCTGCAGTGCAAGCTAGTAAAGTAGTCCCTCAAACTGAAAAATGACACCAACAGCCGTCTGTTAAAACCCATCAGCCTCCTGCGGGTCTATGCCAACGTATTAAACAGAGGTATAGCCTTTAATTAAAATCCAGACACATGGAGTATAAAGGGAAGTGCCTATGGACAGAGGAAAACATTAAGCTAGCTCCCCTGTGAGTTAAGACCTTAGCAATTAAGTCCCAACATGCCACAGTATATAGCAATCAGGTGCACTGTGTTATGAGGCTTAATTCACATGACATTGACACGCAGAGCCTTTTCCCCAAATTGGCTAACATAAGAAATGATCTGATGCTACGATAAATATTCTGAGCGAGTCTATTTTGGTTCGGTGAATATACAGACTCGGCTCCCCTGCTCTCCGTCGCGGCCTTGAGATCCACACAGGCGGAATTCAGGAGGGAAAATATTTTGAGTGTGGGAGCACTCCGGCTCCAGGCCTTCGGAGGACATGATTTATTCAGGAAGTGAGTGGAGCAGCGAGCCACGGGGCCTCCCCTGCCATCATTTAGGTGCACGCGCCCGCGTCATTTATCCTGCCCCCTTTTATTGATTAATTCATGGCCCTGATTAAATTTTCACAAGTTTGCCAATTGTCCTTCACAACGTCTGACTCCCCTGTCGATCTGGAGCCAGTGGGGACGCCTGCCCTCCTGGTAATGGAGAGAGGAAGACGCCGCTGCTCTGGAAGACTTACTCCCTCATCACAGGCATGAGGCTGGTCTAAAAAAAACCTGCTCTGAATATCTTACAAATTGCAGACCATTATATTCTTTCTTTTTTTTTGGTTACCCAGCGAGAGATAACTTAAATATTGATGATATGGTAATTCATCAATAATTGCGGGCTGCTGGGCCAGCAGTCCACACATGTGGGCAAAGGAGAGTATCAATTAAGCAGTCAGTCATTTCTGTGTGCAGTGATTCTTCATTAGTTGAAGGTGTTTTGCAGTACGTTGGGCATTAAAAAAAGGGAATGGGAAACATGGGTATCTAATCTCCATAGGGATGAGATGCATCTCATCACTTATAAGGCCTTGAAGAAGCTGTGGCAGGAAAAATAATTTAAAGGTATTGAAGGTTTTTAATAATTTAGTTTGTCACATTTGGACTTGCACAGTGTAAAATAAAGAAAGGTTTATTGTGTACATTACAATGCATGAAATATGATAATTAATAAGGGATATCATTGTGAAGGGTGTGTAATTGTTTGCATATGAGGGTCACTGTGTTTTTATTACTGTATAATGATTCAGATGTGAAAGGATTTTAAAATAGATTTGAAACAAGATGAATGATATAGTATTTCTGAGGGTCACACTATACTGAGAGTGCAGAGGTCATTTACACACAGTGATCAGGGCTGAGGTTTTACAAAAGAGCATTTGGTTTGAAGAACGAAGGAGACTGGACCACCTGTGGTCTGGGGGAATCACCCCCCTGATCTTAGGAACAGGATGGGGATTCGATTTGCATTTTAGCCATCAGAGGTGAAGAGTTTTCTGTGGGAGGATGACTGTAGCTGTAATAAGATTCTCATCAGCTGTAACAGATATAACTGAATAACAATTCCTTAGGTAAAATATTTTGTTAGTAAACACAGGAGGGCGGAGTGAGGACTTCAGGTACCGGAAAACATGAGTGTTATGGAGTCATTTTCAAAACCTGCGACAAAGAGAGATTTTAGCCAATCGCATGCCGTAGATTTGAACCAATGAGGAGAATGAGCCCAAAATGCTGGGATGTTAAAACCAGATTGTAGATTTCTTTGTAGAGCGGAAGCTCGGAGACCCTCAGCTGAGTATATGTACACTGTATCACCATTTGAACTTTAATTAAACCGTTTGTTATAACTCTTTGATTTCTGTATTTCTTCCCTGCCATGAGCACCCGAGTTCTAAGAATACTCTTTAGTATGCAATGGAAAGATTTGTTAAAATAATTATACGAGCAGCCATATTTCTCAGATGACGATACAGTGCAGAAAACTCAAGAAGAAAACTGTGATTTAAGACGTAAACTCAGTAGAGTGCAGCTCTCTGCTAACGCACCGTCCAAAATAACAAAAGTGAGCAAACAGTTAATAATTATTATTATTTATAATACTGGACTGCAGGTTGAGTCAACTTAATACACTTCATGACCACGTTCAAGATACAATATTGGAAAAAAACGTTCAGCTTTGACAAAAACAGACGAATAGTAAGTTCACAAAGTTTCCCCAAAGTAACAGCTGCATAATCGTATGCTTTGGCTTCTGTTACTCTTTCCACTGTTCTTAAAGCTACGACGTATAAACAACCCTTCCGACTGTGAGAAATCACTTTCATTTCTTTGTAATGATAGAGTCAAACTTACAATTATTCCCACACTTCTCTCTACCTGATTGCCTGTTACGCACCAGTGCACACGCACTCCCTCAAACTCAAAAAGAGTAATAAAAGGAGCTTTGTTGTTTTGTAAAAACTACCTGCTGCAGGAAACTAAGTTGATGAAAGCTGAATGGTATAGGCCAGAAAACCAAGACAAATATCCAGAATAGACCAAAAAGCTCTGTGGAGTTTGATATTTCTGTGTGTGATGTACGAGTGACCTCTTTTTGCTTCATCACAGTCATTTGTTCATACAAAATATGGCTCAGTGCAGCTTTAATGTTGTTGTCTCTTGCAATATACAGTATGTGAATCCCCAAAAAGACGGATGAATCACGATAGGATTCTGATAAAAAAGTACACAATTTGTGCAAATTGTGAACTCACAAATTGTGTGTGACACGTAAATTCCAGGCCAAGCACGTTAAACAAGCCTTCTTCCCTTCAGAGACGACGCAGCACAGAAGCTGTCGGACGGGTGTTTAATAAGGGAAGTGCTATCCGAACCGCAACCCTAAAATTAGTCACCACGTTCAGTTGCCATGGAGAGTATCAGGAAGGGCTTTGTCTGCGTGTCAGGGAGAAGCATAAATCCCACCGCCCGGCGATAAAAGCTGCTAGATTAGAAACACGGGAATGTGCTGAATGCATCTTTTCCACCTCTATCTCTAATTGTTCTCTACTCACTTTGTTGTTATGTCCCTTCTCACTCCTCTCACTCCATTTCCTCCCTCCTTACTACCTGCCTGGAGGGGAAATGGACTCCTCTCACCGACATTCTGAAATCGGACTGCAACCTTTTTCTGTGTCACCGCGTCCTCCGGTATGAGCATCACTTGTCTTCTCCTCCTTCCTGTCCCTCCGTTGCATTGGCACTTTTTCCCTTCTCATTTTCACACCTCGTTTTCTCCCTCTTTTGTTATCCTCGCTCTCTCTTTTCTCCCCCCTTGATTCCTCCTCCTCCTCCTCCTCCTCCTCCTCCGCTCTCTCTCGCTCTCTCTCTCTCTCTCTCTCTCTCTCTCTCTCTCTCTCTCTCTCTCTCTCTCTCCCAGACTAAGGGCTGCATGGCGTCGCCCCTTGTGAAGGCGCCATCCCCACTGTAAACGAATGAGCCTGTCACACCGCAAACAATCTGCATTCATCATGTCTTATCTGCCCGGGCCTCCGCGGCAGCAGTCGTGATACCCGGGCAGAGCGAGTGCGTCTGGGCCCCGTGGCGCCGAGGGTCAAGGTCTACGGCTCAGGGAAATATCGCGCCGGCTCAGGGCTTATTTGGTGTTGGATTTAAGCATCAGGCTGTGGAGGAAGGGGACAGGTGGCTTGACTTATCCTTGATCCAGGATAACGCTCTTTTCTCTCTTTTTTTTCTTATTTGTGAAGGGATGGTTTGCTGACCATGCATGCTCTTTTTCCAGCTATGTACGGCTACGGATCCATATAGCCGCAGCACACATATTAACATCTGGCAGGATAATAGGATAACCAGAGTCTCAAACCTAAACATAAACAGGTTTAAGTGCCTTGCTGAGGGCTTATCATAATTAATTGTTGAGATGAGCGAGGAGAGAGCGCTGCTTAATCACTTTTCCCCACCCTGAATTTCTCCTCCAGTGGCAGGATTCGCACCAGAGCATTTTCATTCACATCTCCTCTGAAAATCAGGCCCGCTTTGGAGGTCACAGATAAAAAAGAAATGCAAAGAAAAGTTTTTATAAAACGCTCAGACTCACACCGAGTGTATAGCAACCGATTTTGAGGTAAAATATTCTTCCGGCGAGGCATTTTACATCAAACGACTCTTATATGGAGACCGCCGGTTATCAAAGTCATTACGACAGACAGAAACATGTGGGCTATGTCTGTAAACAAAAGCAGCGATATGGAGCCTGTATTGATGGACTCAATGATGAATATTCCTTAAAACTGTCGTAAACACTTGTCAATATTCGTAGGATAGCTGATAGTTTTAGTGGAGTTTATTGGATCCAATAAAATGTTGGGACCTGATGTGAATTTGGACCCGTGCTGTGCCGTAATGGTGCAGAATAAAACAGAAATCTTAAAAGAATCTGAACAGCAAAGACATTTTTCTGATTTTATAATCCATAATTCATCAAGATTTGTGGAGCCGATCTGGCAATAAACTCTTGACTGAATTTTGGCATCCAGCTGGCCTGGAAAGGCTAATGACGTCAGGAAAAGTGTTTATGAGCGGCTAAGTTTGAACGATGGTGCTGGTTTGAAGGTCAGAGCCGCAGCGGCGACCGAGCAACAGTGTCGCTGACTCCACCTGCGGCCCGGCGGACCTCTGGGCCGCCTATCACTCACGAAGCCCGGAGAACGGCCGCACCCCGGGTGACCGGGCTGCACCTCGTAGCCAGCCACTCTATCACCGAAGACAGCGCTCGCGGGAGCATGGGCAGAGGGCGTGTTGGAGGTCGTAGTCAAGTGCACGGCCCAACTGTTCCATCTGGGGATGGGCGTGTGGACAGGAGAGAGGTCAAGGGTCACGTGGACATTTTGTTTGACTGACTGGATGCGAGATTGCACTCTGCAGCGGGGATACAGATGTGACATGGTGGAGAGACGTTGAGCGTTTTCTGAAGATAACTGCTGGTGTAATAATTAGAAATACTGTGATTGATGTCTGCAGCTGACCATGAACACATATGTTTATGTTTATGCAATTACTAATAATAATTAAACCCCGAGCAGACTGCAGTTGTGCCTGCATGCTGTCTAATTATAGTCCCATCTCTATACGCTGCTTCTTGAAGTCACCCATCGCTCAAACAAAAAGCCAGCCGTGTGTGTTGGGGAGCAGAACAAATACATAAATCTCTCCACTATAGTACATTCTGCAAATCAACTTTAATTTCCCCCTCTTTTGTATCTGAGTGAATTATATATAATAACCTTGAAGTACCAAGCAAAAGTGCACTGGTCGCGCTGTGATTTCTTTCTTGCATGTGTTCTTTTTCATTATTCAAATTGCTTCAAGGGGAGTTTGTCGCTGCATGTGTGTGCGTGTGTGTGTGTGTGTGTGTGTGTGTGTGTGTGTGTGTGTGTGTGTGTGTGTGTGGGGGGTCATGCAACACCTCACCAGGAGAATCTGGTTCCCAGCTTGCGAGGATACACACAAGTTAATGAGCACCTTGAACAATGTTGCTCTCAACAAATTGAGTTAACCTGTATTTTGAATTCAATTCGGCCTTTGATTGAGTTTTTTAACGCAGTTTTTTTTATACAGCTGCATATGCATTTAAATAGGAAATGCCTCCTTTTGTATTTTGGCTCATTTGGCTCCCTGCTGTGATGTGTGGTGCACTCGATGAACAATTAGGACAGATAATAGTAATGACCACTAGAGTTTCTCCGTGCACTAAATTTAATGTTTTGTATCCACTCATTGCATTAGAATCTATAATCAGGAAAAGCACCATGAGGGACGATATGTAGAAACAGTGGCCTTTAACATTTAACCCAAAACCAGCTCCTCCTGAAGCTCATGTGGACCGGCTGCGGCTCTCGACAGTGAACTCCACTATTCCTGACAGATAGGGACACTGCTCCACTAATGCATATTTAATTGTGTGAGCCATTATGATGCTGGAATATTTCAATTACATACATGCATTATACTTTCCTTGGAGGAACAGCTCTGTGTTTAATTTGATTCCTTATAATTACTGTAAAATTAATTTTGATTGTTATATCCAGTACTGAAATAAAATGGCATATATTTTCTGCTCCCCGCAGAGAGGTGGATTTTCATTTGGATTCGAAACATTGCAATCAGACTATATTTGGCTAAATTAGGAAAATGGAGTCCATCTCGATAACTTTGTTTAAGCAAAAGTATGAAGACAGTAAGTGCTCTATTAACCCACTTTGCAGCAGAATTAAGACCAGTGGGAATCTCCTTGCTGAGGGCTAAAGTCTCAAAACCAAAGTGGGTGGATTTTAATGTGAAAAGGGAGCTCGTAACCTTTTGTTTTACCAACTTGAGACGGCGGTTTCAAACAAATCCTAACTGGCCACGTTGTTTCTCCATCCACACCTTGTCAAGGAAATTATTGGTGTCACAGTAGCCTGAACATTGGCCATATTTATTACAGTCGGCTGCCTATTTCTGTTTTAAAATGACACCTGGGTCTGTATTGCCCACTATGAAATACTGTCTGTCTGTCTGTCTGTCTGTCTGTCTGTCTGTCTGTCTGTCTGTCTGTCTCTCCCTCTCTCTCTCTCTCTCTCTCTCTCTCTCTCTCTCTCTCTCTCTCTCTCTCTCTCTCTCTCTCCATCAATGGCTCCTGTTGTCCGAATGGATCTAGCAGGTTCCGCAGGGTAGAGATGAGCTTCCCCCATTCGGAAATCAGGAGACACAGCCGCCTCATAATTAGATTTGCTTTCTGTGTGGCGGCAGTCCCTTCAATCTAATCTATTTATGCATTCCCTCTTTCAGGCCTCATTGAGATTCTATCGCCTTGTATTTGTACCCTGCCTGTCAAAACGGCCTTCTTTTCCTCACAATTTTGGGCTCATTTCACTGGCGGAGACGGGCGATGATTGCCCGCTGGTCTCATCGCAAATGCAATGTGCTGGAACTTAAGAGGCTTCTCTTCTCTCTCTTTCTCACTTCTTTTCTGTTTATAAGGCTGGAGAGTGAGTGAGTGTGTGTGTGTGTGTGTGTGTGTGTGTGTGTGTGTGTGTGTGTGTGTGTGTGTGTGTGTGTGTGTGTCCGTGTTTGTTTGGCAGGATGAGACATATGCTTGGCTGTGGGATGTGTTTGTGTTTTTGTGCATGTGTGCTCATGTCCTTCTGTCTAGTATTGATGTGGGCATCAATAAATAGTATGTAGGAGTGAGAGAGAGAGAGAGAGAGAGAGAGAGTGTGTGTGTGTGTGTGTGTGTGTGGCTGAGGTGTAGGGCCTTGAAGGAGGCAGGGAGGAGAGGGAGATACCGGAGTATTATAGTAAGATTAACTTTATTGATCCAGGAATAATTGGTTATTGTAGAAGCAAACATTAGGCTATGGATATAAATGCAATAAACTGAACCTGAGGATGTGCGCCATCGTAACAAAATAGATCTTTTCTGGGCTTAAATTAATTATCAAATCACATACTCTTCTCAGAATGGCAAACACTTTATGTGCAGTTTTCCATCCCAACGTGTCACTGTTTTTCACCATGATCACCAAATACGAACTCAAACGTAATTTAATATTCAGCCCCCGTGGCCACAAGTGACAAAAAGCATAATGCTAACAGCTAAAACATTGTGTAACAGTAGCACAAGCGGAGAAAAGGTCACAAACTCCGTTACACAGCAATGGATTCAAATTTTAATGTGAAAATGGGGCCGGTAACCTTTTGTTTTAGCAGCGTGAGACAGCAGTTTCAGACAAATCCTAATTGGCCATGTTGTTCCTCCATCTACACCATGTCAAGAATATTATGGGCGGCGGCTAGGAGGAGAGGGTGAAGCTGGAGTGTTGAAGTAAAATTAACTTAATTGATCCCTGGGAGGGATAATTGGTTACTGGAGGAGAAAACAATAGCGATGAAAATGCAATAAACTGAACCTGAAGATTAATGCCCAAAATAGATGTCATCTTGGCTTTTCAAATCACAGATTGTTGTATTTCTCATTTTAGTATAACGCTAAAACATTGTGTAATAGTAGCCCAGGTTAAGAAAGGTCATTCAGCAATGTCCGCCACACAGCAACATCTATAGTGGGCTTACTTTATCAATATTATATCAACTATAATGAGTCATTTCATCTCTCAAAAGTTACATCGTCTAGTTTTAAGCAGGCTTTTTTTTAATTCACACTGGAGACACTGCCAATTTGGGGTTATGCAAATAGAAAGTGATTTCCCAAATTACAAGCACAAGAGTGCATCGTTATCTACCACCATTATCAGATTTACAGGTGGAAGCAGCAGAGTTTGGGAGTGAAGCTGCACATGAACTAGTGTGTGTGTGTGTGTGTGTGTGTGTGTGTGTGTGTGTGTGTGTGTGTGTGTGTGTGTGTGTGTATGTATGTGTGTGTAGCTGCATGCCCGAGTAGCTATGTACATGTTATTTGTTCACATGAAAAGGAGAGAGCTTCAAAGTAAATAGGATCCAGGTGACTTGAGGCGTTTTTCGGCTGTCTCAAGTGTTTCTCCCCGTGCCTGTCAGCAATGAGACCTGTCGCGGTTTGTTGCCAATCCCATCAGCGTGAATGGCAATGTCCCCAGAAGGGCACGGCGAAGCCTCAGTACATCCGCACAATAAATTACCCCGATAACAACAATGAATGCTGTTCCCGACAAGTCGCTTGCTATTTTATCATTGTCCAGCTGACACCGTCTCTGCTGCCAAGCTAACGACGGCCCACATTCAAACCCAATCAGGCTTTTTGTGGGGAAGCCATCTGCGTTGAAGGACATGAAGAAAGGAACTGTGAGTAGAGGTTATAGCCCAACTGGAGTGATCCACACAACATCCTCATGCTGCGTTCACACCATAAGCGTTGCAAACAATGCAAATGTCCGCCAGGCAGCGTGAATCACGCCTTATTCGCGCAAGTTGAAATATTTCTCGATTTCACCGAGCTCGGTTACGGATAATATTATGAACCCAGACACGAGGGCGTCTGATGTTCCGACGTTTGTGGAATTTCCACAACAAGTATAAAGCAAAAATAGTGGTTATTTAGTGGTTTTTACGGAGTTAAGCTACGGAGCGAATGAAGCGAATGAAGTGAATGACGTGAATTAACAACATATAGTCGAGAGAGTAAAGCGTTGTGAAAATTCGCTTCGCATTCGGTGTGAACGTAGACAGGTGTTTAGTTTGTGTAGTGGGTAAAACAAAGAACAATGTGTGTGGTTTTAGCACTCAAAACTGGATGGTTATATGTTTCAGGTCATTGTGAAGATTAGCTCAAATGCTTACCGAGCGATTTTAGTAAAAGGAAATGTATTAGTGACACTAACAAAAAAACAAATCAATATCAGTCTTCCTTTAATCAAGGTGCATCTTCCCTTTTTTCCCTGTAAAAAGGGTTTTTACTATCTTTATTTGGGGGAGTTTTTCCTGATCCGATGTGAGGTCCCGGGACAGGGATGGCAGGGATGGCAAATACAAGTCCGAGGCAAACTTGTATTTGTGATGTTGGGCTATATAAAATAAACTGAATTGAAATTGAATTGAATAACCTCAGACTAATTCCAGCCAGTCGCTGAAGAACAGTCCTGCGAAAGTGGAAAATCCTGTAAGAAAAAAAAAGAGGCTGAATTTGAAGTCAGCTGTTGCTATATATAAATGTTCACCTCCCTGTTGAATTCAAAATGGTGAAAAAAAAACATCCTACAGCAGCCGTGCTAATTGACTCTGCGTGGAGTAAAAAGCCGGTCGGTATGACAGCCCGTTTCTGTGACGCTTGTTTCCTGTGCGTTCGGATCTCTTGGGCGTGTAATGCAGCGACGCTTCCTGAGAGCTGCAACCGGCAGCTCTGTTCAGCTGGTGACACCATTACAGTGAATGATGGTCTGTCTGACACTTCTTCTGTCACCGCTTGCAAGGAGGAGTCAACGAACTGAACAGTCTCTCAGCGACTGAGGCGCTCTGCCTGTTGCCAGAGGGATAAACACAACCGCTGGTTGGTTTTAATTTGACTCTAGTCTAGCTGAGCGTTTGTCAGCCGAACCACTTGATTGTGGTCTCGATCACATTTTGAGTCCACTATATTTGACAAGTATTCACTTCCTGTTATCTAACTGTGGGGGCTTTTGTGTGGATTTCCTGGCGCACCTGTCAGATGCCCTGTAGGTTAAATTAAAAACAGGTTAAATTGCGTTTGTATAGACATGTCCATGTCTGTGTAGCTTCGCATGTCTTTTCCGCTGCGACAAGCCAGTTCACGGGAGCACCTTGAACTTACACCTCACAATACTTTGCAAATAAGATTAGAGCTATTTAATTAGGCGGAAAGCTGCAGTAATAAAGCCATTAAATTAGTCACTTGTGCGGGGCAACAGGGGCAACGGGCAAGGAATCCCACTAATTAACCTGTGTGTCTGAGACTGTTGCAGCCTGGCTTGTCATAACGGCGAAGGCTTGATGCTGCGATGACCCGAATGTCCCAACCTTGTCCAAAACACTTGAAGTCTCATCTAATTGGGAAATTGGCAGAGTGCATTAGAATAAACATACAAAACGTGCCACATCCTCTTGTTTGATGGGTGTAAAATGTAAACGGTTAAAGCGTGAGGACTTCACAGGAAGGATCACAGGTGTAGCTGATCCTCTTTGCTTTCATGCTGATCCTGAATTCAACGTAATTTCTTCAACTTTACACATTGTTTTGTCTCAGGTTTAGAATTACATCGGGGCACAAATAATCATGGACTTTCACTGATGTTTATTCCTGTGGATCAAGCAGCCATTATTCCTCTGAACCAGTTTGTAGTACTTGACTCGCGACCATGCCCAAAGCTCAAGCTCAAGCCGAGTGAAGAGGAGTATAAAAATATAGCTCGCCTCCAAATAAAAAACTGAACTTGATTGCAGAAATTACATTATCACCTTGTGAACCCTCATCTACATCCCGTCAAACAGAAAAACACTTGCAAGTCATTAGAGGATTTTTTTTTCTATTCTCATATGACTTCGGTGAAAACATGAAATGGTATTAATTGCTTTACCCGTCAACATTTTCCTGACACTGCAGCTAGAGGGCAAGCTAGCATAGAAAACATCCCTGCTGTCGGTCTCAGAGGGATGAGGGTTAAACTTTGTATGTGTGTATGTTCGCATCATCGTCATACGGCATAACTGAAGGATGTCCAGCATATTTGGAGAGTGATAATGCACTCTACGTCCGTCTTTTCTGCATCACCTCAATATGGAGAGCAGAGAACGATGTGATGGGAGGCGCACCCTTTAGATCCAAGAACTCATCCCTGCGTCTTTACTCTGCGGTTCAGATTCACAGAAATGCACTTTCATGTGAAGCCCCAGTGAGATTAAACATGACATCTTAAAGATTTAACATGGAAGTCTGAGCGGGACTTTATGTTTCTGTTGGTCTTTGACACAATATCCGTTTTGGGTGGGTAGTGCTTCTGGCATGCGTTGGCTGACTGCAGCACCTGTGGGACTGTGCCTCGCCCCTGGCATTGTCATTCTTCATTGATCAGAGGGGAGAGGCTAACAAGGTCTCCAGGCTACATGCCTGCTGTTAGAAACCTGCTCCTACTGCTCAATCCGAGCGAGGCTTTAATGCCGTCTCACACGAGACAGCCCGTCTCATCCAGGGTCTACGTTTCCTTGAAAGGGAAATTAAGGTATATGGCAACTTGGGTCTCATTCTTTGAAGTTATAGTTTATATTTTCTATTGGTTGTGATAACATACTCACAAAGCTCACTGCTGAAATAAGGTTGCCACGATTGCGCAGCATTAGGCTCTTTCTTATCCAGTAATGAGACGACCCGAACTGAACTGCAATCTTTAAAACCTTTTAAGGGAAACACATTTTTATCTTTAAACATGTGGTTAACATTGTAAATTGGAATACAATTGTACTTGGTTGTGTTTATGCAACACAACCACTTGTGGGTTTACTAGAACAGCATGGTTTGGCTTAAAATCTGTACGTTTGTTGTTACATTATTTAAATTACAGACGTGAATTTAGTCAACATTGACTTTTGGTTTCACGCATGCAAGGAGGACACAAACAGAGGCCTCCTGGGTGAAAGTCCTATGTTTGTTGAATCCATGGATGTATAACTGATTTGCTCAGTGGTGCATGGGGCAAGAAAACCTCCAAGTATAAAATTCAGATAAAATTGCCCGTATCTTCTGGCGATCTTTCACGTCCATAAAGCAATTGCACTAGCATTTTATTTAACCCCGCCTCCCGGCCCTTGGTCCAGCCCATTCACATGAATGGATTACTCTGGAGTCAGCTGCAACTGCATTAAATAAGTGCTATTCAAGTGTTCGTACTGGGAAGTTGATTCATCTTCTAAGAATATAATTTTATCAGCTGAGTTACAGACATCTTTCCTAATGCATGTCTCTGAGAAAATCTTAATCCCGCCGTTTGTCCACTATGTCAAATTTGCCTCAAAGCCCGGCGCTCTTCCTTGGGGCTCGCTTTGGTTCCGCTGACTCCCCCGTACTTCTATTAGACACATATTTGTCATAGCCCACTGTTGTTTCTTGCTCTGTCTTGGTTTTTACACCGGTTAAGCGTACCCTACTATGACCATTAGCAGGGCTACATTGCAACAACGGATTTATGTACAAAGCATATTATTATTAGATTGCCTCCACACCATCAGATCCAGTGCAATGATCCCGGCCCTATGGCTGCAACCCGCATAGCAATCATCCCTCCCTCTGACCTACTCAGCCGACCCACCACTTGCCCTCACTCTACCTGCTTCCTCATTAGTAGCTGGCTCTCGATGAGGAAAATCCATTAGTAATCCTACCCTCTCGCACAGTATGAATCTGGATGTTTTCACCTTCTTTTTTTGTGTGCATTTAATCACTCTTTGCACAGTGATTCACACAGACATAAGCACAAGGCACCTTTTTTCATGCTGGCATGTTTAATTTTTTTTTCTATTCTCCTGCCTGACATTTTGTTTGTCTCTCTCTCTCTTTCTCTCTCTCCTGCCACGGCTTCATTTATTCGCTTCCTCCACATGTCAGCGGAATACCCAGAGAGCACACAAACAAACACGCTCCCACCCACGCACTCTTCCTCTGGCATACGATGCATCTGAGCTTGGGTCAGAAGACGTCTCTGCCGCTTGGATCTAAATTGGCCAGTCCTGAACTCAGAGCTTCAGAGGAGGGCCTGGGGTGGGGACGAGGTGCCCCAACAATACACGGTGCCCATACCCATCATTCATTTAGTTTGCTGCTCACAGGATGAGGAGGAGGATTGTATAATTAGGCGAGTCGTGAATATTCAAATGTACATATGTCTCACGTGAATATTTATGTCTTCTATCAATGAAACGAGTGCACGATTGCAGTATCAGAGTACACAGATGGCTGAGAGGCATGACTCGGGGAAGCCTTGTGATAAATTAGAACATTTTCAGGATGAGAAAAACAGACTGACGCTTTAAAAAATGCTTAAAAAAACACAGATAAGAAGCTGCCGCCTGAAGTCACCATGTACACGCAGTATTCGGATAAGAAGCCTAGACCAAAGAACTGCTGCCAACTCAGATGACTGAAACCAGATGGGGTAATCATACAATTAATCTATTTGTTACCTGTATCACCCCAAAGCTACGCGACACAAACCAGACTAAATTACACCAATTAGTTTGCCGACATAGAGCTAGGTGCTCTTCATCTTCGTCCCCTAATTAGTTATTTTTGTGCAGCAATTTTTCCTAATTGAACGTGTCAGGAAAATGCATTTAGCGCAAACAAAGCGTAGCTAATTGTGGTGTGGAACAATGGCAGGGGTAAGAAGTGAATCAGCGTGGATGACGTGTGTGAGCAGTGTGGGTAAATGTGTGCAGAATGTGTGTCTGAGGCATAGCATGCACCTTGGAGTGGTTTTCAATGGTAATGCTTATATAAACACCTTGAACTGGAACTGACCGCTTCTGCTTTTAGAAGGACTATCTCGGTAATTCTGCACTTTAAACCCACTAATTACATTCGTGTATACTTAACATTACTGCTGACCACTCTTAAAGCATGCCATCGATTTTTTTATTGATTTTCTACCTTGCACTGAAGTGTTCACTGAGACTCAATGAGCACTTATTATTCTAAAAATAAATAAATAAAGTATGTAAAGGTATCATTGTGTAGTAACATTTATCAATTTGAAAACCATATAGTTAAGTATTCCCAGCAAGCACCAATTTCATGGAGATTGGAAATGCGTAACTTGCTACAGGTTACGCATTAGTTAGGGTTAAGGTAAAAAAAATACCTCGCTTCCAAACAAGAAATCGGATAACATGAACAAAATGTTGGAATGAATTGAAAGTACTGTTGTTTGTCAGGCTAATGCTATCTTCGGTCTGCACTATTAAAGTCACACAGTATATCCACCATAACAGATTTGTAGCAGTATAAAAACATTAAGCTACTTCTATCTGTAATTGCAAAAAAACTAAACAAAAAAAAAACGTAGAAAGTGTCAGTGAAAGCAACCCTTTTATTGACAAAATCAAATTCTCACTATGCCTTTTACAATGTCTTTGTTGTCTTCTCTGATAGTCCAACAACGTCCTTGAAAGCTTCTCAGCTTCCATCTCTCAAATCCTGGATAACAGAGCACCATTGAATGCACCACTGCTGCTTACAACACAAGTGACACAAAACAAATGGAGACACGCAGTTGCTACTGGTTCTAACTGGACATAAAGGAAGAACATGTCAATATTTGTGTGAAAAAGGAGTGAGGATATTATCAATAGATATTGCTCTCACATCAGAGTGTATTTTCCTCATACCAACAAAGGTGGGATAGTGCTGGAGGTTCATTCCAGCTGTCACTTCAGCTGTGCGAGCACATCGACTACGCCTCGACCTAATCTCGTCATTCCTCCCACTGCGCCCACCACAGTTAGCCCCTCTCCCATTTTACATTCTCAGGGGTTAACCCATGTCGCCTCTATTCAATCGAGCCTTTGATCATGCAGATAATGACTTTAGGGAGCTAGTTAGGCCAGGGCACAGGAGGGGGCCCTGTACGCGTGACAGCCAGCAGACGGGATAAAGAGACCGTTGGCCTCGCCAGGATGACATGCTGAAGGCGTTCCTATTCAGCAGGCAGCCTCTTATTATATGATGTGCACCCAGCTCCAATTCAAAGAAAACGTGGGCAGGATAAGGCCGCGTGTTTGCACTTAATTTACGGTTAAGTATGTGCCTCTGTGTGAGGCGCTGTGTGTGGGAAATACACTCGGAGGCTGCATGGAGGAGTTTTTTTCCTGGACTCTGACTGTGTCATGTGTAATATTCACAAACACAACTGCAGGCAAGGTCAACCCCCTTTTTTATGTCAGAAAAAAACATAAATATGCAATCATACTGTAAAGTACAGTAGTGCTGCAGCAGTCCCTGGATCTGCACACTGTACAGTAAATGTTGCGCACGAATATCAATGGGGTCATCTCCTATGAAGTCACAAGCGGGCTGAATCGTTCTGACGCACACTTGCGTTAACTCTGAAATGTCAGTGCAAATTTCTCGCTCTCCTTTCTATTTCATGCCTCCTTTCTTTCCGGTGCTATTTTTTTTTTTGCTCGCACATGAATTTTAGCAAGATGCCCGTCCTCCGGAGACGACACAATGTCCCTCTCCCAGTCAACATCTCTCACTCTAGATTGTAGTAATGTCGGACCTCATTACAAGTCACAATCGTAGAGGGAGAGAGGTGGTTAACGTTTCCATACGGGGAGAAAGTGGCTGTCAAGTTGGGTGCAACACATGCAAATTGAGGGTTTATTTGTACTGCAATCTGAAGCCGTTTGAGACACAATTCTTTGTTTATGCTCATTTTAAGTAGCAGAATCGTCAACACCACATATTTTACTCCAACTTTTACATCCATCTTTACCTTTTGACTCTATATAGGATAAGGTTTTTTCTTATTGTCAACAAATCCCAAACTAAAAACTATCAATAATGAATCCTAATTATATTCTCTGTGTACCCAAAGCTTTATAGTGAATTCCTCTGTGCCATAGAATGCTACTGTTGTAGAAGAATGATAACACATAAATTAGTTCCTTTATTGTAATGAACATGGGCACTGCAGTTTTTTGGAGTCAATCCCACAAACAGTCCTGCTGCCTCTACATGTGTGGATCAGATGAAAATAGTCCCCAACAAATGCTCTTTTTACGTCTGTTCGAGTAACATTTCTCCGAGAACAGTGCCCAGCTATATAACATACAGCATACAATATAAATACATTTATAAATACATTTTATTCTGTCTGTATATATAATATTGCTATTGTGGATTCTTTACTGTTTTTATTACTGTTTATTTATATTACTTGTTTTTATTTTACTATGTGTCTGTGTGCACTTTACCTGTCTGCTGCTGTAATCCTGCAATTTCCCCACTGCAGGACTAATAAAGGAATATCTTAACTATATAATGTGACCAGTATAAGCAGTATCATTTGGGCTGAGTGCCACAGACCGGGTAAGTAAGCCTATGGATGAAGAAATTAACACATGGTTAGTGTCGGCCTTTTTCCCGAAATCTGTTGGCAAAAAGAAATATATAGACTGAGGTTGGAGGAGGGTCAATGGATCAGGCATAATCATCATCTTTAGACTGCTAACATGCACCCGAGGGACCTCCTCGTGCACTTTTTCCAAAACACAAGATGGGGTCATGCATTGTTGACAACGATAACCCACAAACCCCCCCATTGGTTCGGGGAGCTCGGCGGCTCGTTCACGGGGAAGAGCCCAGTTTGCCGTGCAGATGGCCGCAGCTGCGGCACACACTCTGTTCTGCTCTGGGTGACCCTCCCCTGTGCCGGCCCGCGTAAACGCTGCAGCTGTGGTGAACCTCTGCCACACACACACTCTCTCTCGCTCGGTCCCTCGCACTCTCTGATGCTCTTTCCCTCCCATATACACTCTCAAGCAAACAAGCTCCCGGTCTCTCGGGATGTATATCTTCATCTGTGAATTCAGAGAAAAACAAACCGCCATCGGAAAGCAACATATGGCCTGCTCTAATGGAACACATCTCTTGGGGTCTAACTGATACAGTAACACAAAGGCCCCACTAGCTTGACTGTTTTGCACCGCTGTTTGAGCGGAATTATTTGCAGAATAATAAAACTGAGACTTTTTTCTTCTTCTGATTCCTTCAGAGGATGATATGGCGCTTGTCTTTGCCAGCTTAGGATCCCAAGGACAATTGGAAGATGAATTTGGCAGCGTAGAGAATCACAAAACTCCCTTATTAAATGCATGTAGGTCGCTAAAGAATACATTCTTATTTACAGGCATAACCTTGGAGGAGGGAATTTTCCTCTTAAGTGGGAGGGGGAGGAGATAAAAAAAACGAGGGGCAATATTATATAGTGATAAACAAGAACATAAATATCAAAATAAGTGCAGACTGGCAGCAAACATGGCAGAAAAATAAAAATGAAAGCAGAAGGAATAATGAAAAGGGATTAGGCAATAAATAATAGTAAGCATGAAGAGGACAGCACAAACAGAAGGACACTAATATCATCAGAAAACAGAAATAGGTACACAAGAAAAAAACATGTCCCCAGGCATGAGACCAATATTAAGATTGTGTGCTGCAGTTCACTCAATAAAATGTGCAAATGAAGACATAGCATGATATCTAAATCCACATTCAGTATTTTAAAATCCAAATAAAACCTTTTTTCCTCAGTATGAAAACATCACTGTTGCATATTATGAAAAACCTTAAGCTTCGGACAGTGGTGCTGCACACAGCTTGAGCACAGGATCCGCTCCATCTTTACAAAGAGGCACATTGAATTTCTGAATTATATCAAGCTCTACAAGCAAGAAAAAAGATTGTGTGATGGCAGAGAGCCAGAGGTGTTGTGATGTGCAGATGGGTGTCTGGTTGGGCGCATGCTGGAACCTCACGTTCCTTGTTCTAGCTGCCTGAAAACAAAATGTTCTTCTGACCCTATCAACTGAAAGAACTGGACTCAAAATATCATATCTGATATTCATTACTTTGATATAATACTCTGGCCAAAAGTATGCAGACACTTAAATGCAGGTACCCCAAAAATATATGCAATTGTTGATCATTTATCATTCCAAAACAACACTCGTTATTGTTCTACTATAAGAGCCTCTGCACATCTGGGGGAGGTTTTTTACTAGAATTTGGAACCTGGCCGCAAGGATTTAGGCCCATTTAGCTATAAGAGCAGTAGTGAGGTCACAGTGGACGTTCCGATTTAATCCAAAGGTGCTGGATGGGGTTATGGTCAGGGTTCTTGCAGGCCAGAGACAAATACAAAGTAAAACTAGAAATGCTGCACTCTGGAGAGTGCAGATCTCTGCCAGGTGTGACTGCAAATACCACGGCTGTAATGTTTGATTGAATGAATACAAACCACAATTCAACCCCCCCCCCCCCCCAATCTAGACCGCAAGTGTCACCCAACCACAAGCATGCAGCCACAACTGGCCACCCAATATATGATGCTATTTGATGAAGCAGAATGTGAGATTAGGCGTGGAAAGACACAGAGATGCACAGTCACTCACGGATGCATGCGAGCGGAGACTGTAAATGGCCGACCTGTATATGATTCACAAGGAGAGATAGAGAGAGAGAGCGAGAGGCACATACAAACTGGTCTTGGTCTTTATGGGTCTCAATAAAAAAAAACAAATTAACACCAACATTATCCTTTAACTATGAGGCACAGTAGACAATCGAGTTCAAAAGCACAACTCAGAGGCAGGTGGCAGGCAAAGTTCTTTAGTTGTATATTCAGGCAGGTGTCAAAACCAGGAGATCAATCAAACAGGCGAACAAATCCGATAAGGGGCAGGCAAAATCCAAGGTAGGCAAGACGGGCAAAAACGGGGTCAGAACAGGTAGACAGGTAGCTGAAGCGGGCTTTCTCGGACAGGTTTAACCCTGGAGACGTGGAAGGCGGGATGGACTCGCATGGCTGGTGGTAGACGCAGCCGGATGGCTGCAGGGTTAATGACCCGTGAAACAGGGAACGGACCCACATAACGGGGAGCCAAATTCTTGGACTCAACTCGGAGGGGAAGGTCCCGAGTCGACAGCCAGACCCGTTGTCCCGGAGCGTACTGAGGCGCAGGGAGACGACGTTTGTTGGCTGACCGTTGGTAGCGCTCGGAGGTGCGCAATAGCGTGGAGCGGGCCTGCCTCCAAGTGCGTCGGCACCGCTGGACAAACGCCTGGACAGAAGGTACACTGGATTCTAGTTCCTGCTCCGGGAAGAGTGGGGCTGGTATCCACGGGCACACTGGAAGGGGGAGAGCCCAGTGGCTGAACTGGGAAGGGTGTTGTGGGCATACTCAACCCACAGGAGTTGTGTGGACCAGGATTGTGGGTTACGGGAGGAGAGGCATCGTAACGCGGTCTCCATCTCCTGGTTCATACGTTCCGCCTGTCCATTCGATTGAGGATGGAATCCTGATGACAGGCTGACCGTGGCCCCCAGTAGCCTGCAAAACTCAGTCTAAAAGTGCGAGGTGAACTGTGGACCCCGGTCGGAGACCACATCCGTGGGCAGACCGTGCAGGCGGAACACCACCTGTAACATAATCTGGGCAGTTTCTTTGGCGGTAGGCAATTTGGTTAGTGGAATGAGCCGAGCAGACTTGGAAAATCGATCAATGACCATGAGACTGTTACCGTTGGAGGTGGGTAGGCCGGTTACGAAATCCAATGCGATGTGGGACCAGGGGCGATGAGGAATTGGCAGAGGATGAAGGAGACCAGAGGGAACACTAACTAATCCCTTGGTGTCGTCCGCCATGGAAGACCACCAGAAGCGCTGTTTGAGTAGTGCCAGGGTGCGTCTGACTCCCGGATGGCACTCCAGACGGGAGGAATGACCCCACTGGAGGACCTGGGTATGGAGACTGTCTGGGACAGACAAGCGGTTATCGGGACAAGCACTGGGAGCTGGGTGTTCCGCATGGGAGCGCGCTTTACCTTGTCCTCCACCTGCCAGGACACTGCACCAATAACACACTCCAAGGGGAGGATGCCTTGAGGGTGAGCAGAGGAGCCTTCAGGCTGGAATTGATGAGACAGGGCATCGGGTTTTATGTTCTTGGAGCCGGGTCTGTATGAGAGGGCAAACTCAAAACGGTTAAAAAAAAACAGAGCCCAACTAGCTTGACGGGAGTTCAGCCGCTTCGCCGAGAGGATATATTCCATGTTCTTGTGGTCTGTCCAGACTACAAACGGCTGCTGCGCTCCCTCCAGCCAGTGTCTCCATTCCTCCAGCGCTAGTTTCACTGCCAGCAACTCCCGATTCCCAATGACTGGTGAGCCCCCTCTTTTACGGGACAGGAGGTTACAAAATGGCCGCTCTGACCGCAGTACAGGCATCGATTCTCCCAGGCGGCGCTGTCGTTCCTCAGTGGAGAGTCGGGCCCGCCCAAGCTGCATGGGCTCAGGGGCCTCGACAGAACCGCCAAAGACCTGTTCCGAAGGAAACCCCCCCGACTCGGCCGATCGGTGAAACGGCGCATGTGGAACGACCGAAAACCGCCTCTCCCTCTGCCGTTCCCGCAGGCGACCGTTGATACGGATAGAGAGGGCGATCAGGTCGTCCAACCCAGCCGGAAGATCCTGAGCCACCAGCTCGTCCTTGATGCGGTCCGACAGACCGTGGTAGAAGGCGTCCAGGAGCGGAGGAGCGTTCCAGCCACTGTTGGCTGCTGTGGTGTGGAAGTCGATGGAGTAATCCGCCACGGATCTTCATCCCTGCTTCAGGTCCATCAAGCCTCGAGCGGCCTCTCTCCCAGGTGTGGCGTGATCGAAGACCTTCCGCAGCTCCTTGGAGAACAGCAGGAATGAAGAGCAGATCGGCGACTGTCGCTGCCACTCAGCGGTTCCCCACTCCTTGGCTCTGCCCGTGAGGAGCGAGATGACGTACGCCACTCGGGCCCTGTCGGAGGGAAAGGCGGATGGCTGGAGCTCAAAGGCGAGGGAGCACTGGGTCAGGAATGGCCGACAGGAACCAGGAGCACCAGAACAACGTTCCAGAGGAGGCAGACGTGCCTCTGACACGGGAGAAGTGCGAGGAGGCGGGCTGGAAGCACTGGCGGCCGCCCGCCCGCTCTGCAGCGGGTATCCTCAGCAGATGATCACGGAGCGACTCCATGCCGCGCTCGTGACTAACGCCCATAGCCTGCACTGCTTTGGTCAAGAAGGTGAGCTGCTGCTCGTGGCGCTGTAGCATGTCGGTCGGAGTCAGAGGTTCCGTCGCGGCCTGAGCAGAGTCGGCTGAACTCATGTTGGCCAGATTGTACTGTCAGGCACAGTAGACAATCGAGTTCAAAAGCACAACTCAGAGGCAGGTGGCAGGCAAAGTTCTTTAGTTGTATATTCAGGCAGGGGTCAAAACCAGGAGATCAATCAAACAGGCGAACAAATCCGATAAGGGGCAGGCAAAATCCAAGGTAGGCAAGACAGGCAAAAACGGGGTCAGAACAGGTAGACAAAAGTACAGAGATACGCTGGAGAGTTTGGCACAATGGACAGGACAATCTGACAGAGGACACGTGCAAGTGAGGGGACCTAAATAGTGAGCTAATGAGGGAACGGGCTGCAGGTGAGATGGGCGTGAGGGCCAGGTGACGGACATTAACATTATCCTTAATGGAGGGGAGTCAAGTATTTATACACCAAACGTCATAAAGGAAAACCATTTTTTATGGACCCCGCTTTTTAAAATGTTGGCTTTGGACATGAACGTTCGTCTGCCATTGAACTTTTTCAGAATCGTCTTATATCGACAGACCAATAGCACATAAATGTATGTATCCACATATCCTTGGCTATAGAGTGTGTAATTCTTCTCTCATAAAAACTCAAACAATGAAGCCAAAAATAATGAGTTATGTTTTATGTAACACTGAGGTATGAGAAAGGACAGGGTAAAAAGTAGTTTTTTGCCATGGAAACAAGCTGCTGTTCTGCCTCTTTTCTTTTTTCCCAACTAGTGCAGCTAGCATTACTGTTTTAGTAGCGCTGGTTCAATACTGTGATATGTAGCCTACATATCGCTTTTCATCTGGTATGAAAAATTTAGAACACGCGTTATATCACCATCAGACCCGCAGAGACATGAATATCAAAGCGCATTCTGTTGTTTCGTAACACCCATACAATTCTCTTTCTACCTCTCGCTCGCTGCTCTGATGCAACATATGAATGTGAATACTGTACATGAACCTTTACACTTCCATAGAAAAACACAGAATAATCAATGTTGAAACAACGGCGTCAGACTAAACTAGCGCTCCCGCCTCCTCTTTTCTTATTCTTCTCTCTCTCTCTCCCTCCTCCCTGACAACTCCTTACAGCTCCCAAATGAACACAGATTCCTCATAATAGATTCTGCTAACTCAAAGACCATCTCTGGTGTAGCCAAGACAACACAGCTTATGATATATTCCCTCTTGATATATATATATATATATAAAAAAGTGGGATTGTCTGGGCTCTCTTATCTGACTTCTGAGAGCCTTCATCAGTCCCCACCCTTCTTTCTCCCACCTGCCTCCCCACTGCGTTCCCTCTTCCTCCTCCTCCTCCTCCTCTCCTGATTGTCATAGCGATAACACACTGAGTGATGAAGGGTTATGCATTCTGGAGTGGTAACAATGTGGGCTAACTTCAACCCCCACCAAATCCCCCCGATGCTGTTCTTAGATCAGCCTATTTGTTATACATAGTTTTTTTTCTTCCTCTCCTCGCATACAAGAGACACTAAGAGAGACAAACTCCTTGTTTGAGTAGCGCCAGTGCCGCCGCGTCTCTTTTCGTCACTCACGGTCTATCGGGATGTGTGTGTGTGTGCGCGCTGGCCTACATTAAGTGAAACGCTGTCTGCTGCGACATGCATGTGTTTACTCTGAATGTAATGAGCAAATTGGCAAATTCTCCTCTTCATTTGTCGTTTTGTGAACTCCATTTGCTTCTCTAAGCTCTGACTTAAATGGTTGAAAACAACACAATTGAACAGCTCGGTACAACCAGAGACTTAATATAGTGGTGTGCAAACTGTGTATGGGTGGGGGTGGGGGAGGAGCCCCCCTTACTGATACCTGCCCGTTTGGGAATGTGCACATGGAAGTCACATGACCGTTAACCCAACCCATGTATGTGTGGCTGCCCCATCGCTGGATATGTATGGATTTGATTTGTTTTATATACTGTAACGTGCTCCCATTACCCCCGTGGTGTTTCCCCTTGCACAAAGACCAGCACACAAGTGTATGGGTTCTCCAATCATTTATTGCCAGCCAAATGCCTGTGACTCCGGCTCTAACTAGCACAGTCTCACGACTGTGGCTCCGACCTCCTTCTCGCATTCGTTCCTCCACCTGCTTATCAGGGAGAGACACAATTAGATTCAGCTGAGGCCAATTAGGCCTCTTCCCGGCACTGTTCCCTGAGCCACTTCCCACACCCCCTCTGCAGCTGACCCAACCACGCCCCCACCACCACATATACGTTTAACCTTTCCCCATTTTTTTGTTGTTGCTTCATACCCATTTTACTGAAATATTCTCTTCATGTGATGTTGATGAAATTTGCTGGCGTGGCAATGAAGTTAAATCAAGTTCTGACCTCTTAAATCCTTGCAGCCGCCCTCAGGTGGAAACAGGAAGACACAAACCAGAGACAGGCATCACTTACACAAGTCACGTTTACATGCACATCAGAAATTAGATTATAATTTGATTAAGTCAATAAAGCATGTGAGACAGAGCCCATGTCCACACCATTCTCTAATCGTCTTAATTAGATTTTGCTCTTAATCTATAATCCTGATTGTGTTAAAATATGCACAGTGCTTGGATTTTAATCCCACTAATGGACACCAGTTGGGACACGTGCACGCCTTTGACGCATATTGAATTGTGAGCATCCTGGAGGTAGAGAGGAGACGGAGCCTGGGAAGTTTATATTTGTGTAATTAAAAATCTGTAATTTTAGGGGTGAGGTTCACATTTGTACCCTTTCCACTGATGGTCACATCTTTTACATCAGTCGCAGATAAACATTCATAAATCTGCTATATCTTGCCTAACCATCCCATTTAGATGTTTTCTTTAGTATCAAAAGTAATCTAGTGTGAACAGGATCTGCACATAGCAAACCCTGCATGATGTTTAATGGTGCAGATTTGCCAAAATGTAAATAAATGAATGCTTCAAGTGTGGCTCAAGCTGACTCCATGGGGACGTTATACTGGTTGCATCTCCAAAGGTATTATGGGAACTGTAGTTCTAGTCTATCCAAACAGGAGTAGTGAAATCTAAGCCATCATGTCTTTTATGTGCTGTATTGTGGCTACAACGTTTGAGGCCCTGAGCTGATCTGATGAACATGCATCAACGTCACTACAAGACACAAACAGATATGGTACCACATTATGTTAGTGAGTAAAAATATGAATTAATGGGTATTTAGTCAAAGAAACAGACTATATTGAAACTAAGCTCAGTCCAATTTCTTTTTGTCCCTCGCAGCAGAGAGACAGAGGTGCAGTGGGACCTCTGTGTGCTCTGACTGATCAATTGACAGCTATTGATCAGTCACAATTTATTGATAATCTCTCTGTGTCAGTCATGACAAACCATTTGCTTATAGCACAGCCAATCACTGCAGAAACAGATTGACTAATAGCCAATAAAGAAACATGACATCTAATCATTATCAGGCCCCGGCAGGTTTTCCTCAAGAAGAAAATAGAAATCATACAGTTTAGCGAATCCTTAAAATATATATCTGCATGCCAACATAAAAGAAAATATCATTTTCTTTACTAAACGAGGCAACATACGTATGCACCCTTGCAACAGTTAAGGGAAGGTACCATTTCATCTTTACTACTTTGTACTTAAGGTGTCGCAGTCACATGGAGCTCTTAAACTAACCGAGCAAATAAACATGCAAAAAAAACTAAACAGAAAAATAGATATAGATAGAAATCAAATGGGAAATCAAAATTAATGATGGAATATGACCGCTAAGAGGAGGCTCTTCACAACTCATGAGACACTTTTGTATTTCCAAATTAGAAGCCAATCTTCAAATGAAACATACACTCGACCAAATAGACTTAAAGCTACAGACAAGAAAAGCATTCGCCACTTAACAGCACACACACACACACACACACACACACACACACACACACACACACACACACACACACACACACACACACACACACACACACACACACACACACATCCCAGCAGCCAGTTGTTCCCTGCTTTGCATAAACCAATACTGTAATGGAGGGAAGCCATTCCCTGATGAGCACTGTTATGAATAATTTAAAAATAATACAGATGAAAACCATCTCAAACTTTTAAACTCGCTCCAATCACACATTCAAAAAGTCTATAAAGAAATGTAATGCCAGTCAATAGATGTAATGTTGCAGAATCACTGCACAAATAAGATGAGTTGCTTGCATTTATATCCAATTGAATCTAATAAGCGCTAAGTCTGAGCCGGTTTAATTATTGCTGTGATGGATCGTAGTCGAGCCCGCTAAGCCGCTCAGTGGCCTCTGCTCAGCATTGTGGGTAGAAACAGTGCAGAGGTGGCTTTGTTGTTGCTGTGCGACTTCTCTTGATGCCCGAGGGATGTGGTGACCGCAACAACCAGATAGCAAGGAGATTGAAAAATGTTATCTTCTGTGCTGCAAGCGCATGTAGACACAGATGTAGATAAGGACTCAGTCGCGCTGCCAAAGAGCTAAAAACAGCTAAAGCTGGAGGCCCAGAGGCCTCGGGGAGCTCGCCGGCAGCGCCGTCATTGAGGGGCGTGGCCTATTCCTCACACACTGGCCTCTGTTAAATGATGACGCTCTCACAAGGGGCCATTGTTGAAATGGGATTTTCTGAATTTTAAAATTTTAACTTGTTTCCATCACCCAGTTTTTAATGCCACCTGCTGATAAAGAAAAGAAAGAAAGAAAAGAAACATGCACTTTATTAATCCCCTTGGGGAAATTCTTCTCTGCATTTAACCCATCCCTGGATAGGGAGCAGTGGGCAGTCCTTAAGCAATTCAAAATCTTCCTAGTTCAAAATTCCTAGCCCCCATAATTTCTTGCATGAATTATGGCCTTTTTCCCGTTTATTTCCAGAATTAGCGACAGTTTAATTCCATTTTCTCAGAGCTTAATTGGGCTCCAGGGTAATTCACTTTTAATTTGTGCTGTGTGCCATCTTCTTTACTCTTAACCAGTAACATTTACAGTGGTATTAACACATCTGAATAATATCTCACTCTCTCTTTTATTTTGATACCAATATTATTAAAATAGACGTTGTGGTTGCAGATATACTCTTTTTTTTAGTGTGGGTATGCAACTTTACCCATTAAAGAACAATTTGCTCCATTTTTAAAGTTTCAAAAAAGATTTTCATTTGAATACACATCTGTGAAGTCTCTATTGCGTTATTGGAGGTAACACAATGGTGATTAAGCCTATGGCCCACTGATGAAAGTATTGCAATATTTAAACATTTACATTTGCATGTTACAAACTAGGTATTTGTGGCGACATTCCCGTAAAAAAATAAAATAATCGGTATTAAGTTACTGCTGAACAAACCAAACATTTCCTACTGCAACTAAAAATATGTAACTGTCAAAACGTTGAAGTAGGAGAAGTAGTAGTCACAATAAATGCGATGCGTTTGTCAGTGAGCACGACTATGGCTATTGCTCATCAAAAATGCATCTACAAAAACAAGGAACAGGTCATTTTTTGACAGCGGATTAGTTGGAAATGTCGCCGGGCGTAATGGAACAAGAAACCGCAGCTTTAGTGAGCTGCTGGATGAAAAGCTGCAGGCGACAGCAGGCTGCACACCTCCAACTCCTCAGCGAGGTAAGCGACTACTTTCGCCTTCGCTGTTTGCAGACTCATGCCCGTGTGCAGCATGAATCAGATCACAGCCTGCCCCAGAATTATGAAAAAAGGCCAGTTATTGCGAGACATATTTATTTAAATGGAAATAGTTTGTTTTGCATTTTAACCGGTCCCAGACTACGGCCGTATTAAACAACATGTTCTGTTTCCACCAGTAAATGGGTTGTCTCCAAATCAAATAAGAACTGAAATCTAATGGCCACTTTAAATGATAAATGATGTGGTAACACAAGCTGTCAAACTTTAAATGGGATGGTGTGAAACTCCTCCGCCTTCTGCTGCAGAGGAATAGAAGGGCGGCCTGAAGAAGTGGCCTCAGATAGCTTCAACAGACGAAGTTAGCGCCCGCTAAAAGGGTTCAAAGTTCAGCGACGAGTTGTGCTGTTCATAGCTGCACCAACAGGAACTTATTTTATGGTTTTAACAAGAAAGTGATGAACATAAACCATAAAACATTGTCTCCCAAAAGAAGAAAAAAAATACATGAATATGGCTCAGGAAATGAGACACAGGTCGAGCCGGAGGATGTGGGAGTCAGGTGACCAGGACTAAGAAAAACTCTGAGGGCATCTGGTGGACAGGTGAGGAACAACAATACATCTTCATACAGATGAAGGCGCCTAGGGAAGTGGAACAATGGATGACGCTTTATTAAAAAGGTACAAAAAAACAGGCTTACGTAATGCATAACTAATGGTGATTTAATAGTGAACAAATTAATTCAGGATTTAAATAAATGCCTGTTGCTTAACATTAATGAATAATCAAGTCACTCTTATGGAGGACCGGAAATGACTTAAGTATAAATAAATAAATAAATAAATGCAGGAATAAATACAGGAATAAATAAATAAATGCTTAAATAAATGTATAAATAAATAAATACAGGAATATATAAATATAAGTTATACCTAAACAGGACATCATTAAATAAATCTATTTCTACATTTCTGTATTTCTTCATTTATTTATGCCTGTATGTATGTGTCCACACGTATTTCTTCATTTATTTATTTCTGTATTTCTGTGTCCTTGTATGCAAATGAGCTGGGGCGGTCCGAACCTCATTGTTAAACAGGATTGGTCAAGTAGAGGAGCAAGACAGAAGCAATCGATCCCTGGCACATGGCCCCTGTAGATGAAGTCAAAACGCTGTCTAGGCTAGGGTGACCATATCCATAACACCAAAAAGGAGGACACTATGCGGTATTTTGTGAGGCTGTGAATAATTGCATAGGAGGGGTGCAGTTTGATTTTATTAAGCGTGAAGAGAGATGTGAGCCCTTTTTACTGTAATTGATCTCCTTGGAGCATACCCTGCTTTATCAACTAATTAATATGTATTTTAATTTTTTTATATGTATATGTAATATATATCTTATATATATATATATGTAATATATTATTAATATGTACTTATTAATTGTAATTAACAATGAATTAATATGTATTTGTTTATGTATTGTTATATATATATATATATATATATATATATATATATATATATATATATATATACTTATATATTTTTATATAATTGCAATCAATTCGGTAAAAAGTAATAAAACACCGCTGTAGTTCAAAGTAAAAATTCAATTAAAATCTTAAGTTATGAATCTTAACCTTTCCCTCCGTTAAACTGATGTAACGTTACTGTGAATAAATAATAAACTAATAAAGATTTGCTCGTTAGATCCTCAAAACAGAATTATATCTCATGTTTAACCGCTACGGAGAAATCTGAGCCAGCGGATCATTTCTAAAAGTCCTGCCGGGATCAGGCTGCTCTCGGCGGGCAGCAGAGCTCTGACGCCCGGTACTGCGGGACTCACGGTCCCGTGAGCAGGAACTCAACTCGTCGGCGTATCTTTTTAAGTCGGCTGATTCTTGAATAACAGATCACAGATTTGATGCTTAACCAACTAACTGCTCGCCTGAAAACATCCTAAAAGTACATGTTGTGACTCAACAACAGTAGTATTCAGAGAACGTCAACTTTCAGTTGTGTGTTTCCTCATCAAGTACAGAGAAGAACCCGTATTGAGAAACAGCCGCTGGAGACATCTTAACGCTGATTGGCCAAGACTCATCAAAGATCTTCTATTATGAAGATCACGACCACTCCAATCTCAGAAACGCTGGCTGGCCAGTTCACATATTTTGATTTCAAAACGGCGAATTTCGCCGTAAGGTGACAAGTTTGCAGGTATGCAAAAAGGAGGACAAATACGCGTCCGGCTTGATGCTGCGCCAGACGCCGGACAGGGCATTGAAAATCCGGACTTCTGCTAACGGTTAGCTGAGCTTGCCAACTTCAACAACATGTGCAAGGCAGAAGTAGTAGAGCATAACATACCAGGAGCGATCACACTCCTGTGACCAATCATGCTTTAGACAGAGGTACCGCCCCAGCTCATTTGCATACAAGGACACATAAATACAGAAATAAATAAATGAAGAAATACGTGTGGACACATAATTACAGGCATAAATAAATATTGAAATACAGAAATGTAGAAATATATTATTTAATGATGTCCTGTTTAGGTATAACTTATATTTATATATTCCTGTATTTATTTATTTATTTATACATTTATTTAAGCATTTATTTATTTATTCCTGTATTTATTTATTTATACATTTATTTAAGCATTTATTTATTTATTCCTGCATTTATTTATTTATTTATACATTTATTTAAGCATTTATTTATTTATTCCTGTATTTATTCCTGCATTTATTTATTTATAATTAAGTTATTTCCGGTCCTCCATACACTCTGTGTTAGTTACATAGAAAAGAACATTTCCCACCCATTGATCAGACTCTGAAAGCAGAACAGCACCATGTCTGAAGGAAATATGAAGCAGTTTTCATCATGCAGCTAATGACTATCATCTACATCGGATATTACAACGCACGATATGAACAACAGCTTTATTTTTCTCTGAGAATAGCCAGCGATCAAATGCACGAGACTGAAATAACTGTATTTAGGCTCCTTTGGTGACATGTAAATACTTGTATGAAGTAAATGTGAGTTAACACTTCATCATCCCAAGTGGTGACTAATTAACTCATTTAGAAGTTTGAGCTACAACCATCTTTGATATGATTTTGCTTCTGGGACCTCGATCGGAAAATATTTCGGTTGTTAGATGATTTCAGATCATAATTCTATAGTTGTCAACTACAGTTGAAGACAAAACTGCAGAAGGAGGTGAACCAATGATCAGAATAGTCACTCTGATGAGTCTTTACCACATTGAGTAAGACTCACTTCTGTGATGCTTTAAATAAAGTGAAAATAAATTGTTGCCCATATTTATGGGGACCTCCTGAAAGTCCCTCACAGACCCCTGAAATAAAAAGCAAAATCATCATCATAATGATCCGCCTATTTTGCTCTAATATATATATATATATATATATATATATATATATATATATATATATATATATATCACGGTTTTCTACATCTGTAACATATCTGAAGGAAACCATCTGTCGGCAGAGGAAATAGTGAGGAACTGAGATAACTTTAAAAAAAAAAAAGCTTATGGGATCTGGCTTTGATAAACCTGGATAATGTGATTTGGGTAATGATGTTGCTTGCATTATAAGCTCTACATTCCTCCTGTAGTTCACTTTCTCTGCACATCATCCCTGTTATATCCCTGTGTGTGTGTGTACATATATATATATAGTGAGTAAGGCGTTTAGTAAATACTCACTTTAATAATGCATCACTTTACTTAAAAGGACACAACACATTATGTTACTGTATAATATAATGTAATTGGAAATGTAGCCAGCTGACTCAGTTAATTAGGGCCTAATTGGCCATTAAGATACCCACTAAATCTATTATTTAACTTTTAAATTAGCGATTCATTAATCATAGTATTTCATCAATGTGTTACTTATTCTCCAAGTGTCTGTGTTATTGTGCCGCTAGGTGTTGCTGTTGATGGATCGAGAATAAATGAACAAAGAGTGATCGATGGCTGCTGAATGGTTTCCCATCACTTGCTGCATCAGTACAGTAAACTCCACCAGCGTCTCGTCATCCAGCTCTTTTCAACGCGTCGCCCATGCAGCCTCACTCCGACTGTACGCGGGGCCGCGGGGACACAATGGAGGTCGTATCTGGAAGGGGGACAGTACATCAGCTGGACGCTAATCGGCTGACTCACCTTCACAATGCTTCCCCTCTGGGACGGGCCAGAGGACTAGCGAAGGGGAGAGGCGGAGGGAAATCAGACTGTGAGCGATTAGGTTAATGAAAGAGTGGAACGGAGTGAAAGGACAGGAAAAGGTGGCCCTAAGGCAAATAAGTTTAGAGGAGAGCCGAGCCAATCGCACTGACAGCTTTAGAGCTACTGACGCTGATTGGCAGAGAGGAAATAAGTGCCAAGACACACTGTCACCGGGTGAAATAATTACTTTAAACGTCCTATTTTAGAACCTTTTTCTATCGACTGGAAGGCCGGTGAAAACAGTGCTAGCACACAAAGGTTCTCTTTTTAACAGCTGTCTGGTTTTACTGACTAACTGTAAGTTAACTGAACATCTCACAAAGTCTAATTTTAAAGCTCCGCTTGGCAGGTTTTTATGCAGAAACACAAATGCCAAAAAGAAAAGTTGGGCTGCAATAGAGCAGAGCATCAAATCAAATGAGACTGACTCAGACACCACAGAGGATGAAGATTTATTATTATTTACATCGTGTTAGGATGTTGGCTGTGACCACCATGGTAGACATGTTTATGCTCAGTGGTGGGAGAAGTATTTAGCTTGCCAAAGTAAAAGTAGCAATACTACAGTGTAAATATACTCAATTATTAGTAATGCAGAGGAAGGACTGAATCTAGAGTTGAGAGTGAAATGTTACACAGTGACTGAAAATATGAATATATGATTCTTGGACTGTGAATTATATTAACGTAGAGCTTCACTATCACAGGCTATTACAGTTACATAGAGTGGAGGAAATAAGTATTTGATCCCTTGCCAATTTTGTAAATTTGACCACTGACAAAGAAATGAACGGTAGGAATATTTTTTTTTTTAACATTTATTTACATTTGCTTGTGTGAAAAGTATTTTGTCCACTGTACATGCAGGCACATAGAGAGCATTTGTATTGGCATGTAATGCTCATCACAATGAACTTCACAATAAATACAAGTCAAGTAAGTCATGTTGGTTATGATCACAGATCAGTGTCCCCTTGAGTGAGGAAAATCGTTATGTGTCCGTCAACATATAATCCGGCTCTGGCCTGTGTCTTTAGTGTAGCTTGCGTGATGCTGAATTTGAAAGTGAATAAAGCCTCACACTTATGCTTTCAACAGCTTTTAAAATTAAATTTTTGGGGGGGCGTAATGAGAAGTGACAGTTGTGGTTATTGAGATTTGTACCTCTGGCCGTTGGCCATCTTGTTTTTCCCAGAGTGACACGAGATGGTGGAGCTAAGTACAACCAAAGTGCATTAACTCTCATGAACTTTTTTTATTTTATATAATCAATAATTGCACATGTAGAATTTCAGAAGTTGACAATAGCAAACGGCAAAATACAATGAGATACAAAAAAAGAAAAAAGAGGACATTAAAGCACGACTGTGTAATTACAAACATATATTATTGGCAACACATGCCGTTACAGTTCTCATGGCCATTTTTTTAGAACAGCCTTTTATTAATTCTAAATTTACACTTTCTTTCTTAAACTACTTGAGAACATGCTTTGCAGGGTAACACGTATGCAGAATCTTGAAGGAAACCTCTCTAATCTCATTTGTGAGACAATATTTGTGGGGCAATGACCAAACTTTAATCGAAGGAATATTCTTCACAAAGTTACTCCAATATGTAATGACAGAATGCTTTGAGATAATTTCACACTGGAAACTGTCATGAACTGAAAACACACTGTCGGGTTTTTGCTGACGTTTTCAGGAAAAGCGGAGGTCACGGAAGTTTCCGGTGGATGATAAGTAGTAGGGGTGGGGGAAAAGATCGATACAGCATAGTATATGTGATATTTTGCGTGTCTATATTGTATCGATACACGGAAGCCAAGTATCGATGTTTTATTATATCAATTATAAAATTTATTATTTAGTTATACGGCAGGTTTGCACTTCTACCAGCTAGCTGCACAAGCAAGTATTTGGTACTCAAATTCTCCATTTAAATTCTTTGAACAATGTGTTTTTTCTTTAAAAAAATAAATAAAATCCCCAGCGTCTTGCACAGCTTGTATCTTTTTTTATGTTGGATAAAAGCTTAATTCTCGGCTTCCGAAATGGACAATCTTGTTTAAATTCAGTGCAGGAGATGGGAGTGTATTTGATTGCCAGTCCTGTCACCTTTGCTGGAGCCTTAGAGCATAGTTGGGATTGGGACTGTCACTGTGCTGGTGTTGGAGAAGCATTTATTTTGGTGATATACTCCCAGCATTGCTCCGTGTGTGCCAATTTGTCTCAAGGATTGGCCCTTCAGATTATTTTTGACTCCTCGGGACATCTCTGATTGCAGCGCTGAGAACAAACAAAAACAAAAATAAGTCTCCATTTACCTCTCTGCCAATGTTAGCAGATAAACAAAACAAAACATCACAGAAACAAGAGGAGCCTTACTTTAGCAGATGCCCATATTGATTTTAAGAAAACTCTTCTTCCAGAATGTGGAGCACGTTTAAGCACCTACAGGAACAAAACCTCTGAAATCACACACACACACACACACACACACACACACACACACACACACACACACACACACACACACACACACACACACACACACTAACTAAAGAAGCACTACAGAAATAAAGCCCAAAAGATCCCAAACCATCTGGACTGTAAAATGTGTACAAGCTGTAAACAAATAGCCAAGGAACAAACCTCCCTGTGAGCTCGCTTAAATTGAAACGCACCATCTATGGTAAGCGTATTGCCTCACTTCCGGTTGCCACCGTGTCTGTTATCCGATAACGTACTTTTCTCAGCTCCAGCAAAAGCCAAGCTTTGTGGGGTATTCTTCAGTACAAGCGATTGATTACCTGCTGTACATCTTTAAGATTTAGCAGCCGGGATGCTGAGTAACTGACCGAAGGAATAAGAAGTCTAGGCAGCCCACAGTGCACCTAGACCACCACCTTCACGTTTCTAACCGGTTCTCCCCACTCAGCGTCACACCCGCTGAGAAACCACCTTTGGTTATCGGCAGCCCCATAGTCAGAAACGTGAAGATGCCGAAGCCAGGGACCACAGTCAAATGCATTTCTGGGAGCAGAGCGGGTGACGTTGAATCCTGTTTAAAACTGTTGGGTAAGGATAAGCGTAAATACAGTAACATTGTAATACACGTCGGCGGTAATGACTCCCAAATTCGCCTCTCGGAAGTCACTAAAATCAATGTGGAATCGTTGTGTACATACGCCAAAACAATCTCGGACTCTGTAGTTTTCTCTGGCCCTCTCCCAAATTCGGTAAATGATGAGACGTATAGCCGCTTGTCATCATTCCACCGTTGGTTGTCGAGGTGGTGTCCAGCAAACAATGTGGAACATAAAACATGAATTAGTCTTTCCACAGAACCCTCTTTTATCAGACCCTTGCCTTATAACTTTTGAGTTTATACTACCGGAGTGTACGCCGTTAGGCAAGAGTTTCTACACCAGATGTCTAACTGACAGTGCTGTAGCTAAATTTAAAGAAGCGATTCCTTCTGCATTTGATTCAATACCATGTCTCAATATAACAGAGGACTCCTATGCAAAATTTAGTCCGTGCCAGATTGATCATCTTGTCGATGGTGCTACAGGCTCACTGAGATAACCCTGGTATAACCCTCAGACCCGCAAATTAAAGCAAACATCACAGAAGCTTGAAGGCATATGGCGTTCCAACAATTTAGAAGAATCTCGGTTAGTTTGGCGGAATGGTCTGAGAACATATAAGAAAGCCCTCCGTAATGCCAGAGCAGCCTATTACTCATCAATAATATAGAAAAATAAGAACAACCCCATGTTTCTCTATAGCACTGTGGCCTGGCTGACTGAGAGTCATAGCTCGGTGGATCTGTGTATTCCTATTCAGTAATAATGACTTCATGAACTTCTTCACTGATAAGATTCTGGCTATTAGAGGCAGGATCGGGGATCTCCTGCCCTCGGCCACTGCCGGGCCCTGATGTGTGTCTGGATGCTTTTTTCCCATCAACCTTGACCAATTGTCTTCAACGGTTTCGACTTCTAAACCTTCTTCTACCTGTCTCCTAGACCCCATCCCGACAAGGCTGCTTAAATAAGTTGTACCTTTAATTAGCACCTCTCTACTAGATATTATCAATGGGTCTTCACTAACAGGTAATGTTCCACAGTCTTTCAAAGCAACTGTAATTAAACCTCTTCTTAAGAAGCCCACTCTCGATCCAGAGGTGTTGGCTAACTACAGACCTATAACCTTCCTCCCTAAGGTCCTTGAGAAAGTAGTCACAAATCAGTTGTGTGACTTTCTACTTAACACTAGTTTATTTGAGGACTTTCAGTCAGGATTTAGAAAGCATCATAACACTGGTGACAACTTCTAATTGCATCAGCTATGTACAATTTAATAAATTGACAGTAGCAAACGGCAAAATACATTCATTTACAGTTAATCCAACAAGTCAGGGGGGAAACTGCAGAGAGAAAAAAAAAGACAAACAAAAGAAAGACAAAGCATAAAATAAAAAAGACGATACTAAGGCACGATTGTGTAAATACAAACATAATACTGGCAATGCATGCCGTTACAGTTCCCATGGCCTTTTTTTTTTGGAACAGCCTTTCAGAGTTTTTATATATAATTCAAATTCTTTGTAAAAAACAGAAAAATGGGTTTTTGGTTTGTAAATTTACATTTGTGAATATATAATTTGGCAAAGATAATTAATACTATTAATAATATATGCCTTTTCCTCAAATTTTCTGTCATAGCTAACAAATCCAAATATAACATGTTCATAAAATAATATAAAATCTTTGTACAATACATCGGTAATACATTTGGAGACATTTTTCCATAATTTTTTGGATGTTTCCATGCCAACAAAACCTGTTTGTGAAAATCCGATAGTTTAATTGGTATTTTATTAATTTCATAATTGATCCCAGCTGTCATTGGGCGAAGGCAGGGTACACCCTGGACAAGTTGCCAGTCTATCGCAGGGCACATATAGAGGCAGACAACCATTCACGCTCATATTCACACCTACGGGCTATTTAGAGTCCAATTAACCTAAGCTGCATATCTTTGGACTGTGGGAGGAAGTCGGAGAACCCAAAGGGAACCCATGCTGACACGGGGGGGGGGAACATGCAAACTTCACACAGAAAAATCCTCCTTGAATTACAAGTCATGTTCTTTCAAGTAGGAAGAGTTCTTCGCCGCCTTTCACATCACGTCCCTGTAGAATGATGCCTCGAGGTCTCGTAGTGTCGCCAGTGCTCTGCCTCTTCTTCCCCATGCGATGAACAGTATCAACAGCATCAACAAGCTTCGCTTTAATGCTCGGTAGCACAGCCCGGCAAATCTTTTGAACATCAAGGCGAACGTTCTCTTGGGTGGGCTCTGGTACTCCCATCAGCTTTAAGTTCCATCTTCTCATGTAGGATTCCAGGTCATCCATTCTCTTCTGCATGAACCTGACATGGTCACGTTTTTTGCCCATTGTTGATTACAAAATATACTTGCCGAGTGGAATTACTCACTTATACAGCAAGAGGTGGATACAAAAATGAATAGGTATATATTTTCACTTCTTTTCAGAAGCCTGGTGCACAGCGTTACAAAGGTACGTCTGCTCACACCGCCATCTTGCTCCGCCAGCTAAAGGACTTGTCTCTGTACTTCAACAGCATTGACCATCACATCCTATTGCAGAGACTAGATCAGTAGATTGGTATTAAAGGTACCGCACTAAACTGGTTTAAGTCCTATTTATCAGATCGATCTCAGTTTGTATGTTTAAACGATGAAGCCTCGATATACACCAACGTTAGTCACGGAGTTCCACAAGGAGACTTTTAGTCCGGGGGGACTGAAAGTCTCCTTCTGCTGACATGGATCGTGGTTATCTGGATCGTGGTCCATGCCTACTACTCATTATATGAATAATTTCTATCATATTCATTGAATGTGCTTGTAACTCCGTTACGTTGTTCATTCTGTACACATGACATCTATTGCTTCTGTCCATCCGGGGAGAGGGATCCTCCTCTTTTGCTCTCCCAAAGGTTTCTTCCTTTTTTCAGTTTTTTGGGGGAGTTTTTCCTGATCCAATGTGAGGTCAGGACAGGGATGTCGTATATGTGCAGATCATAAAGCCCTCCGAGGCAAATTTGTTATTTTGGGCTTTACAAAATAAACTGAATGGAAAAATGTCCATTGCTTAAAAATTCACCTCACACAGCAAAGTTGATCTGGCCCTCTCCCAGTACCGCCAACCCCTCAAAACCCGACTCTGCAGCACTCTATACTTTGCCTATTGTCCAGGAGACAAAATAAATGTCTCAACACTGACCTTTTGGACTGTAAGAAAAGCTCAGGTGTTCACAATCCAAACAAAGTGTGTTGAGGTTGGCCTCAGAGGTTAAAGGTTATGGCTGATGGAGACTAGCTTGCTGCTTAAAGTCAGAGACATTGCGTTTACATCCCCTGTTGCATTTGTGCAAGATAAAGACAATACATTATCTTTTCCTTTGACTTAGAGAGATTGTGAAACTGAAATCAGCAAGACGATGATAGAATTTGTCAGATATTTCCTTCTTTTTCTGATTATTTCTTATGTTCTTCTTTCCTTCTTTTTCATCGGCACCATGTCTCCGCTAAGGGGCAGTAGAGTGAGTTAGGGCCACTTAATCCCCATGCAGCCTCTCAGTGCACCTTCACAAGTGTGTGAAATATAATTGGACACCTGCACCCAAGGAGCACCAAAAATAGCTCTCCATGTTTACACCAGTGCTCTGAGGAGGGAGAGCAGTGCAGCCACAGTATCACTGTTCCCCTTTGTTACACTCAGGCTGCTCCGTTGCTGTTGTGTGATTTGCCCGGCCCCTCTGCAGCACAAAAATACAAATCCATCCTAAGTTCCTGAAAGTAAAACGGTATTTCAAGTGCTTTTCTGTGTCTTTGTAAATTCTGGATCGCACACTAATGTCGATACAAATCTCTCAGACCAGACTACTTGCCCTGAATTTGGTTTAGTGCGTCTCATTCGGGAGGAATTTCCAGTACAATACAAGGATTAATTCCTTTCGACAAAGAATAGTTTTCTCTTAAGTCAGAAAGCCAGCCATGGCATCCTGCCTTCCGTACCACAAGCCCCCCCCCCGTCCCCTTTTGTCCGACTTACTCCATTCTTGGTTTTAAAATGATCCCTGGATTCCCCATAGGTGAACCGTGATTTTTCAATAATCTAACTTTATTTGAGCATTGTCAGTTAAAGAAGACAAAGAAAAATACTTTATCCTTCAAAAACGTGTGTGTGCTTAAGCAGCAGAGCAAGGGGTTGCAATGTCTGTCCACGTGCTCCACTATTTACAGTTCTTAACTGATCAATAGGCGCTTGAGGCAGTGAAAACCTCACTGAACCAGATCTACATCTCCACCTCGTACCCCAGGGACCTGGAGATGGATCTCAGCACACAATTAAAATTTCACACTTGACTGCACTCCACCGACTGTCAATATTAGGAAAATGAATAACAGCAAAGTTTGCAGTAAACACAAAGTTAAAGGGAACTAATAACTTGTAAAAGTAACTGATACAGGAACAAGAATAACACAGAGAGGCGATTAGGTGAAGAGTTTGTTGCCATGCTAAATGCTAAGCTTGGCATGCTAACATGCTTACAATAACAATGCTAACATGCTGATGAGAGGGCACTTATGAGAAAAGTACAACTGGCACAGGATGGCGGTTTGTACTAAAAACAGAGATTAACTTTCATGACAATACATCCAATAGTTGCAGAGATATTTCACTTAAAACTACAGATGTCAATGTCATGGTGTCGCTAGAAGAAACGTCAAGACATTATTAGTCTCGTAGAGCTAGACCAAATCTCTGCAGCACTGTGTCAGCGCTAAAGAAAGGTCACACATAATCATTCTGCAATTTGGCTTGTTTATATTTCTTCAAAACAATCACAAACGTCTTGCAATGGAGATAGCAAAAGGGGCAGGGGAATGCTGGCTGCAATAGGCGGCTAATGGCAGGCTTATACCTGCAGCAAACATCCGGTGAGTCAGACAAGTGCATCATCAAAGTAGGGAAACATCAGCGGGATGCATTGTCTGGGGTCCATGCCATGAATGTCTGCACAGTAGAACATTTTGTGTCAATCCATCAGTAGATGTTGAGATATTTCACAGGAAAAGTAAAAACCTTATAACCTGGTGGTTTGTCTTTACAGCTATCACATGCAAATGAGAGGCATGGTTATAATACCAGACAGGCACTAAGGGGTTACTTTACTCTTCCTCTACCCAAAACCAATGCACTTAAGAAAACAATAATGTACAGAGCTATCACATACTGGAATGTGCTCCCCTCATATCTGACTCTAACAAGAAATAAGTGTGATTTCAAAAGGAAACTTAAGGCAGCAATAATCAGAAAGGAAATTAGTGTAGATTAGGTTATTACTTGAGGTATTTAGGCATTTTTATAATTTTTCTTTGAATGTAAATGTTGTTCCTAATGCCGTGTTCACACCAAAAGAGTTGCGAAATATTCGCGCGTCCAGATTACATGTTAAGTCAATGCACAGCCGCGTTAGGTTGCGAAAAAGCGGATTTTTCGCCGGGCGGCGCGATACTGGCGAAATGGCCAGCGAAAAATTCGCCCGACGCGGAGTTGCGAAAGCCAATCAGCGTTGAGAAGCTCCGCCCGGCATCACCGCCGTTCTGCCGTCACTGAATCAAACTGCGGGTCCGCTGAAGGAGCGCTGGAAGCGGCTTCATTCAGACACTCGTCCCGGAGGAGTCGGAGCTGTGTGCGACTACGGATAATATTATGAACCCAGACACGACTACGGATAATGTTATGAACCCAGACACGGGGGCGTTTGATGTTCCGACGTTTGTGGGACTTTCTCAACAAGTATAAAGCAGAACTAGTGGTTATTTCAATGGTCAATGGCGTAAATAGTAAATGTTTTCACTGACATGGAAATAAGTCCCGCCCCCTTTCCCCAGCGATGGTTGCGAAAAACGAATTAACCACTAGAGCGAGTTTTTTGCCGGGCGGCGCGATATAGGCGAAGTGGCGTTGCGAATATTCGCAACTGTTTTGGTGTGAACACGGCATAAGTCTGTGTTTTTGTTCACCAACATTGATCAGGCTGTACTGCATTTTATGATTTGTATTGTAATGCTTTTGCCTGGACCCCAGGAAGAATAGTCTCCACTACGGTGTAGACTAATGGGGATCCTTAATAAATAACAAAATAAATATAGCTGGGTGAAAAGTCAGAAGTCACCAAAGTCATTGGGATACATCCTCTCTGCACCGTGAATATCTGTAACAAATCAAATGCAATTCCTCCAATAGGTGTCACAAAAAAAAAAGCGTGTAAATGATGAAAAATCTGTAGACATCATCCTCTGGGGACCATCAACGTACAAAACTTAATATTCATCCATCCAAAGTTGTGGACCAACCAACAGACTAAATAATTCCTGATATTATATGACAATTTAGGCTTAACAAAAATATTGTCAAGTTGTATGCACTGATGAAATTTGGTCTACAGGCTTGGATTCGGGGACATTGTCTCCCTTGTTGTTTTTCTTCACCCAGCAGAAGGTTTAGTCCTCTGGGAGAAAAGCTGGCACAGGATGCTTTGTTCTCCACAAGACACGACAAAATATAACCGCTGCAGCTGCAGTGAACCAAGTTCTGCCTTTCTGGCCAAAAAACAAAACAAAACAAGACGAATGCCATGTCACACGGCGTGACACAATCCCTGCTTTTGAAGGCAAGATCGCAAATCCATTTGACCAGCTTGATGAATATCATTTCACATAAAGCACAAGCCACAGAGTTAGCATTCCAGCACAGTTCTACTGAAACCATGACGGAAACAAACAAAAATAAAACCAATTGAATTTCCTGAGCTGTCAGGCTTTTGTCAGGGTGAAAACTAGTTTACGATGCTGCGGGGCAGATTTGGTCGAGGAATCGAAGAACCGCAACCTGTTAAGTGGAACCAGGGATCAGAAACTTAAATTTTTTCAAATGATTTCCAGTCAACTCACATACAGATGAGGGCTCAGCCACCCAGGGAAATATGCAAACGCTAGAAAGTGATGTTGTTTCTGATGGATGGAGCATTTTCATCTAGGTATCTGTCTGTCTGTCTGTCCGTCCGTCCGTTCACCTACTTTTCTGTCTGTCTGTTTTGGCAGACACAAACAAAGAAGGAGATAATAACGTGGCCTAACTTGTCGTCTTCTTGCTAAGAGGTACTCTGTGCCCGGGTCCTGTTCTTCAAAAGGACACTTGTGTGACATCAGAACCACAAGTGGTGGGCACCAATGAAAAGAGGAGATGGAAATTATGGGTTAGAGTTTCAGATACTTGCCCAATTTCAGCAGTTACAGTATATACTTCAGACATTTCAACAGGCTTTTTTGATTTCTTGGAGAAAAAAAGTATTCCTGTCTTAACAATATATTAAATATGTGTGAGTTGCTTGTGATGAGCCTACAGAAAATTAGCACCCAACTTTTTCCTCAGCTCTACAAAGCTTTTTTTTTTAACCATATTTCAGCTCCTTGTTTTGGTCTTCTGGACTATAACTTTTCTGCTTTTGATTCTCACCAAAAGCAGACAAATCCACTATACAGTATGTACACAGAACCAAACAGCAGACAGACAAAGTTAAGGCGGTGAACATATGGAGCATTTAGCAGCTAAAGAGCTCGATATTTATTTCAGGAGTTGGTGAAGACCAAAGTGGAGCAAACAAGAAAGTGATTATTGGACTTAGATTCATCATGAAGACATTACCACTCCTCTACATGACACTAATGTTGCTGCTTATCTGCTGTATGGACAAAAAAGCAACAGTTTGCTGACAAAGTTGCTTACTTTATAAGGTGATAATATGTTAATGACGTATTTACAGTTGGTCACTGCTCCCAAGTGGCCTCGATAATTGCAGGATTAAATATGAAGCTTTGTAAGACCTGCATGGGTATAGTGATACGACTTTACAAATAGAAGTCCTCCTGTTTGCATGTATTATTAAATACACAATACTAACTCTTTGGTTGTCATCAGGTGAAACATTTTACACAGTCAGGGTGATTTGATGTGCAATCATGTCACTTTGTGTCATGGCATCACTTGTTTTCATGCTGACTCAAGGAGTGTAAATTGAAAATAATTGTCCAGGCTCTGTGTCGTGTTGATTGACCTACTTTTGTTTAACGGGCATGTGAATCCATTAAACTGCGATATGAGTCATTCCCTCAGTAACTCCACGGTGTACGACCGGCCACTCTCAAACACGGAATAAAATGAAAAGGTAGAAGATCAGAAATTGGGAGGATTTGGATTGACCCCCCCCCCCCTTGGCGAGCCGGTGGCTCATAGCTAACAGTTATAACAACCTTCAGAGTGCAAACTTGCAAACTATGGTGAAATTGTTTACCTGAGAGCGAACCGGAGGGTGTGTGCTCTGCCTCCACGAAGACGTTATCATTAGTAGACATTATTTAACTATATCTTTACATAACAAATAGTTGTTTATTGCTATATCAATGGTCAGAATTTGAAATACGGCTCCTTCAAAGGAGGGCAATCCCCAAATTTTGGGCCAAATCCAACATGATCCCACTTGATGCGACGCTTCAAGTGGGGCATTTGAAGCCACTCTGAATTATTATAATTCTTGGGCTCATATTAAATGGTGTGACCGCTCATAAGTGCAGTGAGATAAGGTAGCAGTGGGTGTGGATCCTCGTGGCGTCGTGCAATCAGGACGTGGTGATGAGAAAAGGTCATTTGTGCTAATGCAATATTTTTTATTCCACGAGAGGGACGTCAGCGCAGATCAAAACTGATCTGATGACTGCTCTCCACGCTGCATACTCCATCAGAGAACAAGAGAGCGAACAGCTCATCTGGTGGGCGGATAAGGGCCTGGCTGGGGCTCGCCCGCTCACATGATGAACAACCTTGCATGCAACTTCACTCATGATGTAAACTCAATGTCTGGAGTGGCAGCGGAGTGAGCGTATCCGGCGAGGTTTAAGGTTTCGGTTATTTCCTCGCTGACGTGGAAGACATACTGCCGCAGATTTACGCTCTTCTGATCTGTATCAGCAACTTTATCAGTAATGAAAAAAGCCTCACAACCCGAGTCGCTGCTTGGATAAACACAAAATTCATATAGAGCAAATGAATCACATGATTGTTATGCACAGGAGCAGTAATCATTATCTAGCCAGCTCATAAGCATTATGCTCATAGCCTACTAGTAAACAAAGCACATGAAAACCCTTTTTGTCAATTAGCTCTTTGAGAAGTGATCCAGAGAATAATATTGTGATATCGTGATGTGGGAGGATGAGGAGCCTTTATCCTCATGCCTTACCAATCCATTGCTTAATCACTGAGCAAAGAAACTATACATTGAGAGCATATATGCATGACAAGGAGAACGCTCTGCAAGCAAATGCTGAGGGGAATATTTACGGGCAGACGTCTCATTTGCATTGACAATTAATTAACAACATTAAATGTGACTGAACAGATTCTTTTGTCTCATCTAAAGAAAAGTGTTCATCAACTCTGAGAAACACTGTGATCGTCAGAAGCTGGTCTTGCTCTCCCCATGAGGGAACTACATGTAGAATCACCCTCTGGAGATAATCCATTTTTATATATGAGACAGTCTTACAATACAGAAATATAAGAGCTGTGATACAGGGTGACACTCATTGTCATCGTAATTGAATTAGGCAGAATATCAGCAGATGTTCAGAATCTCTTCATCCATTGTTTAATTACCTGCAAGGATGAAATAATGAGGCGGTGTACACTTTGTGAAAGTGCTCTGGATCTGTCCCGCATCAGCAATGCAGAACTCAATACTGCAGTACAGCAGAAGTAATCCCCTTAGAGGTGAAGCAGAAGTGCGCAGTGCACATGTGGAGAAGGTGACCACTCTGCCGTTTAGGCTCACCTTTGCATACGCATCCAGTGGCCTCAATTAAAACAAAGATCGGAAGCCTCCCTCCCGTGATGAGTGCTCTTATCACACGACACAGATGTCTGAGCGCATGCCAGCGGGCTCAGGTCTGTGATGAGAACTCCCGGTTATGTGCGGTGGCACCCGGTGCGAGCGCCGGCTTCCGTAGGGCAGAGGGATAAATTATTCAGCCTGAAGTTTTGCATCAACACGGCTCAGATGGCATCACATGAGAGGGATTAATTCATGCAACATCCATGAGAGGACAAGGAGATGTCTCAAAGCCATGGGTTGAGTGAGAGGTGCTCATATGCATGTGGAGAGGCACATCACCGCTTGTGATAGAAGAAATGCTAATTAATGAGTTACTGTAGATGCTGACATTTTTGTACTCGAGATACAGGTGTTGAAGTGAAAAACAAACAAATAATGCCTCACTGACTGCCTCTACTCATATGGTTGACCGGATTTGTTGTTTTCTAATTATTTTGATCTTGTGTGAAAACTTCCCATTCCTATAAAAACAATAACTCTCTGCTTATTAAGTTGGAAAAAGATGCTCTGAGGCAACAAACAGTGTCCCAGCTAATAATCTGAGCAAAATCCCAGCTGCATGGCTCTCTTAGTTCTGTTATTGAAGTAAAAAAAATGCGTTGATGGCGAATAAATTTATGAGTATTTCTTAATTGATAATTTGTCAACAGTGCACCGGCCCACACACGTGGTTACCTCATGTCCCCCTGAATGACTTTGACGGCACTGGCATAACCGAACAGACATTGTTTGACTGACATGGGGAGCGTTAGCGGGTCATTAGCATTCCATGACATTTCCCCATCCGCCCAGAAAGCAGCGGTGGCCCTGTAAACAAAGTGCTGTGTCGGTGCACGGCAAGGAGACGAGGGAATAGAATGTAATGTAAAACGGCATTGTTCAGTGGGTGAGATACCAGGTGCGCATTCTAATGCGGCTCAACAGGGCAACCTCTGGCTGGCTGAAACAAAGCAGGGGCGGCGATAAGGGAGTGGACGAATGGGACATGCAGCAGGGTAATTGAAAGTGCTTGCGATTTCAAAGGCCAAATGCGACCAGGGGTTATCAGCCGCAGAAACAATCAGAATTTTTTATGGGAGTGACTTATTATCCGGACAAAAAGGAGGTTTGCTACGCTTCACAGAGGGCTCGCTGGATAATACAGGATCATAAAGGCCACAAGCAAACTTTAGGGAGCCTTTAAAGCACTGTAAGAATACTTTTAGCACCTTGGTGTGCAGGAACAACGTGTGGATTGTGTACTCAACACCATTTTAAATAATCGCGCTCCAGTTACCAACCGGTTCCTTTCGCAGTAATTGTCTGTGTAATGTGGTGTTGATGTCATTTTTTTTTCATGAACCTGCACGAACTAAATGAGATCACCACGTGGCTATTTGTAAAGAGGCTGACATCATCGCTATTACAACGCAGGGCAAAACAAACCTGGAGATAGAGGTGAGAGATGCAGAATATCTTGTGTTTTTGATGGCTTGTCATAGATTGTTGGGGAAACACACATTGCTGCTAATAAATATTTTTGTGACAACAAAATGTTTTATCACGCGAGCGTGTTGCACACAGTCACACACACATGTTCGCCCACACATCACAGCCACAGCATTCTCTAAATTGGTGGACAGCCTTAGGAAAGCCCTGAGGCTAAAGGGAGACTGATGACAAAATCTGCATAAAACAATAACACTCTTCCACTATTCCCTCAGGGTACAGTGCTGAAAAAAACAACATAACTGGCAGATTCCTCCAGTCCCAGTAAATAAATGGTCCCAGCCTGGTCCTGGGGAAAGCTGGCTGTATTAGCCCCTACAGCAAGGTCTTGTTGTGTGCCAGAAGCCAACATAGTGTAAAAAGATCATCCTGACATGCATTCCTGTATTTGTCAGTATTGTATGAACAACAAAATGCAGCCTGGTCTGTTAATAACCTTTGGAAATTGGTAGAATATATTTGTAGTTAAATGTTTGGAAGGTAAGATTGGAGAAACCAGCAAAGAGTATGCAGGTTAAAAAAATAAACCGCACCAAAAAGAATTCAGCCAATCTTTTTCCAACGAAAAAATCTACAAAAATCACTAAATCTGTCGAGAAAGTTGCTTCCTTTCAAAGCCCCTCCCCCTAAATTATCCTCATGAATGCAAACACATCATAACGAATGTAAACCAGGAACATGGCTATTGTTAGTACTCACAGCTGTCAAGCGGTAACGCACAATCCTGTACAGCAAATATGAAGCTTTAAGAGTAGAAGATGATTTAAGATTGCCCGTTCTTAATCGCCAGATGGTGAATTGGTTTTAGCTTAGCATGAAGCATTAGCTTAGCATCAGTGGTGTATAGTAACGAAGTAGAAATACTTCGTTACTGTACTTAAGTAGTTTTTTTGGATATCTGTACTCTACTTTACTATTTATATTTCTGTTTACTTTTACTTTTACTTCACTACATTTTGCAAAGAAAACTGATACTTTTACTCCGATACATTTCTCCTGAAACCTTCGTTACTCGCTACAAAATCAAATCTATCTCTAGAAAGAAAAAAAAGAAAAACATCGGGGACTGTGGTGGAACACAGACTCCACCAAGCAGGTTTTGCGAATCACAATGTTTTGCATTTTCCCTCTACATCCTCTAATCCAGCGCTCCCAAACCTTTATGCGTCACGGACCGGTTACGTGAAGACAATATTTTCACCGACCGGGTCCGACCTCGGAGAGACGGGAGACAACGACACCTGACGTGTGTTCGTTATGTCCAGTCTACTGACTCTACTCCTAACTAAACCTTTAGTCCAGTCTACTGCTTAACTTATAACGCGCTGCACAAAGACAGGATGTTGGAATGGAAGCAGGTTTTCATGCTTTTTTGGCGATCTCAGGATACTCTGCCTTGGTTTTAATCCAGAACACCGGCAGAGTTGAAACAGATTTAAGTTTCATTTTTAGGGTAACGTAACATATTGACATGTGTCAAGAGATTCCGTCTGAGGTTACCACAGACGGATGTATCTGGTCATTTTTCACAATAAAACATTTTTACGGACTTGATTTTTTTAATTTAACTTACATTTTTGATTAATTCTTTCTGTTCCGGGCGGAATGAGCATACTTATAACCACACTGTTACAACTCCTTCATAGTGTCATATTGCTTTTTGGAGAATTATGATGATAAGTTCATAGTAGATGCAAAATTATACTTAGGTACAATATATTATGTTGAACATAATATATATGGATGGATCACAGCCAACCCAGTTATTTTATCAACACAACTCCTGGTCCTTGGTCATGGTGGCCACAGCACTTCTCAAAATTCGGACCCATTGCTTTTTTATTAAAAGCATGTACTTGTACTTTTACTTTCAATACTTAAGTACATTTTATATCAGAAAAATACTTTTGATACTTAAGTACAGAAAATATCAGATACTTTAAGACTTTTACTCAAGTAGTATTTTATTAGGTGACTTTTACTTTTACTGGAGTAATTTTCCAGTAAGGTATCTTTACTTTTACTCAAGTATGGCTTTTGGGTACTTTATACAACACTGCTTAGCATAAGATGCCTTGTTTCTTTAAAAAAAAGAGGTTTATGCATTGTTTACATCCGTGCTTACAAACACGCAATCTTCATCTTCACTGCATTTGTCGTTACGTTGGTGGGTTTCTTGACACGATACGGCCACCTGTCGATTAGTGGAAACAAACACAGATGGGATCAATGCATTACACCATTGCTTCATAACATTGGTATTCACATAATTGTTTTGAACTTGTGATTATTAAAAAACAATACAAAGTGTGTGGGTTTCCCTGTATGTTTAGCATATCAAAGAGGAAGAAAAGTAATTTCAGGCTGTGAACAGCAGCTTCTGCTCTATAAGCTTTCCTCAGTTGGGAGGCCCCTGCTGGCTAACCTTTGGATGACTTTCAAGCCCCTCCGCACAGCATTGTTATTCCTCTGTTTTTCCCTCAGATGTCATTTTCTTGCTACAATTACTCACATGCTCTCAACTCTGAGAGGACAGTGAGTATGCTAGCTCCTCAGAAGGACCTCAAACTGGGGAGTACTGTCAAAAGGACAATTTGCACAACACAAAAGCTTTTGTTTCCAGCCCTTTGAGTGGGAGACAGGTGGTCACTGTGGGAATAACTTGGCTTTACCTTTGAAAAACTGTGGGACAGAAGTGTCAAGTACAGGCAAGCCACAGAAACAAGATGGCTTGTGTGAAAGCACTAATCATATAATATGGCACATTGTATTCTATTCTATTGCACTTTACTATGTTCTAGTCTCATGCTGTACAATGGAACATTTATTTGACACGGCCCATAAAATATTCCTTTTCTTTATTTTTTCATTAGTTGCAGGTATGGCACAAAGAATGGGTGATAAATCCAAAGAAATACAGTGAAAAAGAAGCCTGATCATATATAAATATAGAGCACAAAACAGAGAAGAGTGACAGGTCATCATTACAGGGTGTCGGCACACAACAAGATAAATAACATCACTGAAACACAGCTTTCTCAACAACCTTGATGGTACAGGATCAAATCTCATTATTTCAAGGGGTCTTTTAAAATGTGAAGGAGGGGTTGGGGGGTTAAGGGTATGGCCATTTCTCTTCAATTTGTCATCCTGCTGCACCGATGGTAAATAAGTGGACAAGTAAAAATGGAGTCTGTGTGCGAGCAGTCATGCTGCTCCCGCCTGGCCTGTGATTCCATCGAGAAGCAGCGAAACTCACTCCAACATGGGGAAACAATAAAGTACCAAGAGGTGGCAGTTTTTTCCCACGGGTAAAGTTGTCACACCGAGCAGCCATGCCATCAAATAGCGACACACTGCTCCTTCCCTGACAGAGTAAAATGAGATCTCTGAAAAGTGTCTACCTCTCCCAGTTATTTAGTGAGACTGCAGTCAGCCTTCCTGTCGAGAAGTCACTCACTACCGCCGAGCCACTGTGTGAAAGTGAAAGAAACTCACCGCATTAAGATGGTAATTTTACTCTTGAAAACACATTCAACACAGTGGTAATGTTTCAGGTCTAATCTGACAGACATTTTGTCCCCCGTTCGAGTCTCTCGTACGAATACTTTTCTGACTTGCCAAATTCAGTGTGACTGACAATTCTGTCCGTTTCTGATCGCGCCAAAACCACAAAGCTCCCCCACCACCATCGACACCAATTATCTTTGCTGAATCAATAAAGCAGGGTGTGTATAGCGGTAATTGGGGCTATCGGTTGCAATTATATCACGCTAGTCGAACTCAATGGTTATTCAGGGTGCTGAAATAGCGCGATGAATGGCACAATGTGACAAAGCCCTTCTTAGGTTGAACAGAAAATGAGAACATTTCCACTCAATAAGAAATGTTGGGCCTGTTCCTTTTAGAGACCCTTGAAGCACTAGGTATTAGGAGTTTAAATACATGGTAAGACGAATACATTACCAGGTAATTATAGCTGTAACTAAGTAGTTAAAATGTGAAAATTACAGCTGAATTATAAAAAATAAAAAAAATTTAAGAAACTACACTACAGCAGTATAACAGAAATGACTTCAAGCTACAATTTTTTCTGAAGTTTGTATTATTACAACGTATGCAATTTTTAGGAATTAAGGCAATACTTTGTTTTAAATTATATTTCCTCACATAGCAACTGGTCATGGTTCAACTCACATGGATAGGTTTAATCAAATTCACTACAGAACCTGGGAAACTGTTTCAGCACGCTGCATGTTGCACAAATTATGTTCAATCTACAGCCTGCACAAACCCTGACAGACCACGTCCTTTAATGCTACAGTGCCTCCATTTTAATGGTATTAATGTAAGCACCGGGTACATTCATCCACGACTGCATAATTCCTTTGTGTATTTGTCAACGCATAAAAGAAGAAAACAATATTCTCATATCGGATGCAAAAGCATTGAGTCAAGACCTTGTTTGTTTCCTTGGTCCTTCTCAGTTCAAGACCAACATGTACCCCATCCTTTGTGTTACACAGAGGCAGGAAGTCAAAAGTGACAATTTCTAAGTTTGGAAGGTGGAACTGAATTTTAAAAGGTTCTCTCCCTAAAAGGTACTTCCCTCCTCCCACCTTACCTTTTCCCATGCAATAACGATTGACTGGTCTTTTGTTTTTCAGTGGTGGTACAAAGGAAAAGGCAAGTGTATACTGGGACCAGTACTATGTCATGCAATCCAATCCAATCATGTATAATGTTAGTATTTGTCAAAACTTCAACTTCAGTATTTCAGCTTTATTTTGTTGACTAAATTTTGACGTTTTTCTTTTGAAAGATTTTATCTAAACTTTAACACATACATCAACAAATTAACTATTTATAGCAAACAATTATAAAGTTATACTTCATGGAAAAGTTTATTCTGTTTGAACGAGATCTGAAAAACTCTGAGCAGCAGCATGGGCGTGCTGCATAAATGAACCCCCTTTTAATAAAGACATCATGGTTAAAACTTTGTATAATCAACCACAAAAATATAGGACATATGGTGGTGGTTTGGGTGGTGGTGGGTGGGGGGGTGTCATCAAACAACAGTGGCAAACGTCAGTGCTTTGTCTGTACTAATGCTGTGCTCTATTTGAGAATGCAGTATTCATATTACTGGACATCGGATTGCAGTACTCATCAGTCCTTTACATTTTATATTATCATGAAAGCGTTTTAAAGCACTGGACTTAATAGATTTCCTGTAGTGGTCTACCAAGAAGAAAAAGAGAAGAAAAAAGATAGTCATATTTATTATTTTTGTAACCCTCTATTAAAATTCAATGCACTACCACCACCGCTGCAAAACCCTCGCACACAGTGTCAAACACGAGTCTCTGGTGTGAGAAAGATTGAATACTGTGTGTGCCGGTGGGAAAAACCACACACACACACACACAATGACTTGATGAAACTCTTGGCACACTTTCAGCTCCAGCTCCCACATATTAATCGCAAGCTACAAATACCTCGACCCCGTGTGCCCTCGTGAGTTTATGAGCACACCTCCCGCCACTACGGAAGCCTCTCACCCTTCAGAATAAAGTCAGTAAACACAACGCTGTTTACATATTCAAATACTGTTAATCCCCTTCAATTGTACTTTGAAGTAGCTTAGAGGACTTTTATCAATGTAAAGAGCAGAGCTGAGTGTAAGCTACTCACCAGACTCACGTCTCACGTTGACACAAAGGGTGAAAGGCTGACAGGGTGCGTGGATTGCACAGAAATGGAAATAAAGGATGTTGTGAGCGCTGTAATACCACAGAAACAAACAATGGTCTTCTTTTGCTGTCCAATTCTAGCCCCCGTTCTGTGAACATTTGACAATACTTATTTCGCACAGATGAAAGTTTTGCAGATGAAGGTACCCAGAATTTAATAATGTACACCACAAAAAGCAGGATAACAATCTTTTTTTTCTTCTCCTCCCTATTCAGGTCTGTTTTTGAAAGGCTTATGCTGATATAATTCCAACAAACACAAAATTAATTTCAAAAGTATGGCAAATATACAGAAGGAAATTCCAGGAGCTGAAGTTTTGGAGAAGTATGCTTATTTGTTTTTTGTTCCCTTCAGAGGCTAGCAGTCCCCCTTTGTTTTCAGTCTTTGTGCTAAGCTAAGCTAACCATCTTTTAGAAAGAAAGTGAAGAAGCTACTACTTTAAAAATGTAACCAATTTTAATTAATTTTGAATCATTCACATACTTTATTTCCTAAAATGTAGCTGCTATGAGAGTTGACCAGGTGCTCAGGGTGACAGTAAAAGGAACAGTTACCAAAATATCTAAAGGAACTCATATCCATACTTAGCGACAGTGACGACTGCACGGGGCACTTTGGCACTTTTCATTACATGCTATATACCACAGGAGGATATAGCAACTAGCTAATGGATATTTTATCTGAGCTTTTTGGGGGGAAATTGTGTCAAAGTCTGTGTCAAAGTCAGACGAACTCCATGTTCTTGATGTTTCCAAAACAACCTATGAAAGTCTGAAAGTTCTCATCATCAAAAGCACACACACGCACAAAAAAATGTTTTAGTAAAACATTACATCTAGTAAGACTGTTAGAAAATAACTCCCCCCAGAACTCCATTTACATTCATTATGATCTGGGCCTTATGGAAAACAATGAAAGAAACAAAAGAAAGAAAAAATAGCAGAAAATAGCTGTGATAATGTCTCTGTAATAATATGATACAGACTATGATGGTATTATAAGGATGCCCTGAAATGCTCATCGTTCTGCTCTGTTTTTTAAAATCTTCTTTACATGTGTCAGTTCTTCATTGCACCTATTGTACACAGCTTTACGCTCACACATGTACGTACATGACCCACTCAGACCAGCCCAGGCTTCCACTGAAGAGGCTACATATGCTGAGCAACCACAACGCCAAACTGAACCTCAACCCAGTGCGCGTTCACTAAGATTTCATTTATACTCTTGACTGAGTTCATTTTCTGTCCTGCGGTGTTTTGGTTGCACGATAAATATGAATGTAACAAGCAAAAAAAAAAAGCTGTTAAACGGGGACTTGGGTTGGAAAGCCTGTGAGAGTAGGTCACGCATGTGCAGAGAAATATAAAATGGATTTCATATGTAGAGACCTTAAACTGTATGTTGTGCTTCCTGTACTCCAACATAAAACATTTATCATAAACCTTTGAATAGAGCTTCTTTAACATTTACAAGTTATACAGTTACCAAATTGGTTTACTTCTTATGCTTCCATCAGCTTTGATACTCAAGCAATGCAAAGGGAGACAACAAGAAGAGAAAGGAAGTTAAGTCATCTTCAACAGAAAAAATAAGAAACAAGACACAAGTCCTCAAAACATTTGTCATAACCAACAATGAACGGAATTTTTCATTTTCTTATTTTCTCTTTTTTACAATACATTTTTTAAAAACCCCGCTGGTTAAGGTTATGGTCTCAGGTAGATCTTCCACAGTCAATCTTCACAGTTTGTGTAAAAGCAGAGAAACATTCTCGCTAGAGTAATAAAATATCATGACTATTATTATGGTCATTATTATCTTTTATTCTCATATTGTTCCATATAAATGGTGGAGGACAGGGGCGAGGCTTATCACCCTAATGAAGAGCCTGCAGTCCCAAAGTTCCTGCACTCCTCCCTGTACAACGCAATGTTTTATTTAGCAGTTGTTCTTTTGTTTAAAAAATGCTCGCCCGCGGGGAAAGGAGAATTATGGGAAGAGAGAGTGGGGTATTCATTCGATGAAGTGTCTTCATCCTTCTGTATGATCTCGTCTTTCTGCAAAAAAAAAAGAAGAAAAAAAAAAAGATCCAGAGCCTCACTGTCACTGTTGCTGCTGTTTTCATCCAAATTGTTTCCAAACCTGGTCTGCCAGCACTGCCTGCTCAGCTGCCCTCACACTGAACTACGCGTAGGCAAAGGCTGAGGCGCATGCACACACACAAACACACACTCACACACACACACACACACACACACACACACACATACTTGCACTCACACAAACACTTACACACACAGGCAACTGTCCCATCAGGAGTTTTAAAGCGGGGCGGAGCACAACCCCGATGCTCCCTCTGAACACGCATGCCCTCCCATCAGCACTTGTGGGGCAAAAGAAAACATGTAGAAAATAGCCCATCGGAGGAAACATGAACAGAGACGTGTTCGCTGTTGATTAACACCCAGGCTCACGATTCGGTTTTGTAATCCGAAGGCACTTTGTTTCATGGCAGAAAGTAAAGTGGCTTCTGTTCCACAGGCGGACCGCCGACTGAATATTCGAGTCAGGCCTTCACTAATCGGACCTTTCTCTGCCTGTCCCTCCTCTCCCTCCCCTCTTCCTCCCTTCCTCTCTGCTCTCCTTCCACCTCTCCCTCTCGCGTCAGCTCCCGAGCTCGAGCTCCTCTCTGCCCACTGTCTACACCTCCGCTGATTCCTCCTGCATTCATTGTTCTGCCACCCTACCGTCGGTTGGCCACTTGGACTCGTGAGCACAGTGTTAATAGATACATAGGCAGCTACAGGGGGAGCAGACAGAACTAAATGTTGCCAGAGTCCATGTTTTCCTACAGTTCAGCACCGAGCAGATAAAGAAATGTCGAGGTGTGACTTGAGGCCGAGCCGGACTGAAAAACAAGTGTCGGTGGTTTGGCATCTGGTGCGAGAAAATGAAGATAAAGATACACAGAGAAAGGTCTGATTCCGTGTATTTGTAAGCAGGGAAATGTTATTTCCTCTTGAAAAAGTCAGCAGTGTCTTATATTCCGCCGCCTTCTAACAATATTTTCATAACTTCATAAAATTGTTCTTGTGCTTTACAAACTGTCCGTCCTCCTTCGACGCTCGTGAACTCTTTCGGCAAAGTCCAGGCGTATTCGTCGCCAGTAAAGATGTCCAGAGTCCCGCACCGAGGAGTAGTTTCTGTAAAAGAGGTCTCTTTAAAAAAAAATTGCGCATCTTCTTTATTACTTTTTGTGTAACTTTTTTATCACGATTTTTTCTCTCTTTCATTAATTCCGGTCCCTCCGAGGTCCGGCAGAGGACCCCTGCTGCTTTCAGGATGCATGAATCTTTGGTGATTGGATGCCGAGGGTACAGTTCACAGACGGTGGGTCTGAATATTCGCCTCTGAGATGACGGAGAGAAGGGTCACCTCTGACCTTCCAGGAGGGTCATCACCAAGGTGATGCATAGCAGCCATATATGGGAGGACGTGGACGGAGCCTTCGCGCTGAGATCTACAACGGAAGAAGTGAAGGAAACAGAAAATAATGGTAGAAATTTATTTGATATACTCCAAAGAACACATGGACAAAATAACTCATGTCATGAGCCGAGCGTGTGTTTGAGGGCATAGTTCGCCATATTGGGAAATATACCTATTCACTTTCCTGTTGAAAAAAGAAGACAATTGAGAAGATTGATAGCACCCTAATGTACGTATGTGTAATAAATACGAAGCCACAGCCAGCAGCTAGTTAACTAATTAGCTTAGCATAAAGACGGAAAACAGGGGCAACAGCAGGCCTGGCTCTTTCCAATAGAAAGAAAAAGCTATTCATGATATCTCTGATTTAAGTACAGATTAAACAAAAAAGATATCAATGCTCTCCGCTTTCAGTCTTCAAACTAAACTGTCCTCTGTCTCCACTTTCATATTCTACAAACAGACATGAGCGCGGTATCAAACTCTCGAATAAACATATTTCCCAAATTGCTAAACTATTCCTTTTAAGGCACAACTAATCTGTATGAGCAGATTCTAAAACAGCTTTGAGATATTTCTCATTTTCCCCCTCTTACATTACATAAAGTCATATAATATTCATCAGCTGAGATTGAAATGCATTATTCTCTACATGACTCCGTCCTCAGCCCGGGCGACCACTCCTAGAACTCCAAATTAATCAATCGTGTCGCTCTGAATCATAATGGATCCATATGAAATGTAACTTGAACAACAATCTTGCACCACGATCACTGACTGCATTTCTCTTTTAGAGCCCTGGTTGTTTTCCACCACTGACATGAAACATTACAATAAGATTACACTGATTCATGTTCGAAGGCTGTCTCAGTTTGAGAAGCTTCTGGAAATAATGTCCCTACAACCCTAAATAACATGCATGGCATCGAATAAACAGCGTTTGTCCGCCTGCCAATATCACTTTGTCAATCGCGGGCCATTTGCTCCGTCCTGTTTTCTTTCTTTTTTTTTCCGTTTCCGTTTGTTCCTGCAGCGCAATTACAGCGCTCCACTCAGCCAGCGTGGCCATCACTCATGTGATTACAACACTGTTGCCGTGGCAACCACAGTTTCAACTCCGGCAACCGTTTAAGGATTGGATCCCCTCTCGTAAAATCTCAACCTCGTCCGAGCTCAGACACAAAGGTGGGATGGAGAAGGGGCGGAAATGTGGTGCGACTCACTGGGCGGCGGGTCTCGACACTCCCCTTCCTCCAGCGTGACATCATCGATGGCGATGTCTCCCTCCATGCCCGGGCCTCGGATACCTTCGAGCACCACCTGCAGAGAGGAAACACGTGTTTGCCATATTAGATGTTTTTGTGGTAGAAAGATAAATGCTTATTTGCTTTTTGTTCCCTTCGGGGGCTAGCAATTTGTTTTTAGTCTTTGTGCTAAGCTAAGCTAACCGTAAAGAAAGTGAAAAAGCTACTCCTTTAAAAATGTAACGAACAGGAAACGCGTTCCTTCAATTAAATCCGGCTGAATCATTCCTGTAATGTACTAAGGTGTAACTGCAGAAAGATAAATTGCGTGAAAAATTACAGCAGGTGGCGAGTGTTTGTTTCAGTTTTTAATGTCACAACATTTTAAAATTAAGAATGCTTTTGGTGTTGGAACCGTTAGACGTAAGAGTGGGAACAAACAAAAAAAGACTCAGAAGTAGAGCTGAGCCTAAATATGATAGAGAATATTGCAGTCCTATATGCTCAAAGAGTAGGCGTCTTGATGCAGAGTGTGTGCGATATTGGTTTCTCAACAGCAAACAATGTCCACTTCTCTGCTTAATATCCCGGCTTGTGAAGTGCCGCATCAATATTCCGCCCTCAAGGAAACCAATACTTCAGCACACAAACAAAAGGAAATAGAGGGCAACAAGAGGAATGCTGCTGCGTATTGGATTGATTACGTCTCCTTGTCTCACCTGGAAGGATGTCGTCGGATGGATGCTGACTTTTGCCTGCTTCCACCGGTCACCTTGGTTACCGTTTAGCGACCACACAGGACCCTCGGAAGTCGTTTGGCCTTTCTGTTTTAGGAGAGCGTTTAGTGATCCTGTACGAGGGAGAGAGACAGGTGCACATGAGGGTCAGCGTACACACACGCACACACGCACACACACACACACACACACACACACACACACACACACACACACACACACACACACACACACACACACACACACACACACACACCCCTGTTGATATGCTGTACTGATTTGTAACTAAAGTAGGTCACCAGTGCTCATGGTAACCAGTTTCAGCATTCATCGATGGATGAAGTCTGTGTGAGAACACTGCCTAACTGCAGCAGAGAAGTCCATCTCTATTTCCTTAATTCAAAGGAACAATCTAAAAGATGTTACTTTAAATAAATGTCTGTTAAGTGAGATCCCAAAACACACCGTCAGTTACCATTTATCGCCATAGGTGCCGCTAAAGACAATGAAACAGAGATATTTGAGGTTGTAACTTTAATACCATTATGAAATACAGACTAATATTGATTGTTTACTATTGGTTTTATTCTCGCCCACGCTTTTTCTCGTGCGCTCTCTTTTTTTCTTTCTCACATTCATTTTTCAAGTAATATCATGATACATTTGTATTTTGAGTGAATAAATAGAGACCTTATTATTTGTCGAACCACAATTCATTTTCCCTATTAAGAACTTTATGGCATTACATTAATTATAGAAAAGCGTGTTACAAAATTTTGTTTAGGCAAACTTCGCAAATATTGACCCTTCCATTTAAAACATAGAGAAATTAAATCCTTAAAAGATCTGTCAACAAAACTAGGAGGAATCTTAAAAAAGAGGTCTAGTTCATAACAATAAGGGACTTTATAGAGACTCTTTCATATCCATTAGAAGTATTCTAAAGAACTGTAAAACCACAAGTTTGAAACTCTAGCGATGCATCTGTCCTTTTTTTTGGGAGTATTTCTTCTCCCATATTTGAGAAACACAACCACCCAGACGATTCAGCTTAATATTCACACCCTTCTCCTGCATTTCAGATGTATGTATTCCTCTGCATTTGAAGTAGAGCCAAGTGGTAGCAAAGGTTAAACTCAGGTCACACGAATTGATACATCTATTAAGTTGTGATTCAGCAAGCGAAGATAAGTTATTCTCCAGCTTGTATTAATCCAAATTAATTATCACTAATGGTCAATGTGTGATGAGAATTTTTTCGCTTAGACTTCCTAATGTACCATTAGCTTCAAACTATTTATGCTCGGTCCAGCTTCTTTTTAGCTTCAGCTTCAAAGATGTTGGACGTCACTGTTGAGACCAACTCTGCGTTTGAAAATGCAAATTGACGGATCCATTTTAAGTGCATTCTGTTAAATAATAACACAGAAGTATTGGCTCCCCTTGTCACAGAATAGGCGATATACCAGTTCTGAATTGAAGACTCCCCTCAGTGAGTACTTCTTGTCGGGCACTGGGCTTTGATATAAAACTGTCAGATGATGACACAGAGTGCAACCTCTTTTCCCTCCTCTCCTGTTAGTTTTTCTAATCGCCAATGCAGGAAGACAGAGAGAGAGAGAGAGAGAGAGAGAGAGAGAGAGAGAGAGAGAGAGAGAGAGAGAGAGAGAGAGAGAGCAGCATCCAAAGACCAGATCATGTTAGCATTGACAAGCTCAGCAGGACCACTGCTCTGAAGTCAAATGAATTTCACAAATATGTTAAGCATCACCTTTGCGTTGCCGAACTGGTGAGCAAAAAATAATAAATAAATAAAAAAACAGCAGTCTACGTCTTCAAGCTCTCTTTCGGCGAGGTGCCTCATTACTGTACATCTCTGTGAGGAAAGGAGGGGAAGCTACACTGTATGTCACTGTTCATACTCTTTCATCAGCGCGGCATACAGTACGCTTTCCTCCAACGACAGCACAATCTCCAGTGAGAGATGAGCTCTTGTGCAGAACATGACCTGCGGTTTCATCTCCCGTTGAAGTGTTTAGAATGTAGGAGGACTCTTGCTGAGCTGGCTTGCTACATTTTCTTTGAACTCATCGCCACGTAGGTGGTAATGTCAGTGTCATCACATCCTGAGCAAAGGCATATGCTGTTTTTTTTTTTTTTAAGAAATACCTGTGGCAGACACTGGTGAAATTTTAAAAGATCTGAGAAGAGAAAGACGTGCATCTGGTGAGAAGTGAGAAATAGCTCGTGGAAATTTTCAATGATGTAGTGTGGACGAGAGAGGTGCAGTACCACCCTCCTTGCTAATGAAAGGATGACTCCATTGCTTCTCAGAAGGTCAGGCTTAAAACAGACTTGCTCGGTGTGCTTTGCTGGAGACTTAATCCTATAAACAAATGCGACACAGGCTCCAAAGGCAAACTTTGATGTGCGCTTCAGTAATTAAGCGTGACCTTGTCTCAGGTATCCCCCCGCTAGCTAACTATGGAGGAGTTTCTTTGAGCCCGTGCCACTGTTCTCATCAGCGTGTGGGCGAAACTCCTTATCGACTGATTCTGGCCTCCGGCGCCGCCGTGCCACAACTTGACTGTGACTCACCTCCGCAGCACAGTCCCTGAGAGCATCAAACTCCCGGCTTTTCAATACGGAGCTGAGCCAGCTCAAAAACGGATTACTGAGGATGGCTCGATGGATGCCATAGACATTTTTTACCACTGCCAAACACTGTAGAGTCAGTGGGCTTCTTTTAAAGTGCAGATGTCAAAGGTGTAGGTCCATAACACAAGACAGAGAGGTGCCCATGGTAGATAACGATGGGAGACTTCTGGTGGCTCGGGACTTCAACAACACTCAATGGTGCCATGACCTCATCACGGATGATGATGATGATGATGATGATGATGATGATGATGATGAGAAAGGTTGTCAAGTTCCAAAAGCACCAACACAGGAACCACCATGAAAAGATCACAAAGGTAGAGCAGTGTGGGGTAGGGATGGGTATCGTTTGGGTTTTTCCCGATACCGGTGCTAAATCGATACTTTTAAAACGATACCGCTGCCTAAATGGTGCCTGAACCGATACTTTATTAAAGAATAATACATTAAAGAAAGGCTTTTTTTTGTATTGCCAAGGCACATTGTTTTCTTCAAATTGAACAATATATGAACTGTCTAAAGTATACTATAAATAAATACAAAACACTTCAAACTACAGCTTCAAACTTTTTAACTTTAAACTATGAACAATATATAAAACAAATATAACAGACACAAGCATCAGGTGGCCTGATGGGGACCGTGTGAAACAAAACAAAAAAGATGGAGCTGTTCTTGAATTCGGCAAACACCAAATGAACCGAGGAACAAATTCGTCTCCTAATAATCTCATTTTGTGTCGCGGCTTGGAGCGTTTCTCGTCCAGATTCCAGCGTTTAAAACAGACGTTTCCACAACGAGGTTTGGTGCAGAAAACGGAGCGTTTCTCTCTCGGAGTTCGTCTCTTCTTCTTTACACACAATTGTTTTGTTGCATTTGCTGCACGTTGCGTTGTTTGAATCGTTTTTTGCGAAATACAGCCACACTTTTGACCGTTTACCTTTCACCATTTTCTCTGTTAAAAGGTTGATGGCTAGCTAGCTACTGTAGCTAGACAAACGGTAGGCTATCGTTAGCTACTGCCAGGGCAGAGTAGTGTAGAAAAACTATTTCAATATGCTCAGGCACCGAAAGGGGAACACCGAAATCTGCGTTGCGTTTCGGTAGGTACCGGTCGTATAGGTTTTCGGTACCCAACCCTAGTGTGGGGGCTGCATTAGTTTGAGAGATGGCTTTGTGACTACTACGAACTATTTAAAACAACAATTATCAGCAAAAAGAGAACATACATTATTTGGTGGATTTGTCATAAGCATTTTTTTCTCTTGGTAGAAAATATCACAAACCAACATTCTTGAGCTTTGGGGGCGAATTTCTCTCATGGCCGGAGAGGCAGAATACTAAATGGAGCGTAGCCATGGAGGATCTGAGCTGGGTTTCAAGTCCTTGACATTTAGCCCATTCATCATAACACGCCACAGTCTGGGCATGGGCTTCACCACAGACGGGGAGGGCAGGGAAGAGAGGGTCTGGCTGGCGATCAATTTGAGCAAATTGGAAATGTCACGGCCTACTCAACCTCGGCAGGGAGCCGGAGGAGCTCTCATCTCCCCGCTGAGTCGCCCTCCAACACCCTTATCCTTATATTCTCTCCACCTCCCTTGCTTCCTCCTCTCCAGATGTTTGGTCCGGCCCCCCACCCGCCACCTGGACACTTCCACATGGCCTTTCCACTGAGGGCAGCTGAAAAGTAGCCAGGCTAAATTTCAGTCCTGCTGTCAACTCCGGTTCAGCTTAAAGCTGAGGGTTTCTCGAAATATCTTTCGTTATAGTTATGGAAATTGTCTTTAAATCCCAACAGCAATTCAGAAATCAAATAAAATTCAATTTATTTTGTATAGCACAAAATCACAAATTTGCCTCAGAGGGCTTTACAATCTGTACACATACGACATCCTCTGTCCCGGGACCTCACATCGTGAGCAGAGTGTGTATTATTCTTGCAAATACATAGTAATTTAACAAAACTTCAAAGGGAAATAAAATAATTGGAATGACATAAGATCCACAAAAGAAGACACAGCTATTAAAAAATATAAAAGCCAGTTTACTGAAAAAGGGAGAGAAAGACGGAGAGAGGAAGCCGAGTGCGTTGTTCTTGGAGCAGCAGGTCCGGCAGAAGCTCCGAGCGGAGCAGGTGGAGGGCGGAGATGGCGCCGATTCCCCCAACGTCTCAGTAGAATACTGAGGTAAATGCAGCCAAATGCTCACTGTAAACATCTTATCAAAAGAGAATCGAGTGCAGTTGCCAGCCTGTAGTGATTTCACAGTTTATTGAACATCAAGTTTGACGAGCACAAAACAGCTACTCCCTATCCTCTCGTTGGGTTCATTCACTAACACGGCTTTGTTTTCCCATCGTCGCTGTGTTTGTTATCTATGTTTTTTTTTTTGTTTTATTCATTTTTTTTGTTGACTTCAAAATAGGAAGAAGTATTTTTAGTTAACTGAATATTTTTGTGCTGCACTCTCTTGGTGTCATTTGTCATTTAAAAACATATTTTTAAATTAGCTTCTTACGAAGAGTGACAAGGTCCCACATGAACACAAATAATCTGACAACTTTCTGTATCTGTTGTTTGTGGTTTTTATTATTATAATTTTTTACTGGTTTGTTGTTGGTGGGCCAAAGTTGGGAGAAGGTTGTTTGTGTACATCTGAGCACCAATCAGGATTTGGCAGAGTTTGAATCAGAATCTGATGACAGTTATTGGGGTTGTTTGGTCACTGCCAATCAAATCTGACCCAACCACACCAACACTGTCCCGATGAAGCAGATTAGCTGACGTTTTGAGTGTTTAACTCTTAATAAATAATACTTAAGGATGGTTATTTTTAACTTTAACTTTGACTATGTAAATAAGTTATGAACATGTAATGTTATTGAGTGAAACTTTGAAAATATCTGACTTTGGCAAGTCCTAGTGGTAAGGTACAAAAATATGTTTTGCATGTGAACGGATCACATAGAATGGCTCGATGGATGCCATAGACATTTTTTACCAGTGCCAAAAACTGAGTCACTGGGCTTTTTTTAAGGTGCAAATGTTAAAGGTGTAGGCCCATAAGACAGCTGTGACTTGGGACTCCAAAAGCACTCAATGGTGCCATGACCTGACACACACCAGATGATGATGGAAAAGTTTGTCCTAAAAAAGCACAGACACAGGAACCACCATGCGTGATTACAACTGAAGAGGCCACTGTGGGAGCTGCATTCATTTGAGAGGCGTTCAAGTGGCTTGAAAATGTCCGTTTCTATGAAATTACTTTACATTATGTTACATTGTTTTTACATGTATCCTGTTTTTCTGTTGTTTGTGCTTGTTTGTGACATTTTCATGCTCAATAGGAAATACATGGAAAAATTAAGGTTAAAAGACATTTTAATAATATATTGGGTCCATCAATATCTGGTGCCTGAAGCATCAATGACAAAGCAGACACCCCAAAGTGGTTTGTGAGACATATTGACATTTTTTTCCTACAGAATTCCACTATGATTTATTGGGACAAGTGACGAGCCTCAACACACATTTTAATGACAGTAAATGCTTTTCGCAGTGGTTTGAGTGCACAGCATCAGCTTGCCATCTAACCAACTGCTCTCATGCCAAACAGCATCCAGCCCCCATGATACCAAGATGATCCCACAACCCCACCCAGTGGCGCCCCTCACCCGCCCCACGAACCTGTGCAGGAGCTAATGATACAGGGCGAAGCCGAGACATCAGAAATCACCAACAGAGGCCGTCAACAATGTATAAGCCTGCTGTTTTTGTGCTAGAGATCCAATCTTTCTCCCGACTCCCAATTGTGCAAACACACAAAAAGCCTGCACTCAGAGCTGGAGTGTTAGCGAATCGGCTGATTGGGTCCCCGGTGAAGAAAGCCTGAGAGTCAGACGTTAGCCACAGATGGTTCCTTCAGTCGCTCTGCCGTCTTCAAATGGGCCCTACAAGGTTGTTATCTACATTCAGAGAGGAATGTATGAGCTAATGCCCAGGATTTGTGTACACACCTTTGAACGGGCTTGTTGCAAAAATGAGATACCTTTTGCTCAAAACATCTGACAGCGGCACTAGCATGAAAGCACAAAACTCCCCCCTGAACCTGCCATAGGGACAAACTCTGCGGAAATGACTGGAATTCTGTTGCTTGCAGGTAAAAGTGCCGCCGTTCTCCCTTTTTCCCCCTCAGTGAGTGTTCCTGTCTCACAAACAACAATTATTTTACCCCAAAAAAACATGTAGGTGACAGACAGCAATTTCTAGAATCTCCAGAATGTGCTGTTGTTCCACACATGCTTGGACTATAGATAGACTTTTTTTTTGGTAAATAAAAATGTGTTATGTTGTTTCCTCATTGACTGTTATTTAGTTCCGCATAGATACATACGCATCTCCTTCATTTAGCAGAGAATTGCCAAAGAAACTTGCACTTTATTAATCCCCTTGGGGAAATTCTTCTCTGCATTTGACCCATCCCTGGATAGGGAGCAGTGGGCAGCCCTGTGAGGCGCCCAGGGAGCAGTTAAGGGTTCAGTGTCTTGCTCAGGGACACTTTGACATGTGAGCTATGGGGGGACTGGGGATCGAGCTGGCTACCTTGTGGTTGTGGGACGACCACTCATCCCCCTGAGCTACAGCCGCCCCTAAAAAGCAATTTAAGTTCCACTTTAAGTTGCTTTTGCTGCTTAAGCAACCAAAAGCACAGAGCAGTGACAGATTGTTGAAAGAATGAGTGTAATTATTATCCTTTTCTTCATCAGTCTCTATGAACCATTGGGCAATGAATATCGATTAAGATGATCTCTTCAGCAGTGGATAAACACGGTGGCAGATTAAACCCAAGAGCAGACGCCTGTTACACAGATGGAATGAAGCGTCCGAGCAATGTATCTTACCAATGTGTTTTCCATACATGTGGTAGAAGAAGCCGAAGCAGTAGGCAGGTGGGTTGGTGATACCATAAGGGTTTTTAGGGGCTACGTTAAAAAATGGACTTATGAGCCTCGCCTGGTCCCCGTCCTTCCGCGGCCTTGACGTCTCAATGTACATGTAGAAACCTAGAAACACAGGGACACATAAAAACAAATAAGCCATGCGTGTCTGTACAGTACGATTATTTTACACGTTTAGGTGTTATTTTGTTGTTTTGGTGATCGCTTATTTCAGTTTTGTTGACCTCATGCTCAACCCAACACTTTTGAGCTGGATTAATGAAACCACTTTATTTGAAGTTACAACTTAAAAAAAAGGTGACTACATCCTTAATTGGTAATAATCCATCACTGCACACAGTTGTGTGTGCAGTGATGGATTATGTATGAATGAATGAATGAATGAATGAATGAATTAATATATACTTTATTAATCCCCAAGGGGAAATTTGGTGTTGAGTAGCAGCATTTTACAGGCAAAAAAATAAGATATAAAAACAGCATGGATGAAAGATATATACAATAATAATACCAATAAAATTAAAAATAGCTGGAATGAAAGAAAAAAGAACAGAGTATTAATTTAGGAATTAAATTAAACTTAAACAGTAGAAGTGCAAAAGTGCAAGTATGTATGTGCATATTAAGTATGTGAGGTGTAAATAAACAAACAATAACAAACAATAGGAGAGTGCAAAAATGCAAATTATGTATGTAATATGTGAAGTGTGAAGTGTAGATAAACATAAACATGTACAGTGATTAATCAGTCAGAGGATCTGGCAAGCGCTGACTTATTATAAAGTCGTAATTCTGCTTTACACAGGCAGTTTGGGTTTTTCAATTGTCGTTGCTCTTCGACAGACGTCTGGCTAAAAAGGAGGGTTTGTTTCAAACTTGTCTGATTGCCGCTCATGTTTCTTGCGCCGTCGGCACTTTCCCAGATGCCAGTTATTATTACCTATAGGACAAATGTATGTAGTTTGTCATGTAGTACAGTATCAAGAGTATCTGAGAATAGTGGATATCCTCAGGACAAAGTAATTGTGCCTCACTGAAAACTGCACAAACAGTTGATGTACCCTTTGAAAAAATATGAGCTTTTCTCAGACTCCCTCATCTACTTTCTGAAGGCCTGCTGATACACCAGCAAATCATTCGTCACTGTAAACAGCAGCAAAGCGAGGCATCCTTGGTCATTCTCAGGTGCTTTTTCAGCCGGTCAGTGATAGCATGATGGGAATGAAACCTTCCATATCAGAAATAAGGGGCAGGGCTTTCTACGAAGTGGAGTTACATTTATGCTCCCCCGGTCTGACAGCCATGGACAGCGGTGGCGGCGGCGAGTCAAACAGCCCTCTGACTGCGTCTGAGCCACATGCTATGAAGCCAATCTGTGCCCGGCGACAGGGAAGGAGGCTGGTGAGCCGCTCCACGCCCCTCCAGCCAAAATCAAATGGAATATCTCCCTCAGTTGAATTTCATATCAGATAATTACACACAAAGAGGAATGGGCATGGTAATGAAATGCTGGACATTTTGAAACCATTAGGTGATTAAAGCCAATGCATTATTTACTGCTTCAGCTGGCGCTGGTGCCACAGCACCATAATAGGCACTTATATTCCACCACAGATACTTTCCATCAGCAGATTCATATACAATCCTGCGGCAGATTCCTGCAAATCCAATTATATTAATTCTTTATTTATCAAGTTCTTGAATGTTGAATACCTGCACCGCTAACTAACATATTGAATACTAACTTCTATGCCGTTTCCCCTGGTTTAGGTACCCATGGAAACAGCAACTCTCAGTTACAAGATTATGATGAATATAAATGATCAAGGCTGCTCACTGTTAGATTGTGCTGCATCAAGCAATCGATGACACAATAAGTACAGCTGAAATCATCTACCAAGCAGCTGGGAACACTAATCTTTCTAATTTATTTCTAAATGTCAAAAAGTGAAACTTTTCGTGAAACGATGGAGAAGGTATAACACATTTATGTTGCAATAATTTAAAACTCACCCCGTCCTTCAGCAATACCATGATAGTTTGCCGCTGCACTGAGGGGATTCATGTATTCATGCATGGATTACATAAAACAATACAGAGTGGTGTCCATTTAAAATGTGTGCATTGAACCAACATTTTTCCAATCCAATGAGCAGGTGCAGTGTTTTCAGAGCCACACTGACAGCTGGCGAAAATAATCGCTTACGCACTCGAACTGTGTTTTCTTTGTATTTGTGCATCATTTTACGATATGATTATTCAGCTATATATAAATACTCCCCAGATGAGCAATTCAATTGAGTAACTTGCTCATTGGTTTTGTGAATGTTGACGTTGTTTGTGATTTGTATAAAAAAAAAAATTGTATCTCCAGTTACATGTATCAGTTAATATATCTATTTTCTACACACACATATTCCTGTTCAGCATCACAGGGAGCTGCAGCCTTGGATGGTGAGAAAGAACAGCAGAAAACACTGAACAGGTTTGACACACAGAAAAACACATTCACACCGGCACCATAGTCCATTTTAGGTTTCCCAATTCACTTCCAGCTTATTACACATCATGTTGCGAAGACAACAAAATCCATGTGCCACCACGAGTATGAAGCTATTTTAGGAAAAGCTCAATAAAACAACCACCTAACTGGTAACTCATGCGAGGAATCAATCATGTGACCCTTCACTGAGCCCCCCTCCCCCGTTGCTACGCATGTGAAGCTCTCTATTCGAGCAGAGCACATCAAGGTTCACGATTAAAACAAGATGCATATTTACATTCATAGTCATTTTTGAAAATATGTGTCACTGATTATAGACAAATGAATGACTTTATGTGCCAAGTAGCGAGTTAATTCATGCAAACTCTATTAGTTTGTTGAAATGCTGTTAATGAATATAACTAAAACTAGAACCCTGCAAAAGGGTTTCAAATGCACTTGATATTAACAACTTAAAAGAAAGAAAAACTAAGAAAAAAGAGACAGATTTAAGTTGTGAAAATGCCCAAATTGATTATAAAAGTGGTGAGTTTAATTTAATTGTACACTGTATGTAAATAAACGTCACTTTCACACTTCTCTCCTGTCCACACCGGCCTTCTCTCTCTCCTCCTGATGGTTCGGATTCGCTCAGCCGAGAAAAGACTGCGCTAACAAAGCGATCAACTCACTTTTGAAGTGGAGTGAAATGGATGCATCTATTCTTACTTATTTTACGGATTTGTTAAAGTTCCCTCTCCAGTAATGCCACTTGGTCTTCTTGGTATTTCACTCGGATGTTTGACCTTCACCGTGCAGAATAATGAATGTGCAGAGTTAGTTTTCACATTTGCTGACAGGAAAGTTTCTCTGCGCTCCCCTTAAATCAGTTCACAGTGGGGCGAGAAAACTTGAACCTTCAGAGCACAAACACCGAGAATGGAAGTTAAGCAGGTGACATCTTGTGCCCAACACATTTGCACAAGATTTTCTTGATTTTTTTTTAATGAGGGAAGACAATATGGAAGACTAATATCAGACAGGAAATGTGATTTATAGCAGATTATTTGATTTATTTTTATGTTTTAGAAACATGTCTGGACATATTTTAATTCATCATCAACTTAGTTATTATTGGATACTTACTGTTTGGGAGGGGTTTAGAGAATGGTTAAGACTTATGTCAAGAGACCTTCTGGTATGACAATAATAATAAAAAAAACTGGGTTTTTAGTATTCGTGACAATCACATTCGCCTCTCTTGGATATATTCCTGACGGGCGAAATAAAGATGATGCCTCCTTGCTTAAGATGTTGCTGACAGTAAGTAAAAAGGCCATTACAAAACACTGGCTTCAGAAAAACACCTACTTCTTCGAGATTAAATAAACTACTCCATACGACTACAAAAACACTGGGAGAACAGCGGGAAAAAAGAGTGTGCTTATCTCACCGATGAGAGTTATTGTGTGTACCATGTCCAACATTTTACAATTGTTTTATTAAACAATTTGCCTGGATTTTCCTCCCACAACCTCATACCTGTTTGCTTTTTATTTCCTTTTTGGTTGAATATTTGCTATTTGCCCACTGTTCTTATTATGGGAAAAATGGTCAGAAATAAAGAATGTCGAAAAAAAAGAAAGACGGGAGACTCTAAAACTACTCACCCTGCTTAGAATCACTGCGGTCGCCACTGGGCCCGGTGTTAGGCGTGTACTTGGTGTCGCGGCTCGCAGCGCTGTGCCGCGTCCAATCAAAATCGTCATTCTTGTCCTGCGAGAACATGCAGATAGGCTCCTCCTCAAAGCTGCAGTGGAACTCTCCTGGTGAGCGACAGAGCAGAACCAGGCTCTTTATATATATATATATATATATATATATATATTACATTATTATAAAAGAGTGACAAATTATCCACTGCCTTGTAGATACAGTACGTGTGCAGTGTGACACCTACTGTATATTCATGAGATTCTTGAGTGTGTCACAGGGGGATATATATATATATATATATATATATATATATATATATATATATATATATATATATATATATATACACACAGCACAGTCCTAATTACAACATACTATCTGGTGAGAAGAGAGAAGAATTTCTAATTTAAGACGTGACCTCCCACTGACTGTGGCGGAGATGTCAGAGTGTGTTTGGTTTCTCTCTGACAATAAAAGGAAGTATCTGCAGAGAGAGTGCTGCACCCTGAATACATCCAGTGGCAGTGTGTGTTTTTGTGTCTACGCGTGTAAAATTTTTTCAAGCAAATACAAATCCCATGCGGAAGAGGTTGGAAACACTAAATTCATGATTTCTAAAGGCATTAATGGTTGTATAACATGTATGTATATATATATATAATAATAATAATTTAGATTAACTCTCTCTTTTCAAGATTGAAAGCAAAAACGATTGTCCTTGGATGTTTTGTCATGTCCCACTTGTAGGACTCTGTAATCAGTCTTAACAATTGACACCCACTCCCTCCTTCTCAATCACTCTCCATCTTTTCTGTAGTGGGTGTGCAGATGGAGATACTGGGTGCCTTCCCCCACCCCACACACACACACACTCCCTCTTCTCTGTCACTCTCCACACCCCTTCCACTGCAATTTTTAACTAGTGGAGTGAGCAGTAAGGAAGTGAAACTGTACATTTCATCCAGCTTTGAGAAAAATATTTGAAAAATTATTCTGTAGCGCAAGGTTATGATGGGTTACGTTACATGGAGAAGAATGTGCAACAGTAAATACACTAATGAATAGTTAGACATCACACGCGTGGGGAACTAACCCACTCAGTTTAATGAATGGGTAGCAGCAAGATCAACAGTGTCGAAAGGTCCATTCACTCCACGTAACAAAACAAAGCGAAACCCCGAACCAGAGGACACAGTGTTCACAGAGTCCTCAAAGAGATAGTAAAAAAGAACATTTGGATTCAGGATGCAGGCGTGTGTTCCGATACATATTCATTGATTTATTAAAATGTAGCTGGGAGCAGTTTGGAGTGGTGACCTTGAGAGGAGTGGAATCTGCAGCTTTTACTCAGGTAATGGAGGTAACATAGACTGAGGTAGAGTGTGGGTGGATGCACCCAGGAAGGGAAAAAGGGCAACGATGCTGCGAGGCAGAGAAAGCAATAGACAGTTAGAGCCGGAGAATAAAAAATAAAAAAAGTGGTGGAGAGGGAGAGGAAGGGGCTAGGTTGCAGGCACTCTTGACTCTTCTCCTCATAGGCATGCAGATTTAAATGGAGGTCTAGCTCCGGGTGCCAGAAACTAACGCCCCCATCCACTGTGAGCTAAACTAAATGTTTTCACCCTCTGTGCCTGGGAGAGATAGGAGGATTTGGAGGAGAGGCAGAGGAAGGAGGGAGGAAGAGGAGGCGTGCAGGTAAGATAGTTTCCTTCGGGGATTTGGATAATGATGTTGGTGATTAGGATGTTTGTTATTATGTTGGCGATGTTTGTGTGAACATCCACCAAAATATACAACTATTCAAATAAATAAACCACAATACACTACGGCGCACTGCAGCACAGCAAACAATGAGGAAGCGTGGAGTCTCACTCCGTGAATAATGTGAATTTTGTAAAGTTTCAACAGTGGAATGTGTCATAAACGGGACTAAACATTAAAGGGTACAAACGTACGGCGCAGATGCATGCACGAGCGATGCTCACGAAGCACAGAGCGTACAAATGTACTCATGCAAATGCACTCCCTCCAAAAAGCACACTGTCCTGTGGAGATTAAAAGCTCCCAGCATGTCAGATCGCCTGATCAAGGTTTCCTCAGAGTTCCTAAAAAAGGAAGTCTCCTTTTTGTGTTTCATCATACTTCATTTGGTACCACTTAAGAACACTTGGAAGCAGCTCCCAGTGCAGTGTGACATGTTGTGAGTCAGATCTCTACAGGATGTGCGGGTGCTTTGAATCTCGCCACTGCAGACCGCGCGTGCTAAGTGAGGTGCACATTACTTACTCAGGTGAGGGTTGACGGGAGCTGTGAAAGAGAAAGGCCAGGGACAGTCATTAGTACAGAATATATTAGCCGTCTGTCAATATGTGAAATACTTCTGAGAGGGGAATGGCTGTACGAGCACTCAAGTTGTCGCGTAAAAAGAGAAAAGAAACGCTCGGCTGATACAACGTGCTCTCCCACAGAACACAACACGAGCATGCACGCTGTAGCCGTCGCTATTAACCTTTTGTCCCACTGTCATCTGCTGTTTAGGCGCAGCTCTCATAAAAGTCTACATGTATAAAACTTTCAGCTACGCTCAGTGTTCCGCTGTCATGAAAAGGAAAATGAAAGAGGCCCGTGGGAGGGCTGGAAATACTGGCTGGTGATATTAAAACACTGGAAGCGTACTAGAGTGAGCGCGCTCCATCTTCATTGGACTCTATTGCCTTCACAGTGTTCCGAGTAAAATGTAAACACAGCTAAACAGAGGCACACACACACACACACACACACACACACACACACACACACACACACACACACACACACACACACACACACACACACACACACACACACACACACCAATTATTATTGAGCAGGCAGAAACAGAGATGTCTGGGATTTAAAGTTGAAAAGGTGACAGCAGTCGTTCTCCGCCTGTTATCAAATGTAAAAGACAGAGGGATTAGGAAGACTGGCCTGACCACATTAATAAGCTTATAGCGCAACTGCTTATCATTATTGCCATTTACCGACACTGCTGATGTTCTTGTTCAAGGTGACTTCCATTTAAAGCACTAAGCCTAATTTATACTTCCATTTGGAAGCCGGTAAATCAGAAAAAGTCGTAATGATCACGAGTGTGTGTGCAAATCACGTTTCCTGTAACATCCTTGATTATGGAAATTTCCCGACGACTGGAGTCCACTGAAACACGCGCAAAGCTTCTTCTGCATTCTGTCCACATGGCCGCGGCTCAATGCTTCCCACCTCATTGATAATTTAAGAGGCTACCGCCGCAGCAAACACAGAAAGGTCAAGGGTATCACACAGAGTCGCAACAAGCCAGTTAGTCGGCACTTCACTTTTTGCAGAGTAAATACCATTTAACCTGTCAAGAAGATTCATGGGCATTTTCATGATCGATCGCTGACCGGCTGAATAGATGCGATACATCAGTTTTACCGCAAAACTATGTTGCCGCGTGATTTATGAAACCTCCGCTATTCGTATGGGGGGAATTGATTTTAATCCACCCAATTAAAGTGAGTAATAACAAATCATTCCTACACGAGGAAAACATGTACTGAAGAGCGGGGGAAGTACTGCCGGGGACGGTGGAATTGTTCTTCTTTAAAAAAAAAAAAAGCAGAAAGAAGTAGTGATTTCTGTTTATTGCTCTGCGGTCTCATAGAAATGTGCATCCACTTGTTCAGTTGCAGTGTGGAGGAAAGAGAAATAAACACAAAAGGCACGCGCAGAGATGGGGAAATAGAGAGAAAACAAACCATTGCATTTCCAATTGAATCATATAAAACACGCAGTGAACTGCAACGCTGCAGCTGGAGCCTCACCGCGAGTGTGGGAAGAGCCGGCTGTACACCGTAATAGCTTTAATAATCTCTTATGTTACTGAAAATACCTCCATCCTACTGGATCTATATACGCTGGGCTGCACACTGGCACTGCTGCAATGAAAGTCTGCAGAGAGAGGAAATCACCCGGGCCATCGCAGAGAAAATGTCTTAAATGACAACTTAGAGCCTCGGGCCTGTGAAACGGATGCTGAGTTTTCTGACAAAACACAATTCTTTCAGTCACGCGCACGCACACGCACACACACACACACACACACACACACACACACACACACACACACACACACACACACACACACACACACACTCCTTGCTGCTGCCCCCTTCTTTCTTCCAAGACTGTAGTTATGAAAATATGTTTCCTCGTCAGAATTCTTTTTTTTTTTACCTGCAGCCTCCCAGGCTGACTCTCGGTGCCTCAGCCCAGATGAATGTGTCTGCTCGAGCATTGTCTCTACCCCCACTGAGGAAATCAAGCTGGGCAGAAAGCAGGCCCAGAGGCTACTTTACTACTGCTGTGCACGCAAAACACACACACACACACACACACACACACACACACACGTATTTGCCAACAAATAATGTAACTTTAAATTGAGATGACTGTATTGGCTATGGTAAAACATATGGTAATTTCACAGCCTTGTCTTCAAATATTTCTGTCATCCCTGAAAACGCTAGTGGACCGCGAGCACTAAAAATGCACAATGTTGTAAAAGCTCAGGTGTGAAACGCCCTCAAGCAAGGTGTAACGGCTTTGAAAAAAAAACCTCTTATTCTATCTCAGTGCTGCGCCACTCTGCTTTCACCTCCAGCTAGAAAAGCCTCAAAATAATGATCATGGACGAAATGTAATTTTTATAGTTCTTAAGATTAACAGTCCCCGAGATCGCAGCGTGAAGCAAAGTGAGTTTTCATTGCAGTTCTTTGAAGACTTCTCAAATGAAAAAAGGTCATGTCCTTAATCCAAGGTGCACGTCATGGTTTCTACTTTTCCACATCGGAGGAAAAAACAAACTGTAGCTGAACGCATGACTGCCTTCCGTCCAAAAATGGCCTAATTTTGATTGAAACACAAAGCGAGCTCGTTGACCGCCAAAGGACAGCGGCCCGTGGAGGCCGTTCCGGAAGCAAACGCTGACTTCATCTTGGCTGGATTCTCTGTCCACTGGCCTGCGGCCGTGTTACAAAGCAGCAGACAATTCCCCGGCCCAAGCCAAGTGTCCTCAAACGCAACGGCGGCCCAGCTTCTCGTATAATTCGGGCTCTCTAAGATTCCCATCCATCATGTTTAGGGGTTCTGGGTGGATGCCACGATGTCCCGAGAAAGCCCCGTGACGGCTTCACAGCTCCCGCCATCGGTCGGAATAATAACAGCGTGGGCAAATGTCATTCGGCAATCTTCCCTTCATGTCTGCGAGACAGAAATAACACCAGCGACATCACACTAGTGTGTCCTTTAATGAAAACTGTGGCTCCCTCACAGAGGATGGACGTGTCCTGCAGCATCACACGCCCAAACACAGCCAGCCCATGTGCATTAATCTCCCGTGTGTTATCCCGTTCTTGCATCAGTCTGTGTGTGACACATCGACGCTAGCAGGCGAGTCCTCAACGGTCCTCTACCTGGACGACTTTAACATTAACGTTTAAATAGTAAGTCGAGGATAGAGAGAGAAAAAAAAGTGGAGGAGAAAAGGAAATGCAAAAAGAAAAAGAAAAAGAAGACACCGCTAGTAAGCATAGCAAGCAAACATATAACACATGAACACAGTGAGAGGTGCTCCATTTCATATCACTTATGATAATATTGGTCTATCTTTTATTCATAAAAAAGCATCAGGAAGACACTCTCTGAAGGTAGCAACACTAACTAACAGCTGCAGTCTTCTACTTCACAGACACACACCAGAGAGGCATCGACCTCCTCATCTCATTCTACGCCTTGAACTGAAATGTTGTTTTTTTCAAGAAAATAAGAGGTATGAGATAAGATAGCAGCTCAAGGTATTATTCAGTATTTTATCATATTTTTATTGCCCACTATCAGAAACTCTATGTAACATGCTTGAGGCCAAAGTATATATATATATATATATATATATATATATATATATATATATATATATATATATATATATATATATATATATATATCAAAGAATACAAAATTATAAAATAATATTTCATTGAGTTCTGAACAAAAGCTCAGACAGGGATTACACTGAACCTTCGCTGGCTGGATAATAATAATAATAATAATGATAATAATACCCCAACTCCTCAGGTATGGCAGGCGATAGAAATCACCAGAAGTGGAGGACTATATTTAATATAAGGTTTAGTGAATTTTGACTTTAGGACAGGCATCTTTCTGTATATCTCACTTCCGAGCTGCATAAAAATGGAAAATTAAGATAATAACGGCAGTGTTTTCTTTGCAGGTTGACACAAGGCTTAAACATTAAATGCTGAGAGAGAGAGAGAGAGAGAGAGAGAGAGTGAGAGTGTTATGAGGAACACCAAACAGATGCCAAGTTTGTCACTGCAGCAAAATTTAAAAGAGCATCTTTGGATCTCGGTGACACGACCATCCTTCATCCTACAGCTGGGGACACTATAACCACTTTTGTGTTTTCTTGCCAATGCACAGAAAGCTGCTACCAACGGCTTTATGCACCGCATCAGAATGATCGCTCGGCCTACTGGGCAAAGACGAGGAAACTCACTCATACTTAGATTTTAGAGGCCCGAGAGTTAAAACTAGGACAGGAATGTTTCATAAACACAATTCTCTAACGGCTAACACACCGGCTGTTGTATTTCTTCGGTTTATTGTTTGTTTCAGGGTCATGGGAAGCTGGAGACTATCTACTGTAGTGAAAGGCAAAAAGCAGCACATTCGTCATGTCCAAATAGACGTAAATGGACAAACACAGAGAGACAAATACACTCACACTGACACTTAAGAGCTATTTGGACTGAAAAAATAACCGGTTGTAACTTTAAATTAGTGCTGTCATATTAGCGCGTTATTAACGGCGTTAACGCAAACCAATTTTAACGCCGTCAATTTTATTAACGGCGTTAACGCATTTTAAGTTTTCAATTTTTTTTCTCGCGAGCACCACGCCGGATGTAGCTCAACCGGAAGCAAAACAATAGGCACGCCGTTTGGGGTGGAAGCTAGGCTAACGTAGGGTGACCAACGTCCTCTTATTCAGGGATTCCAAATGCAGGGATTCCAAAAACGTCCGGGATTTTGCCTCGGCGGGGCGCCCCCCTGAAGAAACCCCCCGCCCCCCTGTACTTTTCTCTATAGCGCCAGATCACAAGTCGTCATTTAAGTTTCTCTTCCCTATAGAACAGGTCTACACCTTGTTCTGTTATTAAACTAAACGGCCGTATTTCATTGATCTTATCCACACGACAGCTTGTCACGTCGGTCTCTAAATGATCGCGTTAACACTTCTTCTCTGCTCTGCGTCGCGCACAGCAGAGTTCCGCCTGATGCGCACACACACGTGCGCGCGCACACACAGGTGAGCGCTGGTTGCACACACAGCAGCGGACAGAGAGCGTAGAAAAATATGTCGCGTGAAAAGCAGACCGCTATATCTGCGTTTTGAACGCTCCCAGGGCGAAGATGGCAACAGCAGCTCTCATGTGAGGAGCACCGGAGCAACTCTCTGAACCCAGAGCAGCTCTCCTGCTCAGGTGAAGTCTCCGTGAGGTCCTTTTCTGCTGCTGCGTGTCTCAAAACAGAAAACAGATCTCAGATCAACGTTGAACATGAATTGTATAAAATCTACAACCCCGTTTATAAAGATGTGTAGAGGCTCACTGCTCCACTAATACTGATGCAACCTGATGCTCACATCTCTGCACTCATTCTGTTTTGTTTGGCAAAAAAATAATAGCTTATTGTTTTCCACAATGTAAATTTCAGGTAAACCCTTGTTTACCTGAAATGTGCACTTTATAATTTTATTTTGTAAACCCTTGTTTACCTGAAATGTGCAGTAATTTTATTTTGTACTGCCCTGTTTGGCAGTTGTTTTTCAATAAAATAAAGCAAGCCAATCCACTTTTTTATGTTGATAAGAGCATTAAAATGCATTTTTTTATTAATTGCAATTAATCGCGAGTTAACTATGACATAAATGCGATTAATCGCGATTAAATATATTAATCGCTTGACAGCACTACTTTAAATACACAGTCGTGCGTCACTTCTTATACGTATTCTGTTTGTGTCTGATTCAGCATTAAAAATTCAAAGGTTTTGCTTTTTTCTTCAGCATATTAAACGTATTAACATATGCCCCAGTTGTGAGGCAAAGTGTATAATAAAATGTTGTATACGGTTGAGTGGCGGATTTGTGGACAGCGGTGCATTTTCCTTAATTTCTTTGGCATATTTGAGTTGAAACAAAACCTCATGCAAGCCCTTGTCCAGGTGGTGGACGTTTTAAATACCAGCTGGGTTACGTCAAAAGAAATCTGGATGTATATATAAATATACTAATTGTATTAGTACATTGTATACAAAAATATAAAAAATCTTAAATATTGCAGTTTGGGGTGTGTGTACATAAACAGCACACTCATTCATATTTTTTTGGGACATGCATAGTAACTGTAACTGAGCTGAACAACTTTATACTACACACAATTATCTTTTTAGATCACATTTAGCATTGAAGAAATATTGCGCTTCTTGCGATTTGAAAATTGCAGTCGGCCATATTGCGATTTGAATTAAATTCAGTATAATTGTGCAGCTCCTAAACTCTAAGCCGGAAGAAGAGTGAAAATCCATCAAGGAAAAGCTTTTCTCTTCTTTGAATGAATAAATATGAATAAATACTCTGCAGCTCTCAACTATTGCCTGTAGCTGCCGATGGCTACTTACAGGCTGCCGATCGGTCCGGTAAGACGACACACATTACTTGAAGCCTGACAAGATGTGTGTGATATGTGATCCAGAGATTCCCATATTCCCAGATATTCCAACATTGTTTGCCGCCGCAGCCACAACCTCGATGCTGTTGGTGCTGTGTATTTAACTCTGCATGTGTTTATTAAGGGTGGATGATGAGAGCTGCCTCACACAGCCGAGTGTGTCTAAATAACCATTTGCTTAAAACAGTCAATCCTTTGATGTAATTATCTCTGACTCAAACAAAAGTTTGCCTGTCAGTAATGAAAGTGCTGAATTTGAGAAGCTCAGTCAAACATCACTGACGTCTCTGGTCTACGTCGAGCACAATGGGATTTATCTTTCTTTCAAGAAAATATAATATAAATAGAATAAGAACCAAATCTAACATACTGATAAATTATAACTGCACGCAACATCACACAAAAAAATCACACAGTTCACCATAAACTTCTATAGAGACCGTTCCTCTGTGAGAGGGAAAAGGAAGCAATGATGGAGATGATGCCCGGCCCGTGTTCCCCGTTAGTTAGGATGTTCTGCGGGACGCGTTCTGCGAGCAGAGTGGGTTCTGCTCAGACCTGCATGAGGCGGCTACAGTGACGCTGTGCTGTGCGTGGGAGAGCAGAGCAGCCCTAGAGTGATAATTAGTCCAGTCTCTTGTCGGGCAGCCGATTCGCACATCAGCATTGGCTGTCTTCTTCTTCGTGTTTTTTTTTTTTTTTTACTTTGTTCCTCTGTATCTCCTTTTTTCCTCAGTCCCAACTTGACTGCCTCCATCTCTCCTTCGGTGCCTCTCTCTCTCTCTCTCCGCCTTAATTAGTCTCAATTCTCACGACTTGGATTCAATTTGATTCAATTCATCTGAATTCAATTCAAGGTTTAACGCAATGTCGTCACAAACTGCGTCAGAAATAACAGCAGAGAAAGTTGTATTTCTCTCTCTTCCTCCCTTTTCCGATTCTCTTTTCACCAGCCACGATAAGCTGCAGTGAGACTGAATAATTCACAACTGCAGCAGGCGGCGGCGCAACTCAGCAAGACCGAAGCAGCCGGTGATAGACAGAAAACAGTCAGCCAGTTTGTTTCTGAAAATGCACATCTCAAGTACCTGTGCATCTGTTCACCGGCACCGCTGGATGCTAATGTAGTGTTTGTATTCCAGCCAGCGGGTCGTCCAACAGGCTGAAGAACGTACCTACATTAGCAAGAAACTACCAGGCTGGCTTGCTCATACAGAAGACATCATCCTCATGTCCACTATTATATATCATAGTCCTCATTCAAAACCTACATCAACCAAATCAAACAATATGACTGCAGTAAACATGCCATGAGGATCTCTCATGCACAGAAACAAGTCAGACTTTGCTCGAGTCCAGAATAGACCTGACTCAGGCGATAAAGGTCGAGGTGATTAGTCAGTTGATTCACATTTAGTCAAAGTGGCAAAGAAGCGAAGCAAGCTGATTTCAAGCTGTCCTCTGATGACTGTGTGTGTTAGATGTGATGCAAATAATTTTAATGAGTTCCGTTTGTCCTTCCTACATATCAAACACAATACGTCATCAGCAGCTGCCGTCATGACGTCATTAAATCCCGAACATTAACATAAATGTCTTTCAATATATTTTTTTACACAATGAGCATAATTCAGAAAGTAAATTATTAATATTTCTGACATTCCAATTAACCAATATACACTTGTGGCTCTTACAGTAGGGGTCATCGTAATGGTTGGTGATACCAGAGGGAACTCTTGGTATCTACGAACATGGGTCTGTATCCGGCTGCACAAACTTGAAATGGCGATAATTTAAGAGTATTTCTGATTTTGCTGACGGATAACGGTTGCAGCTGTAGCTGTAATTCATCTACCTGTGCAACCACATGGGTGGCCAGGAACGTGGGGAATGTGGAAGCATTAAAGTACAGAGCAGACTGATTAAAAAAAGACAGCCTTAGAGTTAGTAGAGAGCACTCACCACTGTACGTGACAATCCGGATGGTGGAGTCCCCCTCTCCGAATCGTGTGATGGGAGTGAGGCGCACCTCGTAGGACTCAGGCTTTATGAGCTCCGTCAGGTTGTGTGTCATGAGCTCTCCTTTGTTGATTGCTCCGTCCACTGGAATCTCCTGCTCCCACCAGCGCTGCAACCCCATCTGGATGGAAAGAGGAGCCACACAGTTACACGACATGTATGAACACACATATATTCTGGTCCATGAAAAGCATTCGGGACGTCAACCACAGTCTTAACACCATGTCAGCAATGGGTTTGTATCCATCAGATTCTTTTATATTTTCTCAGAGAAGTTTCAGAAAAGTGAGGTTCAAGGTTATCCTCAGACTTATTAGTAAACCAATAACATTAATTACACTTTCAGCTGAAACTGAAATACATGATAATTAATAGTAAAATTCAACATACAGCGATTTCAAGATACATATAAGGATGGTGCCAAAAGGTTTAGGGGAGCCCTGTCCTAGATGATAGTTTAAATCCACCAATCGTTCTTCTAGAGACGACAGAACTGGGTTTCTGGCTAGAAAAGCTAATTTAATTGATAAAGGAAGTCAAAGGCTGCTGGCTAAGTCTCTCTTGTTTGGAGTTGCTTTGATTATTCACTCTGTTCATGGTTCGAAGGTTTGGACTCAAGGGCTTGTGTTGGCAAGCACGACCAACATCTAGGCTGGTCAGGCTTAAAGGAAAAAGTTGTTCAACTACAAATCATACAGGTACATAGAATGTATGGGCATCTCAAAGACCATCTTTGTAGAGTGAGAGGAACTCATGCCCTTCAGACCTCTGTCCTTTCAGTCATGTTGGCAGGAATTGGAATAAGTACAATTTTTACACAAAAATAATTGTAACCACTGCAAATTCAAAGCTGCTATGATCAATCTTTATATATGTATACATGCAACACAAGGCACTATAGATTTAATAGTATCACTAGAAAATTTGAGCATGTAGATTACCAAGGAAATTCCTCTGAAGAGTTTGCTCCTGGGAACAAAGCAAATATGTACAAATATGACCAAAGCATATATATATATATATATATATATATATATATATATATATATATATATTCCATTCACCATCAGTGTATGATGTGCCCTCTCATCTGCCAATTAACCTTGTCTATAGGCATTTGTATGATCCGCCAACATTAAATGCAACACAACAAAAACGTCTTTTTCTCTGTAAGCTGTTGACAGCTAGCTGCTCATTAGCTACATTTACTTTCAAGGCAGCTCCCAGCTTCTGAATTCAAAGACCGCTATTAACGAGCAGCGGGAATTTTCTCATATTTGCAGCGAGAAAAATCCTGATTCATTTTCTTCATGAAAGATATATGCCTCAGTCGGCATTGTACAGGCGTTGTGCGAGTACAGTACGGCCAACATCATTGTCCTCTGCACACAACTGCCTCATTCTTTTAAACTTTTGTCTTTAATCATGCTCTGCAATGTTTTGCTATCCGTTCATACAGAGACCTTGAACTGACAGGAATTGTACATCTCGACTTTGCACAATACTGAGTACACAAGCTGTCTTCAGGTGACTAAGCTCATGTATCACACACAAAAAAATGTGCTTGTACTTTTCTTGTCTTGTGACACAATACGGCCCCTTAGAAAGTCAAAGAAACAAAACAAGGGTTCGTTGCTACATTTGCTGGGGGGGCAAAGAGATGAGAAGGAGGGTACATTTTAACCTTGAGAATCAGCTTAAGGGGAAGAGCTGCACAAGTTACAGCTTCTGCATCACAATTAGTGACTTTACATGCCCTTCTCACGAGCACAGAGAGACAGAGGTAGAGTACATGAAGGTGTGATAGCAGTGGAGTAAAGTACGTGTGTGTGTGTGAACAATACCAATTAGGTAATTACTTAAGAGCCTAGCTGATACACAATTATGGGGTGCAAGTTCTCACCACCATTATTTTGCAGGTAAATAGAGTGTTTTGTCTGCCACTGATAATTGCAGATGGAACACTTGTCCCCCGATCCTTTTTTTTAGTACTAAAGTAAAAAAAAAAATGTTTGAAAAGCACGGCAGCTAATTGCCATAAATTACACAGTGTCAGCCTGTACGTCTGTGTGCGTTTGAACCCTCTCAAAAGAGGATGTATCATTTCAAGAACATTTGATATTGAAATAAAAGAGTTGAAAATAACTCTGAAAAAAAGTACATCGGCTGTCTCCAAATAGACACACACAGATACATTAGAAGTGACACATCATCCTGTCTTGTCCATATTTGGCAGTCTGGCTAATGTCTGTAGATTGGTGATGAGGGTTTTGCAGATGTAAAAACATATTAATACACTTTATTAAACCCAACATTCCTGGACATGTGGGGTGTCACGCTGCAGCATTGATGACCAAACACATGGAATTTCACTCACATGTTTTTTCTTTCTTTCTTTTTTTTCTTCTGTGTATTTGCTTCTGGACCCAGAGCCAAAAACTCTCCAAAACGTAATCTCATATACAACTGAATGCTCGTGCTTTCTCGACATCATGAAATCTACTTAAGTCATACTTATGGAGCAACGCTTTACTTCAGGCAGAGCACTGAAGTTGCGTTTGCATTAGCTGATTGCTATCATGTTTCCCAATTACTGGATAATTAATTGTACATCTCGTTTTGTTACTTTGCAAAATTAATAAAATGCTCTGACTACTTTAAAGAAGCAATGGTATACTGTGGGTCAAAGTACAATGAAAGTATTTAATTCAAATAGATTTAATGCTAAATTATAATGGGGCATCCTGTCAGTTTACTCTGAGAATGAGGTCTTGGGGTTTGTATATTATGTCATCATTGTTCCCAAACTCCCACATCACAACACTGACTAAAACTCCAAAGAACCACAAAAAAAAAGAAACAAACAAATTGTACAATTCTTTTGACATCAAAAATACAATATATATATATATATATATATATATATATATATATATATATATATATATATATATATATATATTAAATGTGCAAATCAAATCAAGTTTGAGCTGTTGATTAAGAGAAAGGTTTAACTTTTCCAATGTTTTGAATCATACACATGGATTTTTGTACCTTTGTTCTGATTCCCATCGACGATCACCGAATCCCCGCATCTGCGCTCAATTAAGGTTTCTGTTTACATCCCATTACCTTTCATTCCTCAAATTCCCGCACAGAGGCAGAGTGCCACATGGATTCAAAATAATGTGATGGCGGCAACTTCAAAATCACAGCAGGATTGACTAAAGTGACGGCAGGAGCCAAAAGTAAGACCAGAATAATCACAGTGTATAGTTTGAAGAAGGCTGATCTACTGTAGATTGCCTGCATGTCGAATATATGGCTCCTATTGATCTGCCTGCACACCCTGACTTGACAGATCAATTGAAAAAGACGAAAGAGGTAGAGGAGGAGGAGTAGGAGGAAGGGGAGGAAGAGACGGAAGATTCCAAGATGGCAAGATGTAGGTTGGAGATGGGAAATCAAGCGTCTGGACAGCCGAGGAGGCTTTGAAGTAGCCGACTGTAGCATCAAAACAAGGCCGGATGTCAAACCTTCCCGTTGCATCCCTGACAGGTGTGGGGATTTGTGTTTTGTGGTTCTCACCCTTTCAATGCCTTTTAGCCAGACCTTCCTTTCCATTCCCCCTTCAGTATGACGATAAACCCGTGACAAAACTAAAGAGCACAAATGAGCTCCACGAGAGCGCGCAAATCAAACAGCTGCACGCGTAATTTACTTTGACGAGCGCTTTTACATCACTACGCGAGTAAAATCCCCGCTCACGAGAGCAAAAGTTGCTCTCGCGCGAGCAAAAGTCCCTCTTGAAGTTGGAACCTGCTCGCTCTCGAAGCTTTAACCTGCTCGCTCGCGTGTCTGTTACCTGCTCGCGCTCGAGTAGATTTTCTTTTTGACAGTAAGTGGGCGGATCCAGTCACCATCGATCTCTACATCTAATTGGTTACAATCCTCGGCTTCGGATTGGCTGGAATGCATTTCTCACCGGCACACTGGGAACAATGGCGGATGAGAAAACACAACTGAAAGTTGACGTTCTCTGAATACTACTGTTATTGAGTCACAAAATGTAATTTTAGGATGTTTTCAGGCGAGAAGTTAGTTATTTAAGCATCAAATCTGTGGTCGGTTTGTCCAGAATCAGCCGACTTAAAAAGATACGCCGACGGTTTGAGTTCCTGCTGAGGGACCGTGAGCTCCGCAGCACCGGGCCGTCAGCGCTCTGTCTGCCCGCCGAGAGCAGCCTGATCCCGGCAGGACTTTTTGAAATGATCCGCTGGCTCCGATTTCTCCGTAGCGGTTAAACATGAGATATAATTCGGTTTTGAGGATCTAACGAGCAATCTTTATTAGTTTATTATTTATTCACAGTAACGTTACATCAGTTTGACTGAGGGAAAGGTTAAGATTTATAACTTAAGATTTTAATTTAACTTTTACTTTAAACTGCAGCGGTGTCTTATTACTTTTGACCAAATTGTTTGCAATTATATATATATAAACATAGTTATAAACACAATATATATACAATTAGATGTATTTGTTATTTTGAGTGTGTATGTGTGAGTTTACCTTGTATTGATTCAAGATTCTTTTATTGTCATATGCACAGATAACAGGCAGTTATTCTGCACAGATAACAGGCAGTTATTCTGTACAATGAAGCTTATTTTGCTGGGTCTTCCTAACACACAGAATTACAATAAAGGCAAAAAATAAGACACAAAATATCAAAGTCAAAGTCAAAGTCAGTTTTATTGTCACTTCTTCCATTTGTGCAAACATACAGAAGACCTGAAATTATGTTTCTCTACTGTCTGAAAATAAAGTGAATAGTGCAACATTTAAAAATAAAAAATAGACAACATATAACATATAAACAACATATAAACATAGTGCAAAAACAAATTAGACATATAACATATAGTGCAAAAACATATAACATATAGTGCAAAAACAAATTACGAAAGTGACAGTATTGCACAAAAATATGTATAAAGTGCACTATGCATTGCTACAATATCCAAAGTATGGCCGTGACATGAAGTCACAGCAGCAGGAAGAAACTGTTTGTCAGTCTCGTAGTATCTCTATTGATATTGTCTTTAATAAGGGATCTGCATGTCATTTAGTTTGTTGCATACGCCTAATAAATACCAAACAGTGTTTCAAGGCAGTTAATGTATCTTGGGTGTGTCCAAGTTAAAGAACTATTCAAGAAAGGGTCAAATACAATTACAACACAAGATAAAAGGACTAAATAAGAGGCACAGACCTTTTATTCTATTGGATGCACTGCCAGTTAATTCCGTTTTTAGAATAAGAGAGCAACGATTGTAGGAACCATTATATTATATCATAGCGCCATCACTTTTAAAACTGTACCCAGGACCCCACCCATAGTACTACTACACCTAGCAGATTCATATAATAGTATAGATACATGGGACGGGTGTAACATAAATAAACACAATATATATATATATATATATATATATATATATGTATCTGTTTATATATATATATATATATATATATATATATATATATATATATATATATATATATATATATATATATATATGTATCTGTTTATATATACTTATATAGATACACATATAATTGCAAACAATTTGGTCAAAAGTAATAAGACACCACTGCAGTTTAAAGTAAAAGTTAAATTAAAATCTTAAGTTATAAATCTTAACTTTCCCTCAGTCAAACTGATGTAACGTTACTGTGAATAAATAATAAACTAATAAAGATTGCTCGTTAGATCCTCAAAACCGAATTATATCTCATGTTTAACCACTACAGAGACTCAATAACAGTAGTATTCAGAGAACGTCAACTTTCAGTTGTGTTTTCTCATCCGCCATTGTTCCCAGTGTGCTGGTGAGAAATGCATTCCAGCCAATCCGAAGCCGAGGATTGTAACCAATTAGATGTAGAGATCGATGGTGACTGGATCCGCCCACTTACTGTCAAAAAGAAAATCTACTCGAGCGCGAGCAGGTAACAGACAAGCGAGCGAGCAGGTTAAAGCTTCGAGAGCGAGCAGGTTCAAACTTTGAGAGCAACTTTTGCTCGCGTAGTGATGTAAAAGCGCTCGTCAAAGTAAATTACGCGCGCGGCTGTTTGATTTGCGCGCTCTCGTGGAGCTCATTTGCGCTCTCTAGTTTTGTCATTGATTTGCCTCCATACTTCAGAATCTCTCTCACGGGAGCACTGGACGATAACACAAAGCAATCCATTACAGAGACATAAGGTCTACCAGCTTCGAGCATTAATTCAAAAGAGAAAATGATAACAATTCTCAGGGAATGGCAGGGGAGCCTCTGCTGGATCTATAAATAGATCGAAGTGGTGTCGTCCACGTGCCGAAGCTTTCCTTCCTGCACCACTCTTTCACATCCAGTCTGGGGGTATCTCTGTATTTATTCATTTTCACAGGGAGCATCTCCTCCTACTCATTTCTCTCTTCCTCTCACTCATTTCCTCTCGCTCACTGGCGTTGCTTTTTTTTACCGCCTCTTTCCTGCTCCAACTCTTCCTCACCAAAAGGCATAACAGAAATCCTATTATCACTCTAAATCAATACTCTAAGCTGAGACTCAATCAATCACAGAGGGTGTACTGTATAGCAAAGCCCGGGACAAAGTCAGGGAATTTTCCTTAAGGCAAATAATCCCTTTCATCTAAGACAATGGAAGATTGGTGGTTATGCCTCGGAGGAAGGAAATAATGGTCACAAAATGTACCCGCTTGAGATATCAAGGCAAGAAGGTGGAAACGAACTCAGTTTGCCCAAACACTGATTGTCTGCTAACGTAGATTGGGGGTAGTGATGTTCTCTTTTTAATAAACAAATGCAGAGAGGTCGAAATGATCAAGCTCAGATGCAGACATTATATACAATCGTTTTTTTTTTTTTTTAACAGTTGAAAATAGGCAAAGCAAATGTATATTCCTGGCAAGTTCTCAGAGAAACGTCTGTCAAGCGCAAACTTGGGCTCCGCAGAACATCATTTATTACCAAACAGACCGACCAAGATAGTTGACAGAAAAATCATTGCGCTATGCAAACATAACTGGTTTAGAATGTGTTTTCAGGCTTCAATTCCTTGAGGGTGTAGTGTGAAACAAACATGAAATTATATTATTCATCGCAAACACAACTGTCAGGGTATGCTCGCTAATTCTGAGGAGAGCTGAGATGGATTTTGCATCGCAGCATGCACTACTTTTCTCTGATGTATGTTCGGTTTTTGTTTGTTTTTTAACTTCTTTTTTATCTTCTTTTTTTCCCCTGAATGTTGCGACTGGACTCTGCGGTGCCATGTTCAGCCAAACATCTGTGGCGTTAACGGAGAGGGAGTTCACGATTTCGAACTTGACGTGAACCGAAGTGGGTGCCACACCTGCTGCTGTAAATAATAAAAAGAAAATCTATAAAGACAAAATGGGCTCCACTCCGCCACGAGGAGAGAGAAGAAGGTGCACATTGATTGCCAAAGAGAGAAAATGTAACCACGCCATCCATCAATGCTACCAGCCTGTCATCTGTGGAGTTTACTTCAGAAGCAGGGAAAACAGGAGCTCTCTCTCTCTCTCTCTGCGGGGTTCCTTTCCACTCTTCTGACTGAGCTTCTGATGGAGAGCAAAAACAGAAGCGATTCGTGGAAACCACAGAACCCATTCAAACGACCGCCCCCGACAGGTTCTTAGTCATCCTGCCCGGCCCGCAGAGGCTCATTCACGTCCTCAAAAACTGCAGAGTGAGACAGTCAATGAATCGAGGCGTCAGATTTTGGCGCTGTCAAATGAAATACAACAAGCAAGCTGTGCAAACACTTTCATCTTAAATTGGCTGTAAGGGAGGTTTTTAGGTGGCACAAAACAACTCTAATTCATCTGAGAAAGGTCGAAAAAGAGGCTGAACAATACCGATGATTCAGCGATTATTGCACCAGGAGCCAACATTTCAAATTCATGACAAAAGCTCCCCGAGAACCGACTTCTGTGGGACTGAATAACACTTTTCAGTGCAAACAGCATCTGAATGATCCACACATGGGCTACACAGAGAAAAAGGAAAAGAAATAGGCCGGCAGGAGGGTGGAGAAGATGACTCGTAGCGGTCCTACCTGTCTGATGCCGAGTCTGTAGGCGACGATGCGGTCCACAGCGTTGGGGTTCATCTGGGTCCACTGGAGCTTGAAGCCGTAGACTCTGGGCCGGTTCTGCCACAGAGGGCTGTAGGTATCGTAGTAGAACTCTGGAGGGTAGGCCTTGCCTGGGGAGAAAGCAGATGCATAAGCTCAGAGGATGAGCAACTAAATGTCTAAGAATGTAAGCGCCTGCAACTAATGCCTGCAAAACATCCCAGGACTGAATTAAAGGGCTATTCTAAATATAGTCCAAGTAGTAGTAGTATTGCTCTTCCATAAAGGTACTTGTGACAGAAATATGTACTCATAACGAGCAGCAGAGGCTGAGATATCTCTACAGTAGTGTGTCTACATGCACAGGCAGACTGCTTATATAATGTAAACACTGTGAAAAAGCATTAAAATGCCTCAGAAAGCAGGACAATTTCACAGGATGTATTATTATTTAGTGAAATTGATGAGAATTCTAACTGTAATCACTGAACGTTGTTAAGTTATAATTATAATTATCATAATTTTTATGAGGTCTCAATTCTTTGCTTGCATTTGTACCGTTACTGAACAGGCACGCTTCTCCTTTGCTGCAGAGGTATATTTTGCACACTCTGCAGGCTTTAAAAAAGATTTTTTTATGCTTGAAAAAAAGTAAACTTGTAAATGTTTCATTTGTTCATTTGTAGTGACACCTCTTTAAAGCCGATAAGAACGTCTGAATTAACATGACAAAGCTGTACAGTATCTCTTCATCTGCACCATCTTCTGTTTGTTCTATTTATATTCACTCTACTGTATATGATATTCCTCGTTGCCGCTATGACCCAATTTTCCCCAAAGGATCATTAAAGTTTCATCTTGTGCTGCGTGCCATACTGTAGAGTTATTTCATGGCGTTGAATCAAAGCGTGAACCAGATTGTAGGATGAATGTAACAAAGTGTCCGTGTAGCACATGCTACCTTAGCGCGTTACGCTCAGATTACCTCCTCGGTAAAAACCAGTTCATGCAGATGGGACCAGACTACCACAGAGATCCTTTTTCCTCCAATAGCACGGTTTGCTTTGTTGGAATCAGTGAGGATTTATTTTGCGACAGCAATGGTGGCACTGGACTGAATATATCTTTCAAGATTATCCAGCTTTCTAGTCACAGCCAGCGAGCTGATTTTCAGACAGCCGGAGTATAGGAGCTTGCAGAACGTGGTGCTTTAATCAAGATCTAGAAACAGGCTTACGGGATGAACTTCCGGGCAAAGAATAGTAATTCACCTCAATGTCACGTTGCTGTGTTTGCCCCTCTGCCATTTGGGCTAGTTTATCGAAGGGTGACAATACCCAAGGCAGATGATTTTTAATAGCCACGGATAAGACAGTGGAGCAGCCATTGTTAGCGCAAACAAAAGCCGGACTGGGATTTGATGTAGCCGAGTAGTTGATGTACGTCAGGCACTTGCATAAACCTGTCAACTTAGTTTATGTCATTGATGAATTATTATGGCATTATATCCCTAAACACTTTAGTGGTCTCCTGGGTATCTTCCTGTAGGCTCCTTTGTGTGAACAGATCCTTGAGCCATTTTGTTCCCTTTGATTAGATTTGACTTATGACACTCAGTGGAGGAAATGCATTGTGATTCAAAAGTCTGTGAAGGTTATGAGTTCAAAGGGTTATCTGTCTGGTTTCAGCTCCCTGCACAGTAGTACAGTAGGCGGGTGGCTCTTAATCCTGAGTTGGATCTCAATATTGCAAATAACGGATGTTTTCTGGAGACATTATATGAATGATAAGAAGCCTTGTCAAAACTTAAAATTAAAAAAATGTAAAGGTTTTTTGAAGGGAAATCAATCCATTCCAATGGCATCACTGCAATTAGTGGATTTGCTTGTAAGAGTAAAGTAAAACCCTGAAAACTGCTTCTTGTAGAGTTCAACTTTGGTGAATTTTGACAGCAAATTTAAGGGGAGAGCTGGCCAGTACAAAATGGAGGAAGCACATTTTATCGTGGCCATTGCGTTGCAGCATCCTTTTTTGGTGTATACTTTGTTCCATAGGAAAGGCGAGGTTTGCAAACAGTTATGGAACAGGCATCAGGGGTGCAAATGTGCCCTAAATGTGAATAAACTGAGCGAACGTCTTGTACTGTTAGTGACTGAGTGACCTGAGTTAGCAATATTAGACACCAGAGAGGTCTCTGAGCCTCTTTCCGGTGTGACCAGGCCTTACTGTTGGTGATATTCTCTATTTTTCTAAAACAAACAAAATCTGTAAATGAAAAGACCAAAACCAATAATGAATTGACCCAACTATCTGTATAGCTAAAGCCTGACAGTGTATTGCCTGTGCCATAGACCTCCATTGTTGCTCAAAAACACATCAATGAGACACTGCATTGCAATGAACATGGGCATTGCGTGTTTGGAGTCCATTCAACAAACCCCACCCTGCCACCATAAATAGTCACTAACACACCAGAAGTGTATTAATTAACAGCTGAATATATTTCCCCAACAAATGCAAAACAGTGCTGTTGGAGTAACCTTTGAGAAAAACAATGCAGTTGCCAGCAATTTTAGAAAATGCCCTCAATAGGAATGCAAAGTCACAGTATTGAGATACAGATTGTTGGACAGTAGGAAGAATACAGAATAACATATTTCATATGGCGTTGGGAGAGAACATTCAGTGCTGATTAGCGTGTTCACTCAGCTGCATAATCATGCAACATTAGTAGTAACTGATGGGAAATCCCAAAAATATGCACATCGTCTTGAGATGACTTCTATACCATGACGAAGAAAACAATATGGGGAAAACATCCTGAATGCTTAAGTAGGAGAAAACATAATCCATAACACACTGGCATGTTTCATAATTTCTTTAAGTGCTTTGTTCCCAAAGTTAAGTAGTAAACACATTCACTTCAGACGCAATCATTCACTTTTAAACAAACCATTTGTAAGAGTTTCAGTCGGGCTCTGACTGGTTTGATCAATTCTCAAAAGTCAAAATCAGCTCTGAGGACATTTTGTTCTGCATTTTAGAAAATAGGCCAGTTTATTGATTCATACTGGTGATCACTTTGCCTTTTACATGAATGATATATTTGAAATCTGAGGGAAAGGAACATTCATTCATCAGCGAGATGAAATCAATTAGGGAAAAAAACAAACATCTCACGTTAAGATCTCTACTGCGAGTTGAACCTTTCTGCTTTATAGCTATAGATGCTATAAAATAAACTACCTCTATATGGTTCACTGAAATAACACAAGAAAAATATATTTTCTAACAAAAAAAAAGCAAGGATAATTACTGTCTGCACTTCACTTGGCAGCGTTTCACTCTATAGAGCCAGCTGTGTTTACAGCACATTGTACAGTATATGTTACATAAGCCAGGAGGGCCAATACTGTCAGTTTTCTCCATGAAGTTTTATTCTGTACAAGGCTGATAGAGAAAAGGCTGCTCTTTGCGGTGGAGCAGAAGCACAAAAGGTTAATTAAACTGACTCATATTATTGTATGTTTTCATAATACGTCTTTAAAGATTCCCTGGCAGACTCTGCTTGAGGAACACGTGACTGAAAGGATTGCATTCATTCCCTTTATTCATTCAGCCAAAGTTTTTTTTATTAATCTATTATATCGATTGGCTGTCGTATTTTCAGAAAAAAAACTACTTTTTAAAGTATTTTTCTTGGAGCGCAGTTCCAGGAAAAGTAGAGACAATGTCACAAACTCAAACGAATTGTTGTCTTCTACTCAGAACATACAATCTAATATAATGACGGCCCTCAATCCTTATAATACGTTACTAGTGACTAGGGCTGCAACAACGAATCGATAAAATCGATAAAAATCGATTATCAAAAGTGTTGGCAACGAATTTCATCATTGATTCGTTGTGTCGCGCGATTATTATGCCGGGCAATAAGTCGCGGAGAAAAAAAAGAGCGGAGCAGAGCAACTGACCGGCCAGCGTTTCTGAGATTGGAGTGAGACACTGACACACGCTTAGAAATAGAAGATCTTTGACGTCTCGAGTCTTGGCCAATCAGCGTTAAGATGTCTCCAGCGTCTCATTTCCCTCAAACTTGTTTTTAATGGAAGCTAGTCAGCTTGCTATCGCGTTAGCTAGCGTGTTTGGGTTGTGTATTGTCGTTAAAGTTACTTTATGTTCCGTTACAGTTCAGTCTTGCTTGTAAAAAAAAACGTAACGTGATGAAACATGCCGTAACCCCCCGGTCTGGTTCAGTTCACCCGTTAACGTTAAACCGGCACACCGGCGGATCTGGCTGCAGTTTTTTTTTAACTCAAAGTAGAATGAAGCAAATCACGTAGTTTGGCGTCGTGGTCATAAGAGGCCCAGATATTGATCAGATGATGTGAATGAAAGAGTTTAAGGAAGGTGCAGGTGAAAACAGGCGTGAGACGAGCAGTACAGCGTCCCACTGTCCCAGTGTTTCATACATATTGATAAAGCAGGGCATGCTAAATGCAGCCTCTGCTCCAAGGAGATTAATTACAGTAAAAAGGGCTCGTATTTGAGCTAACACAAAAACATACACATGTATGCTTTACAGATGTAAAATGTTTTTTGTGTTAGTCCATTTTTATTAATCTTTTTTAATTAACAGCTCAGGGATGTTGAAGGAACCTGTTTGTGCTTTCTGAAGATGTTTTGCACTGTCACTTCTGTTTTTGAATAAAGGGTTGGAAATGAATGCCTTTTTGTTTTTTTATCCGATTCATCGATTAATCGAAAAAATAATCAACCGATTAATCGATTATTAAAATAATCGTTAGTTGCAGCCCTACTAGTGACGCACATTACCTAACCCACTTACTCCACTTGAAACCGATAACCCTGGGTGGGAGACATCAAACACTAAGTACGGACGGCTAAATTGATTATTTTTTTTTTAATCCTGTTTATAACAGTGGACCAATGCAATGATTCATAACAGCTCAGTAAAAAGCCTTCGGGCAAGACGTTGACCTTGTTTGCAGACTTCCTTTTCATTTTTTAAGGGTTTATGAACATGATTTCCCATCCATGAAAACACCACCATATGCTAAGCGGTGCTATATGGTGCAGGGCTGATGTGTGATGTAGGCTTTTGTGGCAGAAATGACGCGTACATATGGATGAACAGCTGGCCGAGACCATGCCAACACCGCCGCACCAATAGATAACTGACTATAGGAAAAAGACATTAGGGACATTAAAAGACTTGGTGGTAATTTCCTGGTTGTGTCCTTCTGGGATAGAAAATGAAATCTCTTCTTTTTTTTAAGGGAAATGGCAATGAACTTGAGTCACTTCCACCCTGATTATTCAGCTCATTCTTCCTCAACTTCCTCCCTCCTCTCTTAATCCACTTGCGCGCACACACACACACACACACACACACACACACACACACACACACACACACACACACACACACACACACACACACACACACACACACACACACACACAAAGAGCCAGAAAGATTTCTAGTTGTTGATCATATTCACTGGGATTAGATTTTGTTTGTCTTGACCCGATGTGAATTCTGATTCAATCCTTCTTTGTGAGTCGGAATGGGAGGCTGCTCTAATGACTAACCGTGTGATATTGTATTGATATAAGAGAGGCAGAAGCACAAAAAATAGGTCAGAAAAAAAGAAAAGAAAAACTAGATAGATGGCAGAATAGATAGTGTCTGTCCTTGTAGCGTCAGTCATCATACAGTGTCCATCAATGTCTGTGTGTCTCTTTGCGGTATTCAACATCATCTGCCGTCTACGGCCGCGGTGAAGTTCAACTCAGGTGATAGACCATAAAGGCAGCTAGCCGAGTTAATAAAAAACATGTCTGGAACTCGCAATTGTTCATCGGAGACCAACACTGATATGGTTTCTAAACCCCTGAGATGGAGAAACTTGCAGGTTTGAAGGTAAAAATCAATTCATGTTTTCCCCTTCTTTTGCTTGAAGATATGAAAAATGATAACCGCACACACAAACTAAAAAAGGTCAGATCGTACAACTAGATTGAAGCTAAAAAAAAGCCCAAGAGGCCTATTTAAAACAAACCTCAAAGAGCCAAACAAACATACAACAAATAATTCAAGATGACAACATCGTTATTCTTAACAGGTGATGGATCAAATAACTATCAAAATAGACGAATGCGGAACAGAAATAAGATAGTGTGTGTGTGTGTGTGTGTGTGTGTGCGTGTTAGTCACACGACAATAAATTAATTTCTCAAACATAAAACATATGCAGATAACTCATTGCAGCCAACTTTGGGCACCATGTTCCACAAAGTGGTTACTGCATCATTAGGAACAATGGCTACAAAATAAAGGGAGACTGGGACCAGACGAGCACATCACAATATGCAAACAATGACTATCTGAACATTGTCCCTGAGCATGCACTTGTTCTTCTCTTGTGATTCATGACTGCCAAAAAGAGGAATTAAATGTGGGGAAAATGAGAAACCTTTTTTTGTGTGAATTTCCAGCAAAACTGCAGAACGCAAGGTTTGGGAGGCTGTTCAATGAAAGTAAAGATGGAGGGAGGAGTGTAGACTCGCTATGCAGAACTTTGAACTTATAAAATAAATGCAGGGCCTTAAAGGGACACTTCACTGATTTTACACATGCTTCCGTGGTAGAGACGTTTTCATGGGGTGGCAAGAGAGTAGTGTCATGGAGACCTCACGGAGTGGCATATCTCTCTCTCTCTCTCTCTCTCTCTCTCTCTCTCTCTCTCTCTATATATATATATATATATATATATATATATATATATATATATATATAGATTTATGTATTAATCACTTAGCCTTAAATGTGGCCTGAACATATTCAGTATGTGTTCTTTTGGTTTAACATTTTATTTTTTTCAAAATAACTCTAAATGAATGTATTACGTTTGATACTCTAAGGTACTAATCTTTTAATAAAGTGTAACTTCATTCTTGACTCATGTGGCTTTTGTTTGGGGGATTTTAGTGCCTTTTAAACTGGGTCCTTATGTATGATGCACTGATGACTGATTTAAAATGTGGATGTATGTCTGCAGAAAAAGCAAATTCAGAGCTGTCGGCAGCTGCACACACCAGTGAATATGTGGGTTTAGTCAGGTTTAATCCGTCCCCAACACAATCAAACAGGAGTTACTATTAGGCCAACTAAACAAAACACGCTTCAACAAAACAACCGGCCACGACTGTCCAACTGGGCCCATTCTGTATTTGCTACTAGTGGAAGTTGGCAACCAAAAACACACATTGAGCAGGAAAAAAATCTGCAGTTGCCAACTGCATCAACCACTAGCAGCAGTTGGGTGAGATCGGTGTATTAGTCTCCTGGTACCAAACTGGAGTCTAGGGGTGCTCTTGTTGCATTCAATTGCACTCGGACGTCAGAGTTTTGCTCTTTCTCCCAAGCAAAAACTTTTCATGAATATATATTTTAATTAGATTACCCAAAAATGGGGTGTCAAGGCATTTTATTTTCGAGGTGACGGCTTCCATCCCCTGGAACCGCTATGTTGCTCTGGAGGGAGCTTTCTAAAGTTTAAAAACCACCCTGATGATGTCACCAGGGTTATCACAGCTTGGGCTTGAAAACAGAAAGTGTTCGTAAATAGAGTGAAGGATACTTTTGAGTTGCATTGTGGGAGATAGGACCCAGGGTTTTTAGAGGGTAGCTCATACTCTTGGCTAAAAGTCAGAATATCTCAGTCTCTGCCGCTTCCATTTTGAAAGAATCCTTTAAAAAAATTAAATCAGTCTCTTGCGATTCCCCCAACTTTATGAAGCTCAGGATTAAATTGACAGAATATACCTTTAAATTAGAGGTCTGTGAATTATGTGACCTGGGTTTCCCCCCATCACTGCGTCATCAGTACACACTTGAAACCGGAGGGCAGGAAGTACAGTAAATGCAAACTAGTGCAGAAAGCATCAACTGCATCAGACTGGAATGAAGTCAGTGTCAAAGAAAAGCAGCAGGAAGTCTCAACAGTGAAATACTTCTTTTCTTCATCCTCAAAATCGAACTCTTCAGAAGAGCAGGATTTCAGCATTTGCTAAAAAAGTCAGGGTTCCCGTGACAGAGAGCCCGAGCCAAAGCTCAGTGGTACACATTACATCCCTCTGAGGGGTCTCTCCCCGGGCACAATTCAATGGCCAACTTGGCTATTACAGCCGACTTGCTGTTTCCACAGATGTCCCAACGACTTGGCGCATGGGCATCCATGCACATACTCTCCCCTGGCGCAATGCACCGTTTGAGGCAACGGCATGGCAACGTTAACATATAGCATCGTACGTCGACTGGATCGGTGATGTAAAATGGAGCCACGGTAGCCTCGGGCCAAAGCATCTGACTGATGTGTTTATTGCACATCAACACGGCGCGAGCGGGGGCCAGGCAGAGAGCGGCGAGGGAACATCCACCGAGGTGTCTACCTGTCTTCCCTCTGTAAAGTGAGCAACCCAAGATACTACCTAACTGCATGAGCCATAACAAATATTTAATGAGCTTCATCTTGAGATGGGCTCCCAAAGTCATAGAGAGGAGGTGATGTTCTCTCCAGTAGGTTATTTATTCCAGCCACACTTGATCTCATTTTGTGGCTATTGAATTCCAAGATAACATTTTTAAAACAAATCTTAAGGAATAAGAGCCGGAGTTAAGGGAACGGGGCAAGCCATATTTCATGGATGATGGGAGGAACAAAAGTGGATTTTCTGCACCATGCTCCCGCACTCAGGGGGTTACTAAAAGAGCCTCCATACCTTTGGCAACCACTGAGTCCAGATGGTGAGAATCTGGAGCATTGGGCGGGAGGAATGGAGCGGTGGTGGGGGAGAAAGGGAAGGAGGGATGGAGGATGAAAGGGGAAGGAAGGGTATTTGAGGTATGAAAGAGGGAAGGAAGGGGACATGAGCAATAGCAGGCGAAACCCCAGCCCTGTTGAGAAAAACAAATGGCTGGAGGGGGCTATCCGCTTCTGTCTCACTGGTCTACCTGTTTCACCAGGGACGAGTGATTTATGACACGCGCAGGGAGGGGGATGAGGGGGGGCACAAAGAAGGAAAGAAACAGCGAGGGAAGAGATGGAAAAGGGCAGCAGGGAAGCTACGATTAGAAGACGGCAAGAAATGGATGGAAAGACAGGCAGTATCAAAGAGGAGAGCAACCTAAGTGTCAGAGGATCAAAGTGACAAATACTCCTCCTGTGACCCTGCAGCTCCCGTCTCTAATGGGAGGGCCGGGAGATTGAAACCTCGGCCGGAGTTCCTGCGGTCACTCAACGCAGCCAAACTAATTTGGTCCTGTCATAACAACACAACTGAGGAGATGGACACTTGGAGTTCTTGATGAAAGAGAAAACAACAACAGGCGTTCTAAAGACAAAAATAGCAGAAAGCGGGTAAGTGTGCGCTGTCTGAAAGTACAGGTTTGCTGTGTGGGAACCAGCGGATATGATTGACATGTCCTCTCCAAACTGACAATCTATTATCATCTTTTTCTATTCACTCGTCTCTTAAATTAATTGTCCATCACACGCATCGACATCTGGGCCAGTAAAACACAGCGTGACAAGGATTGTCATGTGTTTGAGGAGCCAATTTCAACTGTCCGAAAAGTTCACGGCAAACACTTTAATTAGCAACTGGAGGGCATACGGAAGGAGTCTGATATGTAACATTAAATCATTAAACAGCAACTGTGCAATCGCAACATCAGCAACTTTGGCGAGGCACGAACTAACGAGGTAACTTTGGATTTCGCCACACCTAGACCGGACAACGCCCTGTGGGTAAAATCAGCTGCTTTCGTCCTTCATCTTCATTGTCCCTGAATCCTTTATCTGGATTCATGGACTCATTTTTTTTTTGAAAAGTGTTAAAAGCAAATGTTTAAATCAAGCACTCTTTACCTGTAACCTGGAAGGTGCATTTGCCGGCGCCCGCCTCGTTGATGACATTGCAGGTGTACTCCCCCCAGCCGTCTCGGTTCAGGCTGCGGATGGTGTACTCCGTCTCGTCTCTTTGGGCGTCAAAGGCTCCGGCGTGGAGCAGCCGGTTTGAGAGGAGCCACTCGAATCGCAGCACACGGGAAGGGTGGGCCCGCAGCACCCTGCAGGTCATCACCACAGGCCTCCCAAGGCCCTGACGCATCTCCATGTAAACCGGCTCCACCGTCGGAGGGTCTGAGCGGGAGACAGAAAGGGGTTGAGATGAGTTCCGCCAACATTTCATAGGGACTGAAAAGGATAGTGCAGGTTAGTACAGTGGAAATAATATAAAGGAATATGAGAAGAAAAAAGAAATATGAGAAAAAGAAGGTAAAGAAGGTAAAGACAGAACAGAAGCTAATTTGGGTGAGGGCCTTCCTGGTCTCTGACCGCCAGAGATATTTAGAGGGAAACAAATATCGGGAAGAGAGAAAATACAGTCGGAATAGTTTGTTAAAAACAATACAAAGACATGTGAGAAAAGTGTGAGAAAAGGATCACACTGGTTCTGAGCATTGTTCTCGAAGCTCGCCGAAGACCTAAGGAGCACATAACGGGAGAATAAACAGAAGCTTTTTCAACGACAAGCAACACATATTTAAATCACGCACTGACAAAGAAAGGGAGAGAAATATTTTAGACAGTCTAGTATTTTAACATGAACGGGAGCCAGTGAGCCAGAGAGGTGGAAAAAGGTGAGATTGAAACATATTGCAAGTAAACTCTAAACAATCACCACTGCAAAGTCAATATGCCTCAGCAATAAATGAACAACGGCAAGTGAAAACAATCGCAAATGGGTGCAGGGAGATCAATTTTGCATGAAAACTAGAACAATGTTCTGAATGCAATCCGTCACGCTTCATGGAAAATTGGTAACAGGATGATGAAGTGCACCTCAAGCTTTTAAAAGAAAAGAAAATTAATAACTTATTTGAGTATCTGACAGGCTTCACCTCTTCCCCCACACAGACAACCTGGTGGTGAATTATTGAGCAAAGTGAGGGGATGATTATGACCTGGAAGCAACCCTTTCCCTTCCAATGCATGATTCTATATTCTATATTCTTTATGTTCAATGTGTGTTTGATTACGTTCACGGCAACAACACGTGTGGGTTTGTGAGGACGTTGCCAGCACCGGAATGGTTATGAATCATTTCCCCATCTCATCTTAAGCATCTTTGCTCTTGCTATGCTCATACAGATGCTTGACAAAAGTCACGGCGGGGCTCAAAAAACAACAGTGAATGCCAAGGGGAGGAAACAGAATGACACAAAGCCGCTTAATTGCCTGCAATTTGCACATTTCCTGACTCATTAAAGGAGAGGCGGGCTCTAGCCAAGGCTGGGGACGGTACTTTTAAAAAATGTAATATGTTACAGATCGCTGATTACCTGATTGAAACTGTAATCTGCAACATAATTCCCGACATTATTCACACACGGTAATACAATCTAATTACTGAGCCTTCTGAACTTTATAGGATATGCAATTAAAATAACAGTTTACTAATATTTACGTCATGTAATTTGATAATTCTATTTATGGCATTATTTACAACTTTAATCAGTCTTTTCTTTTTTTTATGTGCAAAATGCTTAAATGTCACAAGTGGGCTAGCCACAGACTGTGTTACCGGTGTTACACGATGATTAGGCGTGAAGAGTCCTTTAATTTGCGCACACACACACACACACACACACACACACACACACACACACACACACACACACACACACACACACACACACACACATACACACACACACACACACACACACACACACACACACACAGCCATCTACATTTTGCTGGACCTCCATTTCTCTTACACTCATCAGTCTAAAACTATTTTATTCTCCTCATTCTGCTTTTGCCCCCTTTGTTTTTGTCCCTTTTCTTGGGTCGTATATGTGTTAATTTACTTATCCGCACTTTTATTTTTTCAGAGGCCGAGTCGGGCATGACCCCTGGGCTCCATCGGAGTCTCTGCTCCACTAAGCGCCCAAAGCGACAGCTTGACTGGAGAGGCCGGGCACACAGCCGTCCGTTGTTACAGATTAAAGTAAACGCTCTACAGATATTGACAAATATCTTTTCTTGCTAAATGGCCGACGTAATCGCACCATCGATATCATCACAAGTTTATTAACATGTGGGGAAATTGCTTCACTGGGGCATCACTGCTCACAAGCTTCATTTATCGTCTGTTTCCCAGAAGTTCTTTTGGCTGTTTTCCAGTAGCTAACTTTTATTTAATATTTTTTTCTTCTGTTGCACATCATTGAGTGACCTCAGCCCAGGCCGTGGAGCAGGGCAGCTCCTCTCGGCCAGAGAGAAGCACGAGGAAACGTGAACTGTAAAAAATCATTTTGGATGCAAAATAACACACTAACTCATCTATAATCCAAAGATGTTACTTTCTTGCCCTCGATGCTGATTATCACACACACAAAGCATATGAGAATACCCACTATGATTAATGACCAACTATTACATTGCATAATGACTGGCTGAAATGTGACAAATAATAAATCATAACATACGGGATGACAGAAAAAAAGTCAACAGAAATATTCCAAGAGATTTGGACTGAAAAGAAAATGGGCAGAAGAGGTTTGCAAACACAGTTTGCCTCCCTCACCTGACGCTGTTCACAAGGTGGAGAGTAAAGCGGCTTTCATCTCCCCTGAATGAAGCAGCAATCAGTTCCTTCTTCAAATGAGCCTTGCCTGGGCTTTTACCCAAACCCTATGGCTTATTTCTCACTCCAAAAGAAGGGTCTGAATCTCTACTTATCACATTAAAATTGTAGGTCTGTTGAATCGCAGCCCAGCTCCACAGCCTCCCTGAGTGGCACTACAACAAATTGCAGTAAGTGCATTTCCATTGACACAGAAATACAAACTGAAGACAGGGTTTGGGTCTGCAGCAAATAAAAAAATAAATATCTGTTATATAACCAAAACATCCTTTAAACAAGGGCACATGCCTCATCTCCCCCTGTGTTTCTCTTGTGAAACAGCTGCCCGGCGAACACAGGGTTCCGGGAGCGAAAAGGTCCCGCGTGATATTCCCCGAGCAGCGCTCGCCATGCTAAGTGTAGCGGCGAGGGGCGGCGGGGCTCGGAGTAGCTGTAAGTCGCCGGGAAAACCCTGTTCACTGGCTGAGATGTAATCCATCATCAGTCACCGGTGGATTGTTTGACAGTAATGTGGAGAAAAACAACATTCAGGAGCACGGAGGCCTTTTCCCCACGGTCCATGTAGGCCCACATCAGCAGGGAAGCGGACCGAACAAAGACACACAGGGGGGGGGGATGTGTGTTTTCGAGCATGCGTGTGCAAGGCTGAGGTATGTGCACGTGTGCGGCTGCATTTCTGAAATACTGCTTGACTGGTTTTCAACAAACTTCACCTTCAGAGTCAGAATTGGTTCGATTTGTCTTCCATGTGCTTCGGGTGAGCGCATCAAGAGAAGGACACGCAACTCCTGCGGGCGAGCCCGCCAGAGTGGGTTGTTCCGTACAGTCTGAACGTGGACATGGAGTCCGTTCCTTCTGGGATTAGATGTGCGTCGGTTTGTGTTGTTTTTCTTCATTCTCTTTTCTCCTGAGAGGAAAACAACGCTTCTGATTTCTATTTAAATAAAAGGTATCAACACAACAATATCTAAATAGTTCATGTAAAAGTCCTGCAAATGCAAATCAAATCTATCTACAGATCTATTATCAGCGAAATGTACTTGAATTAGGGCCGGGCGATTTGGTTAAAGTAATTTCATATCTCTAAAGGTATGTCACGATGTAGAATGTCTTCCATAACTAAGTAGTCTAGAAATAACCACTTAGTAAGGCCTATTTGTTTGCTCCAGTGAAAACAAAACAAAAATAAAATACCTAACTAATGCAATGTATTTTCTCCTGTATTTAAGAACTTTATCGACAATATTTCCAGCTATACATTGTGATTTAACGGAGTTTGGTCAGATTTTTTTAGAAATTTGAGTTGGCATGTGCTTGTTATTAACATCACCGTTCATACAACTGTGCATTTATGATTACATAACGTACAAGAGCACAATGTTCTTCATCGTTCTAGCTTCTTGATGTTTTTTCCCCCCATGCTATTATATTCTAAAAGAATATTGATAATTTTCAAGGTATTGTTTCAAAGTTGGACATTCCAGTATCGGGAAAACATTAATACTGATGCTGCTCATTACAACTAAGGGGTCAACCGGGAAATGGGAAAATTTGAATAAAATGTACTTAGTTATTTTACTATATCGGTGCTCCTCGATACATGCAACTTATTACTGAGTAACATGTGACATACCTGCCCTCCATTCAGAAATACGTCACATTTTTCACACAGCAGCCTTCAACAGCTGCTTTGGGGAGTATGAAAGAAACAAAGGCTTTGCTTTTTGTATGGAAGCACTCTTGTGGGAGAGTAACCTTTGTAGAATTACATGCTTCAATATCAAGTCTTGATAGAGGAAATAACATTCATTAGGAAGCCAAACTGATATATACATATATATATATATATATATATATATATATATATATATATATATATATATATATATGCAGAATATGAAATGATAACCCAGATTCAACTGATTTATAATGAATCCCCGTGTTGAATAATGTAAGCCCCCCTTGCCTCACGCTGCAGTCGCTGCAATCAAACAATGAGCTTAAGCACCATCTGCATTACCATATTGTTATTAAAACTTAGGGATAATTTAGGAACTTAAATATACAATTAATGACAATCAATGTAGACTCTTCAGTGGCCTGGTGAGCCGCTAATAGGTTTAGCTCAGTCATTGACCAAGTTATGAATTATTCTGTCTGAGTCGCCTGTTTACAACCTACATACACACTGACCTTTTCCGGTGTGGGTTTAATGCGGCTGATCAATTCAATATTGTTCCATAAAAAAAGGGTTATTAAAATTTCATCCCCCAAAATGCGGTGTGTGAGCCCCGCTGTAATGCAGATGATTAATTTGCTGGCGTCGGGCTAATGTGAATCACTCTAATGTGATTCACTTTAGAGTGGGCCTCGGGGGCCGGCATTGCAGGCCTTCTTGATGCAGAAAGGAAAATTAATTAAAAACAATAATCGTGTAATTCTGCTCATTACTTTTGCACAGACAGTGGCTCTTTATCCCGGTGTGTCTTTTTGATGCATGTCAGATAGCAGAGCTGCTCACTCAGGGGGACAATCGCACCATGGCATCAGGCAGGTATCAAGGACGACGTGAGGAGGAACAGAAGGGTAAAAGATACCTGTGCATCTGGACGGAAGTGAAGCTTTATAACTGACTCTGACTCTGTGGAATCTAGGACAGGAGACCACTCTATACCTCGTTTCTCCCTCTATGTCTCTCTCTTTTTTCTCACAAGCCCCTGGACCATGCCAACTCAGTCTGCCTAAGAACATTAGAGTGTCACAGCTCGGGATTTGGCGTTTGCAATTCTATTAGAGCGAACGACTCTAAAGGCAGACGTCTTCCATTCCCTCTACCTCTCCTCCCAGTGTCGCCTCTGCCAGCCAACAGATGCAGGTTTTTACATATCAAAGCTGTTGACTTGCCAGAGTCGTTCTTTCACGCCTCTAATGCTCTTTGCTTCAGAGGACTGTACCTCGGTCCCTTGATCAAGTTACTAAACGCGGCTTTGCACATGGCTCACCACCAAAGGCGGGTGGCTCACGCTGGGACCTGGAAATACAGGCGAGAAAAAGCATCTCAGAGGGATTGGCTTGTGCTTACACACCATGGGACAGGCCAAGAGAAAGGAGGGGTCGGGTGGTGGGGGGGTGCATACCGACAGGCGCGCTGAGCAAACAACAAACGCGTCGGATGTGTTAATAAAGTAAATTATCGAGCCGAGAAAGAGGAGCAAAGGTTCACGTCTTTGGCAAACCGTCGGTGTTTACACGCGGCGGACACATTTTTTCCCGGATAGACTCAAATTGTGTCAAAGCAATCCAACACCTCGAGTACAAATTGTATGTGCTTTTTAAACTTGCGCTTTGATGCCAACTATTAATAAGGGGAGCAGAGCTGTCTCCGAAGAGAACACATGGCAGAATGATTGATTCATCAACGCCAAAGCCCTGATAACTTTTCTTCATTATGCGTTCTCGCTTTGAACACGGCGAACAGATGTCGTGCAAGAGGCGCTTTATTGAAATAATATTACATGATGAGAATGTTATATCCTCGGAATAGTACATTGTGTTGAAAAGGAGAGGCAGAATTATCAGAAGTGAATGGATTTGCTTCACTTTGTGTGTGTGTGTGTGTGTGTGTGTGTGTGTGTGTGTGTGTGTGTGTGTGTGTGTGTGTGTTCATCTGATGATGCAACCGTATGTCTGAGAATAGATCTAATGGTATGTGTTTTACACATGAGGCCATGCAGTCTCAGACGACGGCCACGATATTACAATTATACGTTTTTGGAAATATAACAGGGGATCTATGTGCACTTAAGCATTTTAGCACCGTTTAAGAAACAATCTCCTGAAACACGCCTGAAAAGCACATATCACATGATGAAGTAGTGCAGTTAAATATTAGGGGGGGGGGGAGCCAGAGAGCGGCTGTCATTAAAATTGTTAGACCCTCTGAGACTTGCGGATTGCCGGATCATCAACAGGCTGTAGTGGGCTCACTATTAAAGCTGGAGAGAAGATATTGGTATCATTTGAAAAAAGACAATGTATGGCATCCATTGGTACAATACCACGCTGGGAGCTTAATAACGCTCCAAAGAGAAGCTGAATTTCCGAGAGGGAAAAAACGGGTGTGGTATTTTTTTTTAAGTGTCTCTTGACAATTCACCTCAAGATGTGTGAATGGGTTCTTTGGGTGCTGTTCCCAAGCAGTTTTGGGCAAATATGGTGGATTGGAATATTTCTGCATTGTGGGGTGCATAAACAGTCATGGAATTGCTTAAATTGGGAATGACCGGAAAGCTGAGACACATTAAGCAAATCCGTGTAACAAATGGTATCAACAGAGACATAATTGAGCATTGGGAGTGGTATCATATACTACCGTCATAAACCCATATACATTACAACTTCAAATATTTTATATATGCATATATAAATATGTATGACCAGAGAGCTCCTGAGAGTAAAAAGGTTTGTTTGTAAGCTTTTACTATATCATTTTGGATTGAACTGGGCCATAAAGGTATGTAATAAATATGTTTAGTACTCATTACACATTCAGTGGGTTGGCCACCTGGATTTATAGTCTGAAGGTCCTTTTCCTCCTCTCCTCCTTTGAGACAATCTGTTATACCAGACAATGGGCTAGTTTGACATTCAATATACTGTGTCGTTCTACATTTCTGTTACTTGTTGTCTCATATTTGTAACATCATATCTGTCTTGTTTTCTTTATGATTATTCAAATTTGAGATGTCTCTCAGACTGAGGACTTTGTATGAGAGATCTTCACTTCCTTCTTCCTCTCTACGCCTGATCTTTTACCCCCGATGTCCCCTGGATGTTACCCAGGTACACAAATGCTCAGTCACATTTCCAGTATTCCATTATTAATCTGTTTTGTTGTTTGCCAACATTTTAGTGTCCAATACGCACTGAATACACGTGCATGATGGTTGTGGTAACAGATGCTTTATTGCTGTACTTAGCTGTTTGCAACGTCTGTACCAGAGAACAGCGTCTGTCTTTTATGATATGCATATTAGCAGAAGGAAAATCGTAGCATTCATTCTCCTTCATAACACTTTGAAGGAGAATGAATGTAAAGAAGAAAAAAAAAAAAGTTTCTCCTCTTGACTGTATCCTGTTACTTTGTCTTTTAACTTCCTTTCTACACTGGAAGTGGAAATGCCTCCATTTTAGGAAACATCTCACCACTTTAATAGTATAACGTACAGCGTGAAGGTCTGCCAGAGCTCAAAGAAAATAAGAGACTTTCTTCTTCAGCAGTCTGACACACTGCTATTTACATAGCATCACTAATCAGATCAGTTCTCCTTCCACACAGTGCTGGGATCAGCTGGTCTGGTTTCCGTTATAATAGTGATGGATATGGCAAAATGTGTCGGTATTTATGTGGCCATTCAAAAACTCTGTTAACACAGTATTTCCTCATCTAAAACACAGTGAAACCATATTATTATTAAGTAGATGCGGTCCAGTTTTACATGACATATGCTTATCATTGTGTCACAAGCTAAATGTCCCAATCTATATATTATCAGTAAAATATAAATCATATTACATAATTGGGTGAATATTTAATCAGATTAAAAAACTTAGCTGGTTTGACTATTAATAATGTTTAATTAATAGTTTAATAACCTGCATGGTCATACTGATATGTAGAAAAACGTCACTATGCTACCGGCTACTGCAACTCACAGTAAGCTAGTTAAGCAACTCGTGAGCTAGTTAAGCTAGTCGTGAGCTACTTCACCCAGAACATCATTGCGCCCAAGATTGTCAAATATTATAATATCATATTTAAGTCATGTCAACTGTTTCACAGACGCAAGCTGCTCTGGCAAAATGCATCCAGTGTCTAAACATAGAAAAGCAGAGAGAAGAACCAAATGAGTCTGGCAGACATCATCACTCCGGCTAACATGGCAGCAGACCACCATGATGGTGCTGGAAAAACAGTAAGACTAAAGCCGGGTTTAGTCTTACAAACCATAAACACTTAATTCACTTCATCATTGAATAATAACATTTTGCTTTTTCTTGAATAGTTTTTATGTACTCTATGATATTATGTAAAGAAAAGGCCTCTATTTTTCATTAGATATTTAATATGATTTATAATATGATATTTTTGTTTTTGTTTTTGTCACTGATTTTAGATGAAGCTGAAGCAGGGGACGATGAATACATGTATATTGTTGTAATTACTACGTCATTGTAGCTGTTTCTTCTGGACAGTTAGTGCCCATTTGCGCTGTAAGAAGTGACAGTCCAGTATGTGTCCCGGCTGCTTTCGGTGGGCAAGATCTCGGTAACCTATTGCTGCTCGTGTAAGCTGCTCTCTCTGCTGAGAGGGATCCGAGGGGAAAGCATCTTCATCCATTATTTCACTCCTTTTAAACAACTGAGGCAGGAGAAATGTTTACCGTGAGTGATTGTGTGAACAGACAGCAGCGTTTGAAATAGTGAAAACCGTTAACAGCAATCTTCTTTTTAATTTTGCAATCGACAATTTGTCTCCATGGTGCCACACCCTCTTTGCATGAGGCAGCTGATCCACCCGAGTTTTGCTAATTAATGAAGGGCATCTTAGAGCCCAAAGCCTCTGCTTACTTTTGGGTGTCAGCAGTGGTGCGAAGCAAAGCCACTAACCTTTGATATGGGCTGTCATCGCTGCATAATCATAATCAATTCAGCCAAAAATAAAACAGTCTTCTTCAAAGCAGCTTAGCTTAAATATGAACACCCAAGCAAAGAGTGCAATAAAACTCTTTGGAAAAAAATTAAAAACGAGGTCAGAATTATGCACTAATCCTTGTCAGAAAAAAAGAAGAACAGAACGCGGGCTGCTCTTGTTCCTCTTCAATCAAAATATTGCGAGTTGGTGTGTCAAGTGCGGCCATTATTCTGTTTTATTACTCACACTTTAGAAAGTTGTTGAGTATTTTTATGCAGTCTTATGTTTGGTCCAACCGGGGAGGACATTTCAAACATGCAATCAGCATCGACCGTGTTAATGCCATTCATATCAGAGTGGTTTCAGAGTGACATCCTGGTGCACAGGTTCCTTCTGGGTTAGTTGAGATGGAAGAATGTTTGGATTAACTAAGTAGGCCATGAGGAAAACAATGGGACTGTCGCTATGACACTCAGTTTTTCTATTTCCTATAATCACTTGGCAGAGAAGGATAGCGCCCTACACGGATCGCTTTAATTTCCTTCCTATCCATCTTCCGTTCTTTCTTTCTTTTTCCCCCGTTGGAGAGGAACATCCCCAGCCCTTGAATGAGTGAAAACGCTTTGAATCCCTGACGTTCATTCGAAATATCCCTTTTCAAATCTCCATAAATGAATACTAGCGGGAATAAATTATCCGCTGGCTAATTAGCCGTTAAGAGCCATCTTTGAATGTGACATCTTAAGAAAGGGAAGAGGGTTTCACAATGAGCGGCAGTGTGGCGGGGGGTCTCAGGCCCGGGGACATGGCACACAGTCTTAGGGTCTTCTCTGCTGTATTCACTCACTCACACACACACACACACACACACACACACACACACACACACTATAATGAGTGTGGACATCAGTAACTAGAGCGTTGTGCCTCTGATCATACTAGTTCTGCACAGTTCACACTCAGCAGATAAACTTCTCCTCCTAGTGTAAGAGGTGGAGTCAGAGCTGTTTCCTTTCAGACCGGACTGAGAGCACCAGGGGACAGAACTAATTTTACAGCCTTCAGAAGGAAATTGGATGGGCGTGGAAGGAAAGAAATGTTAAATTGTGGTCACACTGGACCAGAGTAATTACACTGCATACATAAGAAATTCATCACATGGACAATTGACGTACCGCACTTAAATAAACACATACAATAACACTGCCACAACGCTGCAACAGGCATATACACACAGATATAACCGCATAGACAGAAATACCCACAGTCCGTCTACTCACATTGTACGATCAGCTCCACCACGGCCTCCCGGGGCTTCACGTTGAACCCATTAAACTGGCTGGTCTGGCAACGGTACGAGCCGGTCATCTCCCTGGACACATTAACAATACGCAGCACACCGTCGTAGCTCTCCATCTGCATGCTGCCGTCCGGCATGGGCACCTCCTTATCGGCCCGCGACCACAGGATGATGGGCTTGGGCTTCCCTGAAACAAGGCACTCCAGCTCCACTGTGTCACCCTCGCGGGCCACCAGGGGGGACTTGCCCCGAGGGACTGTCAGGTTGGGGGGAACTAAGAAAGAGAAAAACAGAGGAGGGACTGATATGGGGCTCTAGAAAGTCAGCAGGCGGGGTAAGAGGAAATGTCGACTGGCGAGGGGAAGAGTGGCGTGGAAGGTATGGGGGGGAGCGTATGAGCATCCAGGTTGCAATGGCAATGAAGTTGCGGCTCAGCCACATACAGTACACAGCTTGAATGGAAGGACCATGCGGATATTAGCAGCAGCAATGGCTAGCGGCTGGGACTGGACAATCTGAGCATGTACCTGAGGTAGACCATCATGGAGGGCAGCAGTGAGGAAGTTAAATGCAATCAAGCAATGGCAAACAATGAACAATGTAATGGCGAGCTAACAAGCAAATGCACGCTGTGAAAGAGATCAATAACAAGGAGGCCACAGGAACTAAACTTGGGATCTAAACAAGGAACTAAAAGTCCCCCGTGTGCAATGCAATCCCCCTTTGCTTTTTCCACTAGCATCTGAAGAACTGTGAATAAATTAGTTCGATAACTGACACACAAGGAAATACAGCTGAGTCGTGTGAGGTGCCAATTTCAAAGAAGTGAAACTAATTAACATGTTATAGGTTTTTGCACAGCCCAGGCGACGAGGGTGAAACTTCCCCAGCGATTACTCACATTAAAGCAATCAATTATTTTTACATTTTATTGTAAAAATGCCAATGAAACATTATTTTATTGTATATGCGTTAATCAGCATACATTTCCAGAACAGAAATGTTAACATTAGTTAAAGCCAGGTTCAAAATTCTTGTCTGTTGACATTTAAGGGTCATAGAGTTTTGACAGAGACCATTTTGGATATCTCTTTTTATTACTTCATAAATCAGAAAATACTGTCAACCGCCACCATTCCCAAGGTGCCTTGCGCTAATCTGTAACCTCGGTCCAACTCAGTGACTTCAGCAGTCTCCTCTGGTTGCTTTATGACCACAAAAACTCCAGGTAGTCACTGAATCCGGGAAAGATTACGGATTAAACCAGAGACGAATAACATGTTCATCCTATTTTTCTACCTTTGAACAGAGCCAGAACAACTGCCTCCTATTTTACTTCTGTGAATAACTCGATATCTTCACTCGTGCTCTCAGCTCTCTCCCTTTATCTTGCTCTTCTTGGACAAGTTGGAAACCTGGCAACCTAACTTTGTCTTGAACATCAAAAAATCGTATACAAGAAATGACCCTCGTCCCGGTATCGATCCAAGTGGCACTTTACACTTGCTTGCTGTGTGTGAATGAAGCTGTGGCCGCCTCGAGTTTTATGTCCGACCAATCAGCGACGTTCAGCACTGCAACCTCTGACCCCGATAGCACTCGACCAGTCTCACAGCAGGCACTGGTTTGCCACCAGAAACTATAGCATAGGAACTCAATTAAGATTCCTCTAGTCAAAATGGAAAAACTATTTCTTAAAAATAGTTAACTTGCCTCCTGTTTGCAGTTAAAACAGGCAATAATAATAATAATCTTATACTAGAATCACATTCTATCTGCTCTACATCTGCCTTAAGAAACGCATTACCCTTCGAAGATACCATCATCATCAACGTCAGCATTGCCTTCACAATCATCAGCATTACAATATTATCATCATCCTTGTCACATTTGCATCATGATGCTCATCCTCGCATCACATTCTCATCACAATACTACTTTTAGGATGGATTCCACCACAGCCATTACAACATTCATAATTCTTATCACCATCGCTCTCCGCAGCGTTTTTTGCTTCTCCGGTCCGCCTCCTCATGCAGCTCCTCCATCTCGGCACAGCGTTGTATATTCCAGAGCATTAACAACAGAACACTCCCATCGGTAATTTAGCATTATTGCTGGCCGTGTAACAAAATATGACCTAATAAATATCTTGCCTTTGTTTAACGGACACTAAGAGCCTTGGCTGGATGTGATCAATGAATAATAAAATAAGTGCAAAGTGGTGAATTGCTGCATACATTTGCAGGTTTCCTTGAGTGTTTGTTTGCACGTGTGTGTGTGTGTGTATGTGTGTGTGTGTGTGTGTGTGTGTGTGTGTGTTCGTTCTAAGTTTGGAAAGCAGGAAAACTACCAGGTTGATCATGCAGTCTGGTTCCTCATCAAGCATGCTGGCCAAATAAATTTGTTTAATTAGCAAACCTGGCAAATGCCACAGGCTCCTAGAGTGCTGTGAGTGTGCGAGTGTTTGTGTGTGTGTATTTGTGTGTTCATGAATTTTTGTGTCCAAACCATCAGCAGACTCCAAGACTATTTTGTAGCGCTGCTCCCAAAAATAGTTTACAGCCAGAGAGTCGAGGAGTGAAAATCTTCCCAGCAATGATGAAACCGTGTCATGCTTCCCTGATGATTTTTGAATCACTGTCATTCTGCCCAAACAATGCTGCAGCTGGAATGAAGTCAAGTCACAATGAAGTTTCATAGTGATGAAATCGGCAGCAATCTTCAGAAAACGAAGCAGAGTCCAGCTCTATTTCTTCTGACTCCTTTTCTCTCTGGGTGAGAGGTAACAACCTCAATTCTGAAACTGTTGGTTATGTCTTTTGTCCTGCATCAAAACATACTAATTTGCAGAAAAGGCTGTAACAACAGCACATTGTGTGAATTGTAGATGAATGGATTCTAAGGTTGTGCTGAAGCCCATCTTCACGTAATAAAATACCAACTATACATTTTGCTCGTTATTGAACCCAGGTTTTGCACAAAGAATGCAGAGAATTGGAAACAGTATAGTAGCAGAATCCTCTGTTTTGGAATTTCTTTTTCCAAATTTAAAACCTGCAATAACCGATTGGCTACTTGGTGGCAAGCAAAACCAGGCTGTAAACACAACATCTTGCAAGTTAATAAGGTGTTAACAAACAATGACATATTTCCACATCCGGCAGAGAAAGAACAGTTTGGCCATCTGACGAATGCCAGTCCAAAACGCATTCATTCCTCTCTCACTGTAGTCAGTTTGAAGCAGCTTTCGCTGCCAGATGCTCCATTACGGTCACCAGCTAGTCGCTAACTTTCTGTCTGCCGTTAAGTGTTGGACAGAAGGGGGTTTATCAAAGCCGTTTCACTAAAACAGCTGTCTGCTGCTTTTGAAAGCAATGCGAAGAACGATGTACCATAACCGTAAAGATGTGGGAATCAAAACCAAAACAAGCTGAAAGACGCTAAAACATACACATATATTATACTATAGCAGCTCTTCATTCTACTGAGTATAGGAAATACGATGAATCACTGTATTTTGTAAAATAGTAATACACTGTACTGTATTATACTTTTCTGCCATTCTAACCCACACGTAAAGCCGATATCTGCTTGTTCAACCTTGTCAGGTCAGTAATATTTAAACATGTTGGTGTCATTAGCATGGGATAATAAACACTGGTCATTCACAGTCTTGACAATGCTGTTTGGCGCCAAGGGAGCAGCAGAAATGATCTCCGCAGAGACAATGACAGCAGACACTCATTTCACTCACATTTGCTGATTGCTATTCACACAATGTGTCGAGCGCGGCAGCCAGGTGTCAAGAGCTGACATATTTCTTTTCCACAGCATATTTCCTGCACTTTCCCCCGAATGTTTCCTTGAGTCCAAACAGCGGAAAGGTGGATCGACAAGGGGCAAAATAGGAAGGGAGCAGCAAGCAACCATTAGCCAGCGGAGGAGAGGTGTATTCACGGAGTTGCCATCATTACACCTGGCCTCTCCACAGCCCGGATTAGGCAGGCAATTACAGATGTCTGCCTATTGGGTTTGGCAGCACGAACACTGGCCATCAGCTGCCATTGTCTCTCTCCACGCCATCGTGGAAACGCAAACAGGCACACAGGCACACATGCACACGGACACCCGCTTGTCTCTGTCTCTCTCGCTCACTCTGAACCTCGTTCTTCCTCCTGCATCGCTCGTTCCCAGTGAACACCCTGCCTCTGTGTGTGAGACTGACCACTGAGTTGCTCAGCGTGGCGGAGAGCCCGTGACTGGTCTTCACTGTGCTCTTATTGTGCCAAAGCCATCCAAATGCCAGTGATGCCCGCGGGGCATGCCCGCTGTGTGCGTATGCTTGTATAGTGTGCGCCTATGTGGTTTTAAGACTCTGCTTGTGCATGTGCATAGCTGAGTGTCGCTCCTCTCGCCCACGGGTGACCCCATGCTGTGATCCTTCCTCAGTCCCTCAATGGCATACTTCTCGTTGTTGTTGTCGGAAAACACCGTGTCTAAGTGTGTGTGCTTGTGTGCTTTGTGGGGCTAAATTGGGACTGGACCTCCTTGTTTGGCCTCAGCAGCGCTGCACATCTCTAGGGCCTCAGCTGGAATGATCCTCCGAGTGTAGGGACTGATTGCTGCAGCCGCTCAGCAGGATCCAGCCGAGCAGACGCGGTACAATGTGAGCTGAGTGCAAAAAAAACAACGTGAAAATATCGGGCACTTTTTATTTTCCGACAGCGACGGGAGCCAGAGTGGTGCATACGTCTTCGAGAATAAACAAGATTCCTGTTGCCCCCCTTTTTTTTCCTCGGGTAAGTGCAGTGACATCACTCCCCATTACCATGGCAACGCTACAACGGCAAGTCCTGCATAGTGTTGTGTGTATGTACATGTGAGAGTGTATCTTTAGACAGCTCAGGGGCCAATGAGTTGTTCACAATGTGACAGGACTTTCTGCTCCTCTGAGTCCTGGACCTCTGGGGACTGAAAAGGGAGTCCCAAAGGTCCGCCGTGGACATGCTTGTGAATCTGTGTGTGTGTGGCAGAGCTGCATCGAGTCGCTGAAGTGTAACAAATATCCACAGATAAAATTGGCTAAATGGAATGCGGTGACACTCAGCTGACCAAACACACTACTCTGTGTGTGTGTGTGTGTGTGTGTGTGTGTGTGTGTGTGTGTGGTGTGTGTGTGTGTGTGTGTGTGTGTGTGTGTGTGTGTGTGTGTGTGTGTGTGTGTGTGTGTGTTTGAGCTCCATGCCGTTCCCCTGATATCTTACAACTTACGTTACGATCAATCACACAAAGCCCACATGACTTCATGGGGCTGAGATTATAGAACAGTAGGCTTTCAATACCAAAGCACCAGTACAACCACGTTCCCTGTTGTGAGCAACTCCCTGGAAGGACTAGAGTTTATGTACATTGCTCAAGGGGTATCAACAGCAGTTAATGAGGGAGGCGAGAGGCTTTTCTCTGCATGTCTCCCTCAGGTTTTTCCCAGCTGGACTGGGAGGTGATTTCCCAGATGGCCACCTCCACAAAGCTTGACTTTAGATGATGCAGTTGGGGCTAAACAATGTGCCAAGTTATCTAGTCGTATGCACATATTTTATGGACTAAAGTGAGAACTGTGGACAGCATAGTCTACCTACAATTGTAACCACTACACTTCTGCCATAAGTGTTATAAATGCATTTATAGACAATGCATTTTGCTGTTCTCCAGCAACATCACAGATGTGCTGACACATGCTGCCAGGTGGTTATATGTCCATCCTTGTAGAAGTGGCATGACCATGGCATCTACTGTTGTCACACGGCAGATTTCTCAGGACAGCATCCCAGCTCTGAGACAGCTGTTGGGCCCCTTCATCCCAGTTCACAGCTCACTGGGCTGGTTTCCGGACCTCTGTGGGCTCCAACGCTGGGATCTGCTGCTCTCAGATATCATTATTTAAGCCCAGTTCACAGTTACTAACCTAATTTGTGTGTTAGAGTGATCAGAGCAATTTTAATTTCAGGTTTGATTGCACACGTACAGGATTTAGGCTTTTATTAATTTCAATGAACGGACCGGACCATCTTTTCAATGTAGAGTTTTTTTTCTTCTGTGTTTCAGTTTTATTATTACAAACATATATGCAGTGGTGTATAAAGTACCCAAAAGCCGTACCTGAGTAAAAGTAAAGATACCTTACTGGAAAATTACTCCAGTAAAAGTAAAAGTCACCTAATAAAATACTACTTGAGTAAAAGTCTTAAAGTATCTGATATTTTCTGTACTTAAGTATCAAAAGTATTTTTCTGATATAAAATGTACTTAACTATTGAAAGTAAAAGTAGAAGTACATGCTTTTAATAAAAAAGCAAAGGGTCAGAATTTTGAGAATTATGAAATGTATTCTTTTAAGTGCTGTAGCCACCGTGACCAAGGACAAGGAGTTGTGTTGAAAATAACTGGGTTGGCTGTGATCCATCCATATATATTATGTTCAACATAATATATTGTACCTAAGTATACTCTTGCATCTACTATGAACTTATCATCATAATTCTCCAAAAAGCAATATGACACTAAGGAGTTGTAACAGTGTGGTTATAAGTATGCTCATTCCGCCCGGTACCGGTCTGTGGGTCCCTTGGTACCGGGTCGTGGGTCCCTTGGTACCGGGCTGTGGGTCCCTTGGTACCGGGCCGCACAGAAAGAATGAATGGAAAATAAAAATAAAATAAAAAAAATAAAGGCCGGAACGATGTTTTATTGTGAAAAAAGACCGCATACATCCGTCTGTGGTAACCTCAGACGGAACCTCTTGACACATGTCAAGAGGTTCCGTTACTCTAAAAATGAAACTTAAAAGTCTGTTTAACTTTGCCGGTGTTCTGGATTAAAACCAAGGCAGAGTATCCTGAGATCGCCAAAAAAGCAGGAGAACCTGCTTCCATTCCAACATCCTGTCTTTGTGCAGCGGGTTATAAGTTAAGCAGTAGACTGGACTAAAGGTTTAGTTAGCAGTAGAGTCAGTAGACTGGACATAACAAACACACGTCAGGTGTCGTTGCCTCCTGTCTCTCCGAGGTCGGACCCGGTCCGTGAAAATATTGTCTTCACGTAACCGGTCTGTGGCGCATAAAGGTTTGGGAGTGCTGGACGAGAGGATGTAGAGGGCTAATGCATAATATTGTGATTCGCAAAACCTGCTTGGTGGAGTCTGTGTTCTGTGTTTTTTTTCTTCTAAAGATAGATTTGATTTTGTAGCGAGTAACGAAGGTTTCAGGGGAAATGTATCGGAGTAAAAGTACCAGTTTTCTTTGCAAAATGTAGTGAAGTAAAAGTAAAAGTAAACAGAAATATAAATAGTAAAGTAGAGTACAGATATCCCAAAAAACTACTTAAGTACAGTAACGAAGTATTTCTACGTCGTTACTATACACCACTGCATATATGCCACCTAACTTGACGGTTCGCTACCCTGAACAGCAATTGTCCAATCCTAGTTTAGGCACCACAACTCGACACAACAGACAGAAGTAACTGAAGGGTCGGGGCTTAGCCAATGGTCAATAGAAAACAAGATGAACTCTTAGCACTTGTTTACTTTACTTGATGTAACTTTCAACAAAGCAAAAAGCAGACACACTGCAAAAGTAAGATGCACTGCTTTTACAGGATATTACAAGATATGTTTTCAGTTTTTTTCAGACACTTGTTGGACCAGCTGCATATCCTACTGTCCAAATAATAAAACTCAAATGAATAAAGCAATGAAAGAAAATGGACATTTGTCCAACATAAACAAAAGACCCAACATTCTATGACATCTCCACATGTCCAAACAAAAGAAGCAAACAGGTTGTTTCCACCCACATGTACCAAACAGCAGTTGAACCTTTGCACCCTGTAGGTGAGTCAGGACAGAGACCAGGTTCCTCCTCATCGGGTTCAGTGAATCTGCTGCTGAAACAAGCCCATCATTGCGGTCCACAGCCGGCGGTCGGCCCCTCTTAGAGTCACATGTGGCGCGGTCACTCGGATGATGGCAGCTCATGACGAATCAGAGTCAAACAGACAATAGGGCGGTTGAGAGGAGGACGGACGGAGACGAGCGGGCCCGCCGCAAAGCTTCGGATGACTCAAACTAATTTCAGATGAAAAAAAAAGAGCCGTAGTTTGTACTTTGTGTTTATTAAACCAGCTCATTTTTTAATCAACTGAGCACTTAATTGATTTGCTTAATTCATTAACTGCAGTGATTCTTTAGATTGACGGAAACGCTGGGTGGTGCCAGAGTTTCAGGTGTGAGTGGGATGCTAATTGGGGGACTCATCATGCAAGGATTTATTTAGCTCCACAAGAAGAGAGAGGTGACTTTCAATCCGTACTTTGTGATTATCAATCAGACTGAGGATGAGCTACCGCCGTGTGCTGGAGCTTTGATGTACAAACAGAGACGATTCTTGCCGCAGTAAATTAGTGTTCTTGAATCGAGGCAATGGAATCCAGTGTTTACAGTAATTATAACACAGAGCAATAAGCAGATATCAGCTTTAAATGTCAAGAATCCATCCGTAATAACTCTTCACGCTATTTAAATTTATCTCGAAGATAGTCCCAATGGTAGTTCCAATCTGAAGCCAAGTGCCATTTCAGAGTCAGAGCCATAGAATGGCAATACTTGCGTCATCTAACAATAATACAGCAGGACGCGTCCACTAAACACACATTTAACATGCAGACTGATGAGAGGTATAATCAGCTAGGTCCGGTTAGAAGTTTACGGGATGTTTTATGTTTTACACTAATGCTTGTAACTCTTTTCAGCTGTTCCTGTGTCTTGCGGTTCTTAAACCTGACAGCATCCAAAGGGGAGGTCTGTGTCCTCGTTTCCGGACCACACTCATAAATAAGTATTAGCCTCGTCGTCTCTGGGAGCCTCGACGAGAAAAGAATGCTTATTTTATGAGCGTGCCATGATAGTCAATATTAGCGCTGTTTTGCAAAAAGGGAGAAATCATGAAGGCTGTTGAAATCTGTATTCATCAAAAGTTGAAAGAATGGAACATAATAAATATTCTCTTTTATAAAGACGTGATGTGGGCTGGGGATAAATCCAGGTTTGGATTCTGGAACCGGAGCCAACGCTTGAACAGCCAGCGAGCTGCAAAGTGTTCAGACTAGAGACACTTCATGCCCAATCTCCTTCCAACCACTTCACCAGCACGAACCCTTGGCAGACCTGCAGTGTAATCTCCTCTAAACGCTTTTATTAAGACATCTAATTGAGGCTCGGGCTTTCTCCCTTCAGGAAAACAGGCAGAGGAACAAAAACAAGGCTTACACACCCCAAAACAGGCTGCAGGGGAATGGCAAGGCAGATGCATAAGGAGCTTTAGTCAGGGCCGTGAATAAAGACAGCGTGGTTGCTCTGGGGCCCGTAGGGTGGAGGGCCCATGGAGAGAATGGGACCGACAACAGTGAGAAGGGTGGAGATTGGGTTCTTGAGAGTGATTCGGATTACAATCTCAGAAATATGCCTGTCTTCAGAGAAGGACACACATTATACATAATAAAGTGGCGCCATCTTGGACTATTGCGTCGCCATCTTGATTTATGGCAACCAGTGAACGGTTTATGGCCACCAGTGAACCAAAGGAGGAGTGACTCTGGTAGTTTAGCGACCTGTCAATCACATGGTAGCCCCGCCCTTAAGCATACCCTGCTTATGCTCTGCTTTTACCATAAACTCATTTTAACAATCTTTACTGAGGGAATAAATCAAGTGAGTAGTAGAGTCATTTTCTCACAGACTTCTATGCAATCTGACTTCTTTTTGCAGCCAGAGGAATCACACCCTGATGGTCAGTAGAGAGAATATAGTTTAAGTCACTGCTGCATTGGCTTCACCTTTCAGAACCGGAGGTTGCCGCCTGATACATGATGCAATGATGATTGCTGGGTATTATGTATGTTGATGTTGTCCAAAGTCTATATTTCATCACGTGACGAGATGATATACAGTAACTAGCTGAGGCGCAAAATCTGTCAAGGTAGACAAGCTGAGCCCTTCAAAATAAAAGCAACAGTAAATAACTAGGCCCTGACACTGTGGCCCGTCGTAACCACCTCACACCACTGGCTTCAATGAACAACAGCTGTACTGTGCACCTCGGATTCATGGCATCAATCTGACTGACGAGCATTCTCCAGGAAAACCACTCCAGTCACATTGAGGTGATGCGGCGCTATATTGTTACTGGCAGAAGCAAAATTCAATATAATACTTCCGCCGACAGGAACAGCTCGATGACAATGCAACTATTTCAAAATATTTCATACCGGCACATCTGACTGGAACAACGAGATCTTAAAAAGCAATCACAGCGAAGCCTTAAGGAAACCTTTCATTTCATATGATCACAATAGAGTCAGTCATTTCCCCGGTTATTTCCTCAGTCAGACAGCAGCATTTCTTTTTACACATTAAAGGGTCTGCGTTAATGCATTGCCATCACCCAGGCACTCCAAAAGAAAAGACTGCACTACTTAAAAGATAATGAGGAAACAATCTTGGCAGGTGCGATTGATCGCACAGTTTTATAGCACAGGGATTATCAAAGGATTATCTAACAATAATTATGCACCCAAGGTTGACGCACTGCTTTCATGTTCCCGCTGTGAGGGGTAGCAAAGTGTGGGTATGCAATAGACATTGAGCTGAGGTAAGGATGCAGCGAGAATGTGAAAATATGTCTGCCGATGAGTGTGTGTGTGTGTGTGTAAAAATGGAAATAGAGCTCGCTATGAACCCAATCACAACTCGCAAAATATCCCACAACCTTAAAGTCACTTATCAGTACCGAACATGCGGCAGGAAATCCAAAGCAAACGGATATCTCCTCCGCCAGCGGCAAACACCAACACATGGGAGTCCCCCCACGTGGAAAGAAATGACTGAGTGAGCGGCAAGCAGGAGACTCCCAATCGTGGCGTCTCAGAGGCTCGGGGTCGACTGGGTCACGCCCCCTCGGTGGCGTCTGTGGGCGATGAAGTAATGCCCGGCGACACCGGAGCGTCGCCGCACATTGGCTGCACAACAATTGACCTCACGCGGGAGATTACAGATAAAAAACACCATTCCTGTCCCATTACGCTTGTTATCACTCTGTCTCTCTAACCAGTGCGTTTCACCACTACTACAAAGCCGGCAGGAAGTGAGTAAGCACAAAAACGCATTGTTAACTGTGCACAATGTGCTATGTCGCAATCTTCTAAAAGTCAGGCTCTCTTTTGTTGCCTGTGAAGCTCTCTGCCAGGCGTCTTTCTTTTAAAGTCAGACGGGAAGAGGGTTGATTGATGTTAAAAATCTCAAACAATAGATAGAGAAATGGATGTTTGACAGCAGATTTTGTCTTTTGATTATACTTTTAAAGATTGAATGATTTCAATATAAAAGACACAATGATCAGCTGCTGTAACAAGACTACTTGACATGCCACGGCTGAAACTGGAACGATGCAGCTCGGTAGACAAGGTGGACTGGTATATGCTGTGTTGTTAACATGCTGCGTACATGTGTACAAATGTTAGTCGGAAAAATGGTGGAAGCAGCCAATTAGATGGGAAGACGATGGATGTTTAGTCTCTGATTAGTCAGACTGATGGAGTCAGCTTTGGTTCACAGGAATGCAATTGAACAGTCATTGTTGGTGCTGTGATACGAAGGTTTACAGTCAACATGTATCAGCCCGGGACAGATTACTGGGTTTCAGTGAGGCATAGAACAGTCTGAAAGAAGACATACAGGCTTTCATATCCTGTGAGGACGAAGGGCCTGACGTGTCAGTTCACCCAAATCACACACCAAAACATTTTTGCTTTCATTTTCATAATTTGATGGGAAGAATAGTTCCTGCATTGCTACAATCACAATAGAGAGATGGGAGAACATGATTTGGGTGAAGTGACAATTTAAAGGAAAATTCACTGTTTTTATAATCTGGTCTTATTTCACATTTCTGCTACCCTTCCTATCCGTTATACCCAATAACTTATCAGATGAGTTATCTAACAATATATATTAGCACTTATTTTCTAACATTTTCTAACATGTCTAACATTCTAACATGTAATAATACTATACAGTACAATCACTTACCTAGAGACGAATACCAAACTGAACATGAGATAGTAAAAACTTACTTTTTTTTTACTTTTTCAATTTTGATCTCCTGTACTTAGTCCTAAAACCATTGAGTTTTACGATCAATACATTTTTACTTCCAAAGAAATGTTTTAGATAACCTGGCTAGACACGAGTACATTGAAATTATATCAAAACTGATAGGATTAATAGCAAACAAAAATAAGACTTAGATTGTGTTTCTTTAAAAAAAGTCCCAAGCCTCACAGTCTAAGAAACACATGGTACAGTCTCAGTCTCTCGTGCTCTTCAAGCGTGAGCATTCGGCGAACATTGCCACGAGACGTCTGTTTGTCGAATGTGTCGGGGTTGGGGGGGCGGGGGGAGGTGTGTAGACGCGTCACTGACACAAAGGGGTGTGAGGCTCACCAGTTGTGGAGGAGATGTTGACGTCGATGCTGATCTCGGGGATGCCCCCTCCCTTCAGCGCGGCCACGCAGGTGTACGTGCCAAAGTCAGTGAACTTGAGGTCGATGATGTCCAGGTTGGTGGTCCCGGGGGAGATGTCGGGGTCCGTCTGGGTGATGACCATTCGCTCGGAGCTCCGCAGAGCACGGCCATTTTTCAGCCAGCTAAAAGTCAGCTCTTCTGGTGGGGTCGCCTCCACCTAGCGTCCAGCAACGTCGTTATTTGTGAGTAACTTACTTGTACTTCTTTTTTAGATATACATGTGTGTGTGTGTTTATTCCGCCAGTGCAACTATACCTGACAAGATATCTTGACTTCCCGTCCGATCTGGATGTTGTCGTCATTGTGGTAGGGGTCAGGAGTGATCCAGAATCGCCCCTTTTTCAGAGCTGTGAAGAGACAATCCATTTGATTAAAACCAGATTTATATCTGCACTTGTTCCCTCTGCGAGTCTGCGACACTGTGTGTGTGTGTGTGTGTGTGTGTGTGTGTGTGTGTGTGTGTGTGTGTGTGTGTGTGTGTGTGTGTGTGTGTGTGTGTGTGTGTGTGTGTTATGGCTCTGCTTGTCATGTTGATGCCATATCTGAGATGTAATCCCAAAGACAGGACTTTATGGATTTCTTTTAATAGATTAGTCTTTACTCTGCTCAATGTCCCCACTTGGGCTTGTAAACGTTTGTTATATACCGTAGACCTGAATGCGTTACTCATCAGCTCAGCCTTTGAGCACTTCACACATTGTTTAAATACACAGAAGAACTGGATCGTGTCACCGCTGTGATGTAAATGATCGGAGCACAGCATCGTGAGCAAAACATATTTCTTGCTCATTTAGATTTCAGTATAGAGGTCGTACAGTCAAAACGAGGAAGAGGAAGAGTAGAAATGGATGTGACGACTGTTACTGCTCTTCTAAAAACAAAAACACTCGCAGAAGAGTCAAACAGAGAACTTAACAGATAAAACAGAATCACAGTGCTTATTTTGAGGACCAAAGCTTTCAAATCAACATTAATATTGATACGAGCCGAAGAATCCTGCAGTATTCAAGCAGGTTCACACATACTCACACGCATGCAAACACACACACTGTGAAATTGGAAAGATACCTCACAAAATCTCCACCATTTCTAATCCAATTTGGTTTGCAAACTCCATTTTCAAAACATAGCTCTGAACCAAAACAAAACAAAAAATGAAAAAAAGATGATTTCATTATAATGCATGCTGTATTGGTTCCAAACCGTGCGCCTGCTGTTCAATTCATCTCCTCAAAAGAAGAAGAAGAAGAAGAAGAAGAAGAAGAAGAAGAAGAAGAAGAAGAAGAAGAAGAAGAAGAAGAAGAAGAAGAAGAAGAAAAAAAGATGTATGGAAATCACCGTGGAAATCTTTTCATCTCACAATTCTCGAGTGACATTATCATATTCAGTTTGGTAAAAGGGAAAATGAAAACAAAACCTGCGTGTCAGATTTAAACACAGGAAATTGAATGTGCAAAACATCGTGACGCCCGCTGAGCTGCACATTGAGCGGAGAGACGAGTGACACACGCCTCCTTGACATGATCTTCCTCCTCGCGTTTGAAACCAGCGTCGGCAGGCAGAACAATCATATTTCTGACGTGTCAGATACAAATAGTACAAATCATGTCAACGCACACAGATTCTCCCAAAAGCCGCCGTGCATTTGCATCCATTCTTGTATCCCAAACATTCTTATTCTCCAAAGCCCATGCCTATCAATCGTGCTGTATATAATTCAACAACACAAGCATGGAAACTGTGGCAATTAGAATAATATGGTAAGCAGCGTATGTCTGTGACCTTTATGGATTATGGATGGAATATAACACAAGGCATTACCCACAACCCACGTTGGGCTCTGCATCACGGTGTACATCTACTACACACACACGCCAAGATTCAATTTCCTTCATGCATATAGTTAATGAGTCAATACCAACTCGGTGATGGAAGCCAATAAAGGAGCATATCTGGAAAAAAACACAGATTTTCCGTCAATCACACATGTCATAAAGTGGAACCACCCGGCGACAGAGACGTACTTATATCTTGACAGTTTGAAAAAGGCTTTTGCGGCTCAGCGACACCGTCAGCCGAGTTGCTAGCTGCTTCTTAAGAAAGCATTATCTCATCCACAAAACACACGCAGACACACACACACATCTCATGAGCCATTGTGCTGTCACGGGTGACAGCGGATAAACATTTGGATTTACTGCCTTTCTCGCTTTACGTTCCTCCGGCTCAAGTGTATTCTCTCAAATACAAGAACTGCGACAACTAGGCATTTAACAATCTTAGTTCGAGAGGTTGTCTGTCAGACGAATTAATTTAGGACGTTCTCTTCAGTCGCTGCTAGTTTTTTTTCTTTCTGTTATGAATAGACAAACCAGCCAAATAAATAACTGCCAGTGCTCTGGAGGTACTGTGAGGTGGAAAAAAACAAGTTTGAATAAGTCACTTTTGGCCCGTCCTTGACATCGTGCACTGCATATGTCTGCAATGGTGGAAGTGATCGCCTCTTTGCACAATGCCCTATTACAGAGTGCTTGAGTGAGTCAAGGGGACTGCTGTATACGGAATATACCAGTGATTGTTGGTCTACTTTGAGAAGAAACCGGTCAGCGGCTTCAGACTGTCTCCATCTCTATCCAATGCTTGTTTTGCTGTCGTTTTTAGTGCTTCTGGATACATTTTCTAAATTTAACTGAAAATCCACTCGTTCATTCTGAATGGCATTTCTATAATCTCAATCGAATCATCGTTTCACTGTTGCATAATGCATTTCACACGTTCCCCCTTTCCTTTGTGTTGAAAGGCAAACGTGTTACCTGCATCATCGCCCCATTATCAGCAATCCGCTGATGCATTTCCATTGGCATACATTTGCTCATTAGGCAAGTCACCGCTTTAGGTAAATATTAACCTTCAATTTATTTAATGACACACCCACATTATCAGCAGAAAAAAAACACGAAGATGGGCTTTTTTTTAAGCAAATTTAGACCTTTCGCCCCGGAAATGTAATCATGGTGCTGTGTATATACAGTACGTTGTGTGAATGTGATGAATCCAACTGTAAAGTGGCCACATCACACGACAACGAGGGCCATCTGCACTCCATCTTTCTTCCTCAGTGAAAAGGGTGGATGAGGAAACGCAGTCATTGTCTTATGTGCAACATTCACTGTGACGTGTTTCAGCGTGTTTTTCTTATCAAGGTAGGTTAATGTCAACTGGTAATTAACCTTTGAAAAGTCAGCCTTTCATTGCTCACATTTCTGAAAAACAACTGTGCATTATTTTACTGTTTAGCTATTCAGATTAAAAGAGCATCCATAATCTGTGGACCTTCAGATTGTAAACATGGCTGAATGGCTTCAAGCTCCAAGTGATATCAAGGATCTTGCTGCTGGCATTTGTGGTATTTGTTGGCTTTACATGTCAAGTGCTGGTGTGGACTGGTCTGGAATCCTAATTAAAAATGCAGCTAAAACATGAAACTGAACAGAAGACTGAATCACAGGTTATATTTTCCATCACTCAGTCCAGCCAATGAATTTGAAATCGTTACATATAATGTACCTCCGTTTGGAGAGTGAAATTACATACTTACATATATTTACTTATTATTTAATAGAAAGCCAGTCGCCAGAAACAGAAGAGTGATATTGAGAGTGACTTCCCTTTGAAGGAGCAGGTTAAGAGAGTTCTTTGCTTCATAAAGAAATGTCTCAAAAATCTAGTTTTATTTCATGCTCAGTGCTCTCTGACTCAGAAGGTAATTAATGCTTTTATTTCATCTCATCTGGACTGCTACAACTCTCTATACAGTACCTGCCTTGGTCAAAAATCAATCTCACATCTCCGGCTTGTTCAGAATGCTGCAGCTGTAAATCACTTGAACTGACTCTAATCGTATAGAGACCTTATTACCCAAGTCTTAACACATCTGCTGTACCAGCTATATTCAGAATTGATTTAATATTTGACTGATTGTTTTTAAAGCACACTAAAGCTGCATCGCTGACCTTTTTAACTCAGAGTAGAGACTAAAGGTGACTGTGCTTTCTCTATTAAGGCACCGCTACTTTGGAAAGAACTGCCTAAAGGAAATTGGGCTATGAAAATAGTTTATTCTTTATTAAAATCCCTTTTAAAAACACAGTTTATAAACAGGCTTTTATGTGAATCACATACTATGCATGGCAGTTTAGAATCACAGAGGCATTTTTCTTGTACCGCCACACACTATGTGAGTTTTGATCTGATCTTAATTTTTATCTCTGTTTGTAAATCTTTTACGTTGTAGCAGTCTACCTGCTATATTACCTTTTATTTCTATTTTTTGTTGTTGTTGCAGCTTTTGGGTTTTATTGCATATTTTTAACCTTCATTTAAAAAAGGCCTTGAGATTAAAATCTCTTTTTCGATGGGGACCTGGCAAAGATTGCACACCATATCAAGAAAAGATAAGAGACAATATATAAAACACTCTGTAAACGCTGTTTGAAAAAAAAAAGGTCCATGCTCAGTAAACTAGACCATTATCATATTCGCTATACTCATGATTAATAAGTTCTGGACTCATCACTATCCAAAGGGAAGAGCAGATTATAGTCCGCACTGACCCGGCCGCATGCTCCACTTTTTAATATCTATGATAATATCAGAATAACAAGAAGATCCGTTATACTATCATACTGATCAGAACATCACCACCAAGCATCGGAGCTATGTCATCAAATATATTTTCATTAAAAAATAATTTTAAAAACTGTGTTTGAAATCTGCAACAGACTCTTTCCAACAGTGTTTGTGAGCCCACACTTAAAGTGAGACTTACTCTAGTCAACTTTGCTAAAAACAAAATTAAAAAAAGTCTACCATGCAAAGCAGAATTTGAACACCAATTGCTTCCACTTGCATGCAGATTTAGATTTAGATTCCTCAACCACAACTCTTCATTTCTAGTTAAACCAGGAGTATGAGGTGTCTGATTAAATCTCGGTGGCCTCTTATTTCCTGTTCCCTACTTTTCTCGCACTTCCCCTCGCGATGACTCCCCTCGTTTCCTCACAGAGCTGCAGCGCACGTCAGAATGACCGGTGCTGCATGTGCACTCATGCATATATCAGAATCAGTACCCGCCCCGCCCCCTCTACATTCAAACCTCCTCTCCTGCAATTTTATCAATAAATATTGAATAGCAAGTAGGCACTCTGTAAATTGACTACATTTGTGTACAAGATAGATAAGTGGCCATTGCTTCTGCATTCCTGGTTGTACTACATTTTGCTGGAAGGCTGCAGTGACTACAAATTGTGCCTTTTCCCTTATGCATGGGGGAAAACGTATTTTAAAAGGGATTCTGGTGAGTGTGTGAGGTGAGAAGAGCAGAGTTGAGAGACTTTATTTTACTGTCACTCTTCCTTCACCGTTTCTAAATCACGGCAAAAATCACATGAATGTTTAACGAGGGTCTGCTCGGAAACAGAACTTTCCCATTTGCTCTGGAGGTAAACTGTGTCTCTGAATATTGTTTTACAATTTCCATAACATCATTTATATCTGACAAGTGTGTGTGTGTGTGTGTGTGTGTGTGTGTGTGTGTCTATATATAAATAGGTATGTCACACTGTATGTACTGTAGGGTAGACACACTCTTAAATACAATACAATAGATTTATTTGTATTAAACACGTTCACCATACTGGCTTGTTCTAGAGCTTTCGATTGTATCGGACGTTCTTCATTGGCAGATTTGCTCAGTCCACAACAAAAGCTACGTAATGATACAATACGGTACGATGCGATGCGATTCAAAGTCGATTAATTTGTAAATAGGGTAAATAGGGTAAATAACTTTACCCTAATTACCTTAATTACACTTATTTTAATGATACCAAAACATATGTCCATTGTTTTCTAGAGTTTTAAACCCTGAATACTCCAGAAAGCCGTGTCTTCTGCTATGCCGAAAGTGCAGCACAGGAAGTGATACACGGGAAGTGGTACACTGGGTAATTGGCGATAGCACATGGTTCAAACATAGTCTTTAAAGTTAGTTTTGTACTGAAGTGATTTTGAGACTTAGTTTGTAAAAGCTGCTGTTACACTGCTATTAAAATAAATACACGTGTGCAGCACTTTGACTGATAAAATGACGTTTGACTCTTTTACATTTCAGCCAACCGTCAGCGCTCAAGTCAACTTCTTACTCGGCCAGAAGGGTTTGTTGCATCATAGGCAGATTTTATGGTACACTTGCGTATTGTTGTCTATATATAGTACTTAATTACATCAGCTTTCTGATAAGTATCGGTCAGTGTTTACACTGCTACGACTGAGAAAATTGCATCTACAGATGCATGGTTGTGAGCTCTGGAAAAGGTCAAGACTGAGATTTGAGGCTAACCTTTAAAAAGGACCATGTTACATTTTTTGGTAAAGATGTCAGCTGTTGGTTAGGCAAAAACAGCAAAAAGCATGGTCTCCGGTTGAATTAACGCATCTCTGTCAAAGTACAAAAACAACAACATTATAAGCTTATTAAAAATCATCTTCAGTGTTTGTGCTCTATGTTGAAGAGAGAATTCTCGCAGCACGATATCTTGCAGCACGACGTGCCATGACCTGTTCGCAAAGCTGGTCTAGTGGTTGCAAACCAAAGCAAGAAATCATCAGTGGAATAAGCAAAATTTAAACACATATCTTACTTTAACACATAAAATCAAGCCTTATTTAAAAAACATTGGCAGCATCACAGCCACTGCGGCACAAAACACAAGTCAACCTGTGCACAAACAAATTCTACATGAATTATTGATGAATTGCTGGTTTTCCTTTTATCATCATCAGAGCTTTCTGTCATTGAACCCTGACTGTGGCAACATGCCAGGGAGTAAAACATCCACTACAAGGACACTTACAGCTTCTTTCTTCATGGTAATATCAGGCGGAGAGACAGAGCCTCTGCTTGTGCTTACATTTGCATTACATGTCTCCTACATCCCATTTTGCCTCGGAGATTGCATGCGGTTAAATCGTGATATAGTTTATATTCAAGGCATTTTTGGGATCATTACCACACAAATTACAGTGGTCCCTTTTTTCTTTTTCTACCGCAAACTGAAGTGCTTTCCCCTGCAGCGAGCCTGTATGATTCTCCAGAGCTTTAATAGCCTGTGAGAATATTGGGTGGCCTGAACATGAAAAGCGCAGATAATCATACAAAGAGAAAAGCCCTGGTTGAGGCCTTCTTCTACAGAGGGCTCGTGTCACACGGCAGGATTACAATACCACCTCGGGGGAGCTTCTTAGCAGGGCAAAAGTACACACGGGCCTGACTGATTATGACATACATGTATGTAGGCACACAATGACAAAGACACAATGGCATCACTTATGCACACACACACACACACACACACACACACACACACACACACACACACAGACACACACACACACACACACACACACACACACACACACACCGCAACACTGCAGGATAAATTATGTTTGAATGTGCTCCCACTCCTTCCAGAGCACTCTCAGCGCCTTTCACTGGGAGCGAAGAAAAAGGTGTCTCACTCCGGTCCCACTCTGAATCATTATCCTCCTATCTGCTCATCGGTTCATCTCATTTTTTTATGTCGCTTTCACGTCCGTCCGTCTCTCGGCAGGCGTCACACTGTGCTCTCCGTTCACTCTTGCGGCGAATATCACCATGTGGAGCTGAACTCGTCTCTCAGAGCCAGATGGATGCCTCTCTAACTGCCACTCTCCTCTGCCTCCTCTCATCCGCTCAAGGTTAAACACAAAAAAAGGATGCCTCAAAAACACAAGGCATTCACACACACACACACACACACACACACACACACACACACACACACACACACACACACACACACACTGGCACCGCCATCCAAACACCTTTCATTTTCCTATTATCGCATGCATCCTCACATTAGCAGCAACACATTCCCCCATGCATCAGCACCGTTACAATATAACGGCCAGTCACACGTGTCCACTCTTTGGCAGGGAGGAAAGGAGTCCTAAATAATGCTCTCAACCTTCAGGTGGACCTCCGGCTATAATTTATGTTAAAAAAAGGATTCACATGCACTGAACGCACAAACAAAAAACAGGCACGTTCACATGTACCGGCGCACACACGTAGAAATACACACAGACGGTCCTTAGGGCCGCGGCCCAAGAGACCGGCCTGCGTGTGCCAGTTCTGGCCATCCAGCCATTAAATCTGGCATTCATGAATGGAAATGTATTCAGCCTTCGATCCAAATTTATTCCAAAGCAAATTTGATAAGGGTCATTCACATGTTGATTCACATGCTGACAGCCGGGTTTTTACCGGGCGCGTCATGATTGTTTTCTCTCCTCCAAACAGTCTAAATATAAACAGTAGGGGAGCTCACCCTGAAAAAGATTGCATTTTTGCTTCTATATAAATAACAGCGAGCTTCCAATCAGAGTTACAAAGTGTGGATGGTAGCGAGTGTGTTTGACTTTGGGTTTATGCTTGAGTGTGCGTGCGTACGTGTGTGGGTGGGTGCGCGGAATAAGTTGTGTCGACGTTAGCGGGTCTGAATGATGGATGTCTTTGGGCGTGAAAGCTTCATACCTGAATTTGTCAGGAACCCCAGGGGGAATTGTCGAGAAAATCCGACGCCAAACACGGCTGCGTTTGATTTTCAATCTTTGATAGCTACAGCAATGCTCATTTCTCTACATCACAAAGAGGGGAAACACATTGCTTAGCGGAAAAGATGGGAAACACATGCACAGAGTCTCCGTCTGTGTGCAGGGAGACATGAGCACAAAAAAAGCAAGGCCGGCTGCCCATTTCAACAGCACCGTCTCCAGACAGTCCTGTCTCGATTCACCAAATCTCCATGCGAGAGCTGCCTACTCATATTTGAGCAACGGAGAGAATGGAAGAAACAACCAGCGCAGAGTAACTTTGCGTTGTCGCTGCGGATATATCTCAAACCGGTGCGTTTGCGGAGGACAAAATGGAGTGAAGTGGCCGTGGGAAGGCAGGGTGTTGACCTGCATTTGAAGACGTGTTGCGGACCCTTAATCCATAAAAAGGATCTTGTCAGCGGGGTGATATGATGCCAGTCGCCTGCTGGGCGGGCGGTAGAGATGGCCAAGCCCTGGAAGGCAGTCTGGCTGGTGGGACAGTATGGCCAGAGAAGCTACCATCTGCTGGGGAGAGATGTGTGTCTTCACACACACACGGCCCCCTCTTTGGCAACAGCAGCTCGAGAGGGCTTCTCAAGGACTGGATGAGGTTGAACCAGCTATGCAACAATGAGGCCACGGAATGACCCTGCGAAACACATTCACGCAGGTGCTTTGCAATTCCAAACATGTCAGCCTTTCATGGCCACACATACACACATGCTTAAGCAATTAGCAGAGCATTTATTTCTGTTGGTTTTGTAGCCTACAGTCTGGGTTTTTATGAAGAAAATGTTTTAGTAAGCGCACAGACAGCAGTCTTTTTCTGTTGCCTCCTCTTTTCTGCACATACACACACTCATGCACAAACAAAGAGCAACTAAAGGTCTGCCTGTGCTCTAGCCTCAAGCCTGGCTTATCCTCTTTCAATTTTTCCTTTTCTCCTCACTTCAAAGTATCACCGCAGTAAAAGTTGCCAGTGGAGCGACTGTATTCTGAATGTCTTGTCCAACACAATTAAAATTAAATACACAATTTTCATGTGCAAATGTGACCATGATTTTTCTAAAAATCAAGCCAACCTCGAGAAGAGGAAACGTGGGAGATTTACAGGAGAACAAAGCACAATATCCTTACCTAATTCCTACCCGGTTAGAATTAATTAATTCTCAATAGAAAGGCATTAGGGGGGAAAACAAGAGTACAGTTAATTGTGCCACGATTACAGTCACGGTGGTTATGTCAGTGTTTCCTGTCTACTTTCAATAGAGAGTGACTGCAATCACGCATGATGGATTTGCATGGTAAGAGGAAGGAGGGTAAAGAAAAGTAGACGGGTTCAAACCCGGTCTTGTCACCACAACCTCAACCTCCATTTGGGCTCTCACTTGTCGGCTTTGCCATTTTAAGGGCCATCTCGACTGGAAGTGGACTGTAAAACTCCCTGTCCGCACTGGTGTTAACTCACTAAAGTCCACTGCTATTGCCACTTGCGTTAATGATATGAGCTTATTACAGATATATGTCGTAAATGCCAGCTGATAAGTAACAAGACATTCCAGTAAAGAAATGCCAAGGATATGTTTGGGGTTTATAGTCTGTCAACTAAAGAGGACTGACAAGTTCAACTTCAAAATGTCTCACTTGGTAATTATCGCTGTCGTAGAGGCTCAGTCTGTGGGGATTTGGATTTGGAACCGGAGGGGAGCAGGTTCAAGTCCCTCCGCATGGCCAAATTACCGGAGAATTGCCAGTACGCCTCCAGGGGCACTGCCGAGGGGGGCGCCTGTCCTTGGGCACTCTGACATCTCTCCATTAATGCACAAGTAGGTCCTGTTTGTGCATGTGTGTGTGTGTGTGTGTGTGTGTGTGTGTGTGTGTGTGTGTGTGTGTGTGTGTGTGTGTGTGTGTGTGTGTGTGTGTGTGTGTGTGTGTGTGTGTGTATTTCAGGTATGTGTGTGTAAAAATAACAACAGAGTGAAAAAATGTAATTTCCCTTCAGGGATCAATAAAGTTTGTCTGCCTAAAAAAATAAATACAAAAACTCCAAGGTATCCTTTAAAGTTATTATGAGGAACATGGTTATAAAACAGTCTCAATTTAACACAGATGCCTCTATATGACTGCGATACGTAAACGAGACCATCTGCGAGAAGATTTTCTTTATTATTCTTGATGCCTGTCATCGGTGCCACCTGGGAGTTAACACCGTCACTACGCTGCTGGAGGCCGTAATGCTGGGCCCACTGGAGGGAAGAGAGGCGCGGGAGAAGCAGAACCGGGACTAAGGAGGGCAGACAGTCACACCCTGATGCAGTAAAATGAGAGGTTTTCTAAAGGGACTCTGCTGCTCAAACTGGCAGAGACGGGCCAAATCCACACAAAATGAAAGTTCCTCATAGTAGCGTTTAAATAAATGTTTCATATGTTTATGTATTCTTACACTTTTTGAAAGAAAATAATATTGGAAGATATATACCCCAATTTAACGCTCACATGTCAACATCCGCCAAGAAAATTAGCTGTACCCACTATACACATTAACGAAAGCACACGTCGGAGAGTGCAACATTGTATAAAATGGAATGCTGTCGGTGGGTTTATAAGTAAAAGAAGAAAAACATACTTTTTCTTCTAACTTCAAACATCTAAACGTGTCTACGGTGATGGAAATATCTTGCTAAAAGTAGGAATTAAGCACACCCCCATCCCACCCACCAGCCCCCTTAATATGGAAAGATGCTGCAAGCTTGTTCTCATTTCTTTGAGAAAGTGTGACATATTTCACAAACTATTTTTTATTTCTGGTATAGAGCGCTGTGTCTCACTGCTGAACTGGTTGCCTGCTATTAAGAAACAAATACAATCTATAGGATACATTTCTATAGACAAGGTAGTCTATTAATACACAGTCCCACCCTCGTCATCTGGTGCATGTTGATCCCAAAATTGCATTTGAGTCAGTGACAGCTCATCAGACTCGGGAGAGCGATCCTGATGCCACGGAGAGATATGTGACATCGATCCTGACTGTTTTTTCATAGTTCATCAGCGTGTCCCAGAAATAGAATTAAAATCAGTACTGCTTCTGTCTGTTAGAGCTTCTTCAGCTTTGTTCAAAATTCAGTTTGACATGTGATGTTGGGTTGGACTTCAGAGTGTCTCCCTCAAATGGTCTTGTCGTGTCGGTTTGCCTGTCTTTTTAAATTAATTTTGATCATCAATATATCTAAATGACATGGCATTTCAGGATGCTGATCCAAAATGTGCTCTCAGTCCCACTCACTCTTGAGTTCTATATTGATCTCACAACTGCACTGACAAGAGTGACTGTTCATCAATCTCATGAGAATGTTCCCAATTTATTTTCTTCTTTTATTGATCCTTAATTTGCTTTGTCACATATTGATTAATTATGTAATTTAAGCATCTCGGCAATCAGTTTTAGACCGCCTACATTTCTTCGGCTTAGTTTGTTTTCACTCCAAATGAATTTACTCTGGGCAGGATTGTGTGTCAGGTTTTAATCTATTCAGCTTCCTCCCGTCTGATTGTCCTTTTGTTTAAACATCTGCAGTAATTGTTTTTAGTCGCACACACGTTGTGGTGGCTCTTAGGCTTTAGGAGAACATACAAGTGTACTGGTAAATGTTCATGTCTCCACTATGGGTGTTCATCAATGTCTGACTTTTGAAGGTTAGGAGTCAGAAACCTAACCCAACAAATACATCATTATGCATGTGATTGTTTTAAAGAGCTAATAATCAGGCTTTTGTATCTGGATTGATGATTCATAAAGCCGGGCACCGGAAAAAAAATCTACGGCTCAAGCAGAATAACGCATATTTGTCCTGTTTAACTTTTGACTTTGCTCTGCAGCCTTAAATGTGGCACATCAATGACACACATCATATATATTTAAGGAAGGTTTTTCTTATGATATTTGATCAAGATCCCATATGAGAGCCATTGTCAGTTCCAGATGTACGACACATGAATGAGAGTGTGATATTTATTGCAGCGATTTGCCGCGGTGAGTGCGCTCTTACTTATTTGCTGCCGCGGGACACCTGACACCTTCTCTTTGATGTAAGCCTCTCAATCCCTAAATCCTCAACTATATGGGCACTTTCACAATGCAGAGAAGAGGCTTGTCTGTCAAGGGGGGGGGGGGGGGGGCTGCATAAATAAATGCTTCCAAACAGGCTGAGCACAGAAGCGACCTGATGATGAAGCTGTGGCTTAATCTCTTCAATGAAAGGAGAAACCTCTGGGAGAAACTTTCTAAGCCAATCTGCTAAACTCTGATATGTGATTCCATTTGTGTGTGTGTGTGTGTGTGTGTGTGTGTGTGTGTGTGTGTGTGTGTGTGTGTGTGTGTGTGTGTGTGTGTGTGTGTGTGTGTGTGTGTGTGTGTGAAACTCACTTTTGGATCATACCCTGAATGCTGTATTGCTTGTAAGGCTTTCACTAATTAATACATCTTTTTATTCACCTGCAGCTTCCCATTTGGGGCATTGGGATCCTCTGTTATGTCACAGATGAAATCCTAGTCACACACTACCCTTAATCCTCTAGCTTAGTAACAGCAGTCAATTTAAGAAAGTTAATTTCTTCATGCATCATGTCGCATCTGTGCAGTTCTTATATTTTATATTCTTATATTTTCTTTGCAGGAGGTACAATATCCTGTCTTGAGCGGTAACCTTCAGTGTAGATTTTTTAGCATTACTGTACCGAACATGTGTCTGTTGACGACTAAAAGCACCTTTCAATGTCTGTGTACCCGCAATGATATGGAGCAGGAAAAAGGTACTTTGATAACGTTCATTTCTGTAATGAGCTACAGCTGTGCCACTCAGGTGAAGAAAAAATATTTCCCAGATAACGACCAAACAGGCAGCAATGGGCCCTCGCCCTGTTGCCCTTGTTAGATTTGTGTTAACCACTCTTTGAACCGTTGTTTTTTAATTAATGGTTTCACACTCTTTTGCCTCCAGCATTTATCCTTGGTTGTCTTTAAGTAGCCTGCGCTGCACCAGCAGTGAGGTCTGATGCTCGTTCTGTTTGTAAGGTCAAACTGGAGCAGCGTAATCTGAAGGACATTCAGCAACTCTGTGAATACATTAATTAGAAATCTATACAAGTAAACTTTGATAAAATGCTTCATCAAGAGTAATAAAGTAAACAAGAAATAAAATCGTGCCCAATCGTCCACAATGTGCACCATCCTCCGGCAGCAAAGAGTGAACAAAATATGGAATAATCATGTTAATAGACACAGCTATATATTGAGGAATCTAGAAATTATGCAATACACATATTAACTATTACTATTAATGCTTTTAGTGGAGTTTTTTTTAAATGTAATCATTTTTTTATTTTCTTTATTCCTTTTCTTCCAATGTTTTAATTTTTTCGGGGCATTTCCCCCAATGTCATATTTTAATTCTTAAGGTAACCTCTCGTGGAGTTATCAGTCATTTTGGTGTCCAAACATAATTCATGTTATGACATATTATCTGCCCAAATAAGTGCTGCTGCGGCCTACATTCCCTTTGATGCAACAGGAATGCTCAACTGTTTGTTGTTTTGTTTGTTTGAATCCTGGATGTACGTCAGACTGAAGGTTTTTGGACTCCATACGTCTAGTAGTGAATGCCTCCTCACCTCGCACCACAATGGTGGTGGACTTCTTAGCCGGGTTCCCCACATTGTTGCTGGCCACGCAGCTGTAGACCCCCGCCTCGTCTGAGGAGATGGCTGGAAGAGTGAGCGTGCCGCCCTTCACCACGCTCCTCTGTGGCAGGCTTTCATTAGTGCTGATCCAGTTGAGGATGGGGGGCGGCTCTCCCCCCGTGGTGATGCACACCAAGGACACCGTCTGGCCAGGATTAACCACGATAGGATCCTCCACTAGCAGCTTGATGGACGGCGAGGCTGCGGAGGAAGAGAGCGTGGAGTCTTAATTGGCAGGAGACGGACAATTTATGACAGTTATGACAGTTGCAGAATATGTCAGTTCACGTCATCTGTCTGTTTCCATGCCTGTCCTAGAGAAACTTATATCTATTTAGCTGCTTTTATTTTGCAATACACAAATACAAAAATAACTGCAAAAACAGTGTGATTATAAAATCATAATGTAGAAAAAGTCAATGGTCTTAGGTACCTGTCTTATTGGTGAGTCTGAAGATAACACTGCGGTCAGGGATCCCACACACGTTTCTGACAGAGGCGACGCAGCTGTAGTTGGCGTAGTCCTGAGGTCGCAGGTTCTTCAGCTTCAAAATCTTTGTTTCCCCCTGCAGCTCAGACCAAACAAACACTGGTATGCAAATGTGTGCAAAAATATCAACATAATCAAGTTAAAGAAATGCAGAAAACTAGGCGTCGGCACGGGGATGACAAAGGCCAAACACCTCCAAAGAAAAGGTCAAGGAGATGAATATGCATATGGTTTTAATGAAGCCCAAAATGAAAAGGAACGGTTGCAGATATTACAGCTAAATATATGATGGCGTCGGTTTTTAAAGGGAATAGAATGTGTCAACTAGCTTAAATAGCGACGTGTGGATTACTTTCCAGTCGATGGCCCTGCAGTATTTTCAACATTCAGCTGATGGGATCAGCGGGGGATCGGCTATCTCACTTATAATGTGTGTTTGATTCCAGCTGGGTCCGTCAACCCGCGAGCCCCGCCCAGGAGGCTGTGATGAGGATGTGAACCTTTTGATCTGGCTGACTCCAATGTGCGGGTGTCGGGTCGGAGGGGGCGACTGATTAGAACACGAGTCAGCCGCCCGCTGCGGCGGTCCACACAACATGGCGGTCACTCACGTATTTCACATCAAATGAGGCTCACGGATAAATTAATTGTATTAGATTAGCCACGGACCCCACACTGCTCTTCCTTTTCTTTTTCTGTCACCTCCTCTGCTTGGGAGCAGATATCAGGAGATGAGGATCGTGGTATTCAGACTGCAAGCTTTACTCACAGCAGGGGGGGATCTATTTGGAAAATGCAAGGGGCAGAGCAAGGAATAGAAAGGACAAACACATTAAACCGAATTGGACAGGGGGATTTGATAGTCATATCGACTGACAGATTGAACGCTAAAGTACACAAGAGCTTCGGGAACGGGACTTATGGCTGCCGGTAAAAGGGCAAAGAAATTATGGAGGAGTGCATTGTCACTGTCAGGTGAAAAATCCCCAGTTTTGCTTTCATGTTTTAAATGAGATATTTGAGGCATTAAATGCGCGTCTTTGGGGACCAGACTGATGAACTTAAAATGCATGGCAATAAAGATGCAAATGAGGGCGTTTTCTTTGGGCGAGCAGCAGGAAATGGACTAACTTGACTTCATGGGGGGGCCAAGAAAATGAGCGAGGAAGCTGAACAAAAGAGCGATAGAAAAGTGTGACGTTTGTCTCCGCTGGGTGATGAGCAATATGTTTAAAACTGGTTACTTCCTCAAGAGCTCGACAGTGTGCTCAAACAGAACATCACAGAGCAAGGAAACATCAAACTCCACCACAAACATCAAAACATATCGACTGCTATAAAGAAGTGGGAATCAGATGAAGGAGGAGAAATGGCTCCATTATATCCTGGATAATGGTCCTATTCTCTGGCATTTTGTGGGGAGAAATTGTGGAGAGAGAGGTGGCGGAGAAAGGAACAGACAGCAGAAAGGACAGAGTTTCTACAATAAAAGCACAGCTCTGGGTCTCACCTAATTATGGGCCCGCTCTCCGTTCAGGGTTTGAAATGCCACCTCTGCATTTCTACAGTATCAGTGGGACCATTAAAAAGTATTTGGTAGACTGAAAAAGGTGAGAGTGAAGCTGGGATGAGGAATAATGGCGGCAGAAAGGTATGGAGGTGAGCTAAATTCATAAATCTGCCAGGTCAAAATGGACGCCTGGCGGCACTCTAATGGACTCAAAGCCGGCCCCGTAGGCTCAGCTTTGGTCAGCTATGAATTTGTAACTCAATTGTCGGAGTACGTTTCAGGCAAGTTCAGGCATATTGGTGAAAAATAATGCTATTAGCCATTTATATGAGCAAATTCCGAAGGAGTTTTGTCAGGATTTACTTTGGGGTTGGACCGTCGCAAAGCTTATCTCTGGGTTTGGGTTGCGCTGATATTTTCAGACCCAATTAAAGCTTTACTGTAATAGAGGGCAGGATGAAGGAGAAAAGAGGTATGGAGAGCAGGATGGAGAAAGGAAGAGTGTCTGATGAGGCCCAGTTGCACAGCTTCTTCAGCCTCTTTCACCCACTCCATTAGTCCCCGGCCATCTTTCTCCATTTGGCCAAACATCAATTTCACTTCCCTTTCCCTCTCTCTCCGTTTCTTAAGCCTCTTTTCCTCTCTCGTGTGTCTTTCTCTCTTTCCTAAAGATTTCCATTCTCTCTGCTGCCTGGTTCAACATACAAATCACATTTAACTCAATCAATTCAAAAACTACAATTCCCTCCAGAGTGAAGGACCAAGCTCCATCCGCTCTCTGTTGTTAGCATTTGATTCCTTTTTGGAGGGAAAAGTTTAGCAATTTACAAAATTGTAAAGGAATTCCACGACTGAGAGAACTGATTGTGAAGAGAACCCGATCTTTCTGTGTCTGCAATTACTTAATATGCATGAAACTTTGTGAAACCGGGCTAGTGGAAGTGATGCTGCTATTCATGTGACTAATGAGTATGTCTTAGCTTTTACAGCAAGGGGTGGAGTTAGGGTTTCAGGAGAGGATGTGAAACAAACTAAATCATGCTCATATTCCCGATAACCTGTAGGCAAATGAATAGCAGCAATATAATTACAGTATTTCACATTGCAATATGTCCCCTTTGGAACAAGATGTGGTATTGACTCATCAATTAGCGACTGTGGCTTACTCATCGCTGTCCTGAACATGCAGGATTGAGTGTGCTCTATTATAGCACTTATAGCACTTATTGTCAAAAGATGGCTGGTGAAGGGCATCATTTACATACTTAGTGTCTGTTTAAGTCCCTAAACTTTCTGCAGAACATGAGCCTCAATAAACTGTTTCACTGGTGATAATAAAAAAAAAAGACAATCGCTCCCATCAATGGTTTACTGAACATGCAGGGATCATCTTTTAGTGTTTTTTGAAATACTTGTTATCACCTGAATGTGCTGTAAACACATTATCTTGTTTCAGCAAAAAAAATGCTTTGCTCACTCAATCTATCGTGACTGAAACAACAGCTTTTACACACAAACAATGAGCCGCCAAACATGGGAATACAAACGGCCCCTCATGGTGAGAGAGCAGTGTGTCATACGAATCTGATCGTGTTAATAAACCTGCTCTGCTGCTTCAATCTATTTGTAGCAACAAAAAAAATATGTTTTGCTGTATTTCTTTCCCGGTAACACACAGGAGGGTGCCACTGGTCATGAGAGCATTTCTTAATAATGGATGAGAGAGAGAGAGAGAGAGAGCGAGCGCTGTCTGAACGCGGCTTCGGCAAATTTAGCTCCTGATGAACACATCTTTTTTGCGATGCCTTCAAAAGCTTATTATGGTTGCATCCTCTTTTCTTCTGTATCAGCCTATTTATCCTCCCTTTGTAGTGTGCATGCGGACGGCAAAAGGTGCTCATAACAGCCTGCGTATAGCAAGGATAAAAGACTCGGGGATTGCCGAACCCCTCGAGTTTTATACTCGACTTTAAGCATTTAGTGAATAGTACAATACATCTTTCTTTGTGTCTAACACTCTGATTTGATACTTTCATCCACACCGCGTTGCCTCTGTCTCACCTGAGTGAAAAACGGCTCATAGATCTCCACTCCCTTGTCCGAGCCCTGCGTCAGGACCTCCCTCCCGCGGTGCCAGCTGTAGCGGACGGGCGGGTTGGAATTGGCCACGCAGCGCAGGAACACAGTCCTCTCGTAGTAGAACTGCTCCTTGGCTTCTCCGATGCTCTGGTGCACCGTCACCACCGGGTCGTCAAGGTCTGTGAGAGGAGGAACGCAAACAGATGGCAGGAACGCTGTCAATAAGCACTCTTCTGTGAGTCGGTCAATGGACGGATGGATGGAAGACTCCTCGGATCAATCAGTGCCACAGACCACGATTCACACATTCGCATATATTTGCTTAGCTGTGGTGGCAGTAATACAAATATACAAGCTTTATATCATCTGTTACATGATACATGATCATACAGTTTGGTTTTTAATATTGGGGGGGGGGGGGACATGTTAAGCACGGTGGTCTGCGGGGTCTCCCAACAGACTTTGCAGGTACTAATAGGGGGTTTATAAGGATTTTGAGTCCCACAAGCCCGTAGGGTTACGGGGATGTGTGTGTTATTGAAATCCGACTTTGTAAGAGCTACTTATTAAGGATTTTGTGAAACGTTACGATCGGCGCGGCAAGTTACGGCATTTACGTAAATATTTAAACTTAACGGTTACTTTAAATTTTTTTCAACCATAGGTCTCTTCTCACAAGGGTTACAGTATTGTAGCAATTTAAATGAAGTTAAACAACTATGTGGTTGCAGAGATAATTAAGGTGCCGTGTGTATTTGTGCATGTGGCAGCTATGGACCTCAACAATACATTAAATACATTTGAATTATTTTATAAACCTCTGTAATTAAATAGCTCTTATATGTCTTAGCAAGATGTCCGTTCAAAACGTATTTCGCATTCGAAACATTAACCCGCATATCCGTGTTTTCTGAATAAGTCTGGAAATAGTTTAAATTTGTTTGAGATTTGTTATATTACGAGAATAAAGTAACAATATTTCTAGAAAATAAAAAGCTGTCTGCCCTTTAAAACACTTTTGATAAGGCATACATCTCACCGCTGTGCGTCTTATTGTCCAAGCAAATGGAATAATCACCGACAAATTCACTTGACCATGAGCATTAAAACCAGCAGTGTTATTCGTGCTATTGAGCCTTGACCTGTAACTTGTAACTACACTTGTAAGCACCTTAACATTTTAAAAGTTATAAACCAACTCAGATCTTAAATCAAATTTTGCTCAATATTTCATCATTGCTGTCTCACCATTATATTCTGGAGCAAGGACTGTCTGAAATGGACACTGATGGTCATCTGTGGAGCAGCAAAACCAGAGGTTTGCTAAAATATTGGTCGGGACATGCCGTCCGTTTGCCAAGCCTACTCCCTTGATCCGCGAACACAAATACGGTCTTGATTGTGGTTAAAGGTCTGACCGAAAGGGTCAGAATCCTCATTGCATCATGAGAGCCGGTTATCGGGCTGCATGCAGACGGGAGTCGATGTGTGAAGGGAGGTGAGAAGCCCGCTACTTGAACTACTTAAGTCAATAGGATGCAGCCCAAGGGCACATTGACTTCCCAGTCAATGAGCGAGCCACTACGTGTTCCAAGTCGCGCCCCGTCGTGAGCTTCAAACACGAGGGAGGGCGACAAATACTGTGCACAAAATGCTATTTGATGTCCATCACTTCAAAGAATAATGTTTTGGCTGGCCTCCTCTCTGACTCAGGCACCGGCACATCTGTTACTCTCCCCATTTCCCAACAGATCTGAGGGAAGTTTTACCCCGACGCTCGACAGTTGGTTGTATGAGAAAGCGCCTGTGGTTGATTAAATGGATTCAAAGTTAATCATCTTACCCGGCTATCGCATTAAGCCTTGGCAAATAGTGTTCATCATGGCTGCGGTGTCTTTTAGCATGCTAATACTCCCCCTTTAGATTATGTCCATTTGCACGCTCACAGACACGGGGGGAGTTAGCCGTTACCCTTTCATCTCCGTCATAGATGCGATCTGTTTTTAACACAAGCAAAAAAGGCAATTTAAAGGCGAGGATGAGGGAAGCTAAAGCAAGTTATCCCTCACGCTCAAATTCCGAATGATAAAGGCTGACCTTTTGCATATGAAGGGGAAAGCGATTGTATTAATGAGAGTCAGTGAGTGAGCAACAAGGTGGACGATTGAGTGATGGAGAGAGCCGGTGTGCAAATGTGTGAGGGAGTGCAAACCGCTTACAGTAAATGAATACCCAAATCTTTAACGATTATAAGCCTCCAGAGAAAAACTCCACACGCCATAGGTATTATTAATGGATGGATTCATCGCTTTTAATTCAGTAGCCGTGGCCCACCTCTGGATTTGCTGAGGATCAGGTCCTAATCAAGGTGCCTGTGGGCCACACTGCACCGCCTCCAGCCTCAGAATGCTGATTCCTCAGTTTCATTAAAGACATGTTCTGCCCTACAGCCCCTTAATCAAAATCTAGCAGCGGTCAATACTTCATCCAGGATCCATTACAGTGTCTCAGGTAAGAGCAATTACCTTTGGGAGGGTGGGGGGGGAACACGGGTGACAACGCTCCGGAGAAGACGAAGCGATTGCGGTGCCATTTTAGAGGAGCAGATTGCTAAGTAAATACACTGATTCATTATAGAGGAGGAGGAGAGTATGAACGCTACATCTTATCTCTGACTCTTCCCAGCTTCCCCCTCATCTGTTTCAAACAGTCAATTTACCAACTGAGGCAGGAATGGAGTGATTCAATGACAGCCCTATCTATCCGTGTCTTTGAGCACCGGACCTGATAGGATGTTGTCGCCTTTTTTTTCTTCCTTCTTGTGGTGACAAGAGTGGGAGTGTGTGTTTCTGTAGGTGTGTGTATTAGGTAAGCAGCGGTTTGCGCTATTAATAGGGCCAAAATGATATGCAGGGTGGAAGTGGATGCTAGGAGCATAAAGAAATAAATATGGAAATATGGAAATGTACGCGCTGGATTAAAATTTGATGAATTTCAAACAAAATTCCACCTCCGCCATCAGTCTTCCCCCCGTGAGGATGTTGTGTGAGTGTGTGTGTGTGTGTGAGTCACTCTTGTGCAATTAGCTTCTGAAGTCATGCTTGACTGATTGTGAAGCTTAAATCCCAGAGCCCAGAGGAAAACCGCGGTGTATAGGCCGCCTGCGCCAGAGTTGTTAGGGTTTGTAATTGCAGGTTTATGGGTTCACAGGCCGGTAAATCTGCCCATGTACAGCTAAACGCTCCAGCGAGCTAACCTTAGCGTCGCTCCCGCTCACTCCGGCAAACATGACAGGTCTAAAAACTCTGGGTTTTCTTTGATATTAAGACACAGGGGCCGGGGCAACATGACACACCAACGCGCAAACGCCAGACATGTTGCGTGTCCGAGGGGGGTCTCAGAAGGAAAAAAGCAGAAAAAAAAGGTAAAACATTCAGTTCATTTCCAATCGTTTAATCCTCACCGGCGAGAAAAAGAGTGGGACAGAATCCAAGGATGATATTCCTGTTTGAAAAGCAGATTGGAGATTTCTGCTTTATGGACCTACGAAAACATTTGTTGGACAAATAGGCACAAGTGAGTGGTTCGGGAAAAAAAAGAGAGGATGAGGATTAAAGAAGGTGCTTCATTATCACATCAAACCTTAGCTCCTTCCTTTCATGCCCCCCTTCCACAAAAAAGCAGACATTTGCACAAAAACTCACACACATTACCTGACTCCACCTACCCACATCTATCCACGCACACACCAGCATTCTTGTACGGACACACACACACTTCTTTTGGGCTATCTCTCGGGTATTAATCTAATGGAAGTTTCTTTCTATTTTTTTCTGGGCTTTGATGTCTTTCACTCTCTTTGCCCGATCTGTCGAAGTCACCTGGGAAGAGAGCACCTCTCTGGCTCCCAGGCTGTCAGCCGTGAGCGACAGAGGCCACGCGATTAATTTTCCCCTAATCACCGGCGTCCCAGCTTGATTACCGGCGGGAGCCGCTGACCTCAAAGACATTCGTGCAACGTCTTTCATTAATTAAAAAAAATAAAACAGCCAGGTGATGTCAAAGACGAGCAGTTTGCTTTTATTTGTGTGCCAGGGGGACAGCGAGAAACAGCGAGGCGGACAAAATGAGGGAAGTGGAGGGTCGAGAGCATGCGTCAACTTCTAAATTGCTGTGATGGAGTTGCATCGTTAACGAGGCGGTGATACCGTGTAACAGCCGCCTCCAAATAAGGGTGACTTGCTCTCTTTCCCTTTTTTTAAAACTAGAAATATGGGCATGAGGCATAAGTGATTAAGGAAGTTATTACTTGGCAGTCCGCCCTGTGTCTGACCTCACCTTCAAACCTCTTTTCTTTTTTCTTTTTTTTAAGCTGGAGTTTAAAAGTAAATCCTAAAAAAAAGTAGAGCCACCTCCACATAAATAGGAAGCATTAAGAGGTGAATTTATTCTCTGGCTCTTTAGATATTCTCCGACCACATTAAAAGGCATCTGCCCATGTGAATACTGGAGTATGTGTGATCTTTAAAAATATCACTGATGGCAAAACAGAAGCCTCTGATGAATGGGGGCTTGAGATAATGGGCAGTGAGGGTTCAGCATTAGATATTTCCACGCCGCTGATGGAAAATGTGTGGGATTAATGTACTGTAAGAAGACCTTAACTGTGTAATGTGTAATACAATGTATAAACACACTACATCAAATAAGACGACACGGATAAAACATGATGTAGATACTGTGTAATTTTAGTTTGCTGAATGGTGTGCTTTAATGAATTTCATTTATGTGGGTCGAAAGGTTAAAAAGGCGCAGTGGTGATATTCAGCATCCATCTCGTGTGGAGGTCTCTGATGGAATGTGTGTATCCAGCATGTAATTTAGTGTCGGTACATTTCCTTTCCTTCCATCTCTCAACCCGGTGGCAAACAGTGACCTCTATCTCATGGCTACAGTCCACAATAACCAGCTTCCTGCTCGCTGTATCTATCAGGTGTCAGCTGTTGCTTCATACTAAAGTGTGATTGTGGTGGCGGATGGATGTGTTTGGAGGGTGGGCGAGGGGGTGATGCATCTATTCCTGCAATAAGTCCACTCTGACGATGGCGCCTGTGTAGCAGAGATATCTCAGTAAACTGAATATCATTCTCCGAGACATGAGGAACGAGCTTTAGCAGCTTCTTGTGCTGCTCGGGGGGGGCTGACTCAGTCTGTGAATTTGCATGTTGAGAAAGACAGACAGTGAGTTGACACATCATGCAGTTGAGTGCATCTTACCACATATTAATATGGTACTGAAAACACGGCTGATTTGCATCTCATGATTATGATGATATTTTATGTCTGATCATAACGGTGCAGTGACGTCGTGGTAAAGATCATCGAAGTAATAGCCTCCTGAAATCAACCCATGCATGTAGTATGTTGACATGCACACTCTAAACAGTGAATAACCAGATTAAGGTATTAATTTGAAGCATTAAACACATGTGTTTTCTATTACCACGAGCTACTAGCATACAGAAGTGTTCAGACTGGCCCTCTTGCACAGTAAGCGGTTCGGGTTTTGGTCCATCAAGAAATGTTTTACATTAATTAATGAGTTGAATGTTAAGTTCAGCACACATTCTATCACTTTTAATTTGTGCTGTGTGCCATCTTCATTTAATCTTAACCAGTAGTGTGCTTAACACATCTGAACAATATCTCACAAGTGTTACTGTTTATTTTAACACCAACAATATTCAAATAGACCTTGTGGTTGCAGAGATACACCCTTTTTAGTTTGGGTATGCAATTTTACCCAATTAAAGAAAAAATAGATTTGTTTTTAAAGGGTTAAAGGTATAAAAAAATAGTTAACTCAATTTATAAAATATAGTTTATCACTTTATTGCTGAGATGTGCAGTCGATGAGAAGGTAAACACGACTGCGGGTATTAAAATAGTTCTTGGCAGGAGCAGTAACTTCCTGGAGGCTTCGCTGGGTTCCTGGTAACCTCGGGGTGACAACACATTCTGAAAAGTCTTCACTCCAAGCCAAGAAATAGTCTCACTAAACTTGTCAAATCTAGAGTTTTTTTAATAAAGATTAACCAAATAACACATGTTTTTTTCCTACTGAACAGAGCCGGGGTTTGCCGTTTCCGAGTTTAGTCTTTGTGCTAAGCTACGCTAACCAGCTGCTGGACATAGCTTCATATTTATCACAAGAGGAGTAATCTTCTCATCAAACATCAGTGATGAAGCGCATTCAAAATGTTGAACTATTCCTTTAAATTGAACCTTCCAATAATAATGATGGTCTGTGATGGTGGATCACTGCATATCAATGTGAAATTAACAGTGTACCCTATGTTTTATTGTAAGTTCATATGGGCTTGATAAATAAAATGTACTTGCCTTGCCATGATACTAACAGTACGATGTATACATTATATATATATATATATATTGTAAGCTATCTATATACTAACTGCATGGTCTGTATGCTGTATAACATCACTATATGTAAGCACCTCAGCTAAAATGTATTACTTATATATATATATATATATATATATATATATATATATATATATATATATATATATATATATATAACAAATATTTATGTTTTATTAACCTTTCTAATGTTTTCTATTGTGATTTGGAACTAATAATGTTGTTGATCTAATATTCTTAGAAAATTCAGATAAACTGGATTTCAATTTTTTTTCAAATGTATTGGTGAATGCACATTGTTTTCATTCAGGGGTGATGCACTCAATCCTGTGATTTCTATGCCGACATGCATTTAAGGCGCTTGCTCCACGTTATTGTAACACAAATGATTTAAAATGTAGCGCTTAAAGCGAAAGCAGTGAAAGAGAGATAACAATGTGCAAACATTGAAAACACACCCAATTAGCTACTTCTGTAATGGAACCAATTCTAAATGAAAAGAACGAATGCTTGTGTTTGTTCTGGCTGCGTCAGTAGAACAAGAATGAACACCCAAATCCTTGTGGGGCAATAATAGAACATCGGGGGGTTTATTGGGTTCGGTGGCTGTGAATGTGTGTGTGTGTGTGTGTGTGTGTGTGTGTGTGTGTGTGTGTGTGTGTGTGTGTGTGTGTGTGTCTTAGGGAGCAATGAGTCACACAACTCCCCATCCAGGCTTTAATATTTGAAGTTTGGAATTGAAATGTAATCAGTGGGTCAGTTGCCAGGGGTCGAAACAACCATTTTAATACACCGTAAAGGGGGGTTTATAAAGACTGCTCCTCCTTCTCTACCAGGAACACAGTGAGGGGGAGTTGCGTAAAGGTTTGTAAAGGGCAACACACCACGCCGGCCATGGCTGCTGTTTGGCATGCCTCTGTGGTGCTGTGTAACAAGTCTTGAATTATTCATTAAGCATTTCTACATTCCAGCGTTAACTTGAACTATAAAACAAATCACCTTTACTTGACTCTCTCTCTCTCTCTCTCTCTCTCTCTCTCTCTCTCTCTCTCTCAGGACATGCATTGAGCATTACGGTAATGGTAAGTAACTCCCTTTCGGAGGCGCCAGTCATCAGGCCTGGTTAAGTGTAATTACTGCCAATTAAAGTGGCAATGCACAATGGAGCCAATGGAGCGATTGCGAACGATACCGCTTGCTACATTGTTGGTAGCAGAGTCGCCGAAACAGATATACTGGAGAGGACAATGGTCTTGTTAGAATTGGAAACTCCTAATGCATCGTAAAGTGGGCTTGTCCCCTCAAGTTACTGACTTCTAATGTGTAGATTTAAAAAAAAAAGATTTAGATAATGTGCAGTATGGATGTAAAAACACAAACATTCATTTGTGCTATAAACAAACCCCAAGAGCTTAAATATAGACTTTGATAGCTCTTTTTCCCTTGAAGTCAAAACTATGCAAATAGATGATGTTTAAGCTTTAACCTTAAGTTTACATTTTCCCTCTAACCAGATAAAGTCATCCTTCACTTTAACTGTGCTCTTTAAACTGTTGCTTGAAGAGCTGGGGCTGTGGTCACGAAGCTGCAGCCCACTTAGGACTGTTGCACCTCCATCTTCTTCAGTGACAGTGATTTTCCAATTACGCTGTCTTTGGAGGAACACTGGGTGTCTGTGGGGGTGTCTACGAGACCAATGTGTGTGTGTGTGTGTGTGTTTGTGTGTGTGTGTGTGTGTGTGTGTGTGTGTGTGTGTGTGTGTGTGTGTGTGTGTGTGTGTGTGAACACGTGGACAGTATGTGTGATAAATGGAGGGGCAGACGTCAGCAGCCTCACAGCAGAGCTTGCAACCCCTCACTTCCTCCCAGTGATGGAGATGAGGAAATAATGAGGCCCAGTTCTAGTGTGTGTGTGTGTGTGTGTGTGTGTGTGTGTGTGTGTGTGTGTGTGTGTGTGTGTGTGTGTGTGTGTGCGCGTGCATGCGTGCGTGCGTGTGTGTGTGTGTTAGAGGGTGAGGAGTAATGAAATCTCCTCTTCATCCTCGCTCTTAGACAGTGGCGTCTGCCTCAGTTCATCTCCTCTCCAATTCATCTCCCTAGAAAACAAGCAAACCACTGATCTAAACACCACCACCTAGAAACCAACCATTAGAGTTAGCGGCAAGGCGCCAGCGACATGACGGAGTTTTTTTCTGCTTTCGGCCTAATGACCATCCCCTTTGTTTGGTTTGGACAAAGACCAACCAAGGACAGGATACCTTTCCTAGATGACGATGTGACAGCATCCAAATATAAAGCAAGTAATCTCAGTATGTTCGTATGGGTGTGTGTCCTTAGCATATATAAAAAAAAAAAATCATCCAATCTACTTTACACTTGGCGGTTGTATTGCGAGGGACCCAAAGGAGTGCCGTGTCGAATTTGGTAAAATTTCATGCCACGACACGTTCAATATGAATAAACTTTGAATTAACAAGCGATGGAGCTCTGTGACGCAGCGTGGGCGGGGCCACAGTCGAACAGATGACCTGGATGCACGATCGTTACAACTGAACTCTTCCCTTCTTTTCCCTCGAGTCAAAAAAAAGCCCTGCAAGCAGCACTGCGTTGAACGGCCATGTGCTCCGATCGGGCATGCCGCCCCGACAGCAGCAGACCGTTTCGATGGAACCGCAACAGCTTGGGAACATGTTTACTTCCTGTCAGCTTATGTCATTTAAATACACCGCAGCAAGAAATAAACTGGGACACATTTGGAACATTTACATTTACAACTGTGGAGCTGATGGAGCTCTGTGTTCCAGGCTTTGCGGACTGAGTCGAGCATTATACATTTATAAAGAGGCCAGCTCTTCTTTCTTTAAGTTACACTCCACAGTTTCATAATCTCTGACGTTATTTCCTGTTTGTGTCCAGACATTACATCATTTTAAGATAGTAACATCTTATAGTCTTTAATGCAGTGTTCTGTATGAAGTTGCAATTAATTTAATCATTACTGATTCACTTTATCTTTTTCCATCACCTCATATCAAAACAACTCAGTAAACAAGTATTTAATTTCTTGTCTCATTGGACTTCTTTGGTATTACCACGAAAACCAAAAGCTTTGCATGATATTATTTAGTTTAACAATATTATTCACACATGTTTGCCCTCTATCCTCATGAGACTCCTTCAAATACCATCATACAATTCATTAAATACTTATTTCGCTGAATAAAGTTCTGTTTTATAAATAGTAGTAGAACTCTAGATCAATATCATCATTATTTCCCATGATTCACACTGTGTAGACTGATCTTGTAATTTGGATATTGTGGGCTTTATTCAAACACACTGGCAAAAAGATGAATAATATCTAGCAGTTAAGTGCATCATCCGTGGCCTTTTACTCTCCCGGAGAGGAAACATGTTAAAAAAACAAAAAACGGCAGATAAGAATGAAATAATCACAATTAAACACATTAGCATAGAGAACACAAACACACTAGTGTGTGTTTAGCTCCTGATGGGGAGAAAAACTGAGGCGAGAGATGAGCTTGACTCCACCACTCTGATTAAAGGGCCCCTCCCCAGAGCGAGTCCTTGAAAGAGTAATGGGCAGTCGTGAACTGGCTTTACCTCCATTAACCAAACCTGCAAACATTTACATAATGTACACATAATGTGCTGATTCATTCTGTCCTGATTCAAACAAGGCTCAGATAACTCACCGTGGCTGTATCACACCATTCATCACAGCAGGTCATTTACATCCAAAAGCACTTAAGAGCTGGTGCACATATATCTTTGTCTACATACATTATGGGATCTTTTCAGGAGATTGTATAATGCATCACCTCGTATCATGAGATCACATCATTCTGAGGTATCAAGATGGTGTTCCTCGGTCATGTCTCGCACAGCACCTGTTTTTATCCTTAAAATTGATGATGAAGATGTCATGTGTTGTTTTTCTTGAAGTTTTAAGAGCATGAAATAAGCTCCAAATGTAATGGTATAAGAATTATGAAACATGTCAGACGCATTTTGTTTTATTTCTTATTCTCAAATTTGTTTGTTTTTACAGTCCAAGAACAGGCAAGTTAGGTGTGTTTTTCTAGACAAATGAAGCAAAAGCAACATAGCAGGGTGATGGGGTTAACGAACAATTTACCCTTTGCTAAGTCCCGCCCCTCAAATGTAGACCGGCCAATTGTCCAACAACTATCCAGCTGCTCCATAGACTCTCATGCAATCATTTTCAGATTTTCTTCATTTTCAGTCTGATGTTGTTGCTTTTGAGCCTAGTAGTCGTGGTTAAACTTTGTTTGATAGTGATACTTGTTACCCTGAGAAGTTGGAAGGAGATATATATATATATATATATATATATATATATATATATATATATATATATATATATATATATATATATATATACACGTTTCTAAACATTACATTTAGGACATTAATTAGCATTAGCTCTTCTATGCTATACTGGCAACTGAAGGTATACTGAATGTCTACACATGCTAAAATAATTGTGACAGTGAATAAAGACCTCCCCGGCTTTACAGGAACACTGAAGTTCCTTCATTTCATTGTCTTCTGTCTCGATCATCATGATGTGGGGGCTTTTACACTGTGATCTTTGGGCTTTAGGTGTATCTCTTTAACCTGTGTTCACTGCTGAATCAGTTCGACATTGTGTATAAATCCTTCAAACGCATATTGTAAACCCTTTTGTCTGCTCCTTTCTGAATTACCTCATTTGTTTTTCCATAAATGTGATATTTACTCAGGTAGTGCAGTTAGTGACAGTGTGGGCTCCATGGTAGCTCTGACGGCTTAATGGAGTAGCAGCGGGGGCAGGGCTTAGTGAAGGTTCAATTAAATCTAAAGTGCCTTTGATTGTGAAATTTAGTGTTGCTTTTACCCAGTGCATGCTGGGATAGCCTTCAATCCCCCTGACCCTGAATAGGATAAGAAGGTATAGAGGGTGGACTAGTGGAGGGATGGATCGACCTATTCTTTTATCCATGAAACTGTAAAAAAAAAGCTTTATTGTATATAACTAGGAGCGAGTCCACCAGTTAACAATTATATCTTGCTTCAATCTGAGTCATCACTCAACGTATTGAGCCTGCAGCACAGACTGCTTCATCCAACTGCACCCACTAATCGATAGGCTCCCTTGAGATCAACATCCTACGCACTACCCTCTGTACACTGTACACCTAAATGCATTACTAAGTCACTTTAAAGGAGCAGGGTGCAAATGCCAGTAATGACGGGATACAGGAGTTCATATTAACCACATCAGCCATGGTCAAAACTCTATTTTCATCACCATGATCCATGTTTCTGTGACTCAGTGTTTCTCCAGACCCCCCTTGTCCTCTCTTGCTCTGCACACACATTTACTGAGGCACCTTGCAGCAGGGCGCCGCGAATTGGACACCTGATGAGATAGGAAGCGCCAGTTATACTGACCGACTGGATAAAAGAAAGCCAGCATGGCCGCTAAACAAACACCATCAGCTGCTGTTTGGTCTCTGAGCTCCTCTATGAACTCCATCGATGGAAGGCAAACATGAAGCGGACAGATTTCCCCAAGTCGGCCTCGCGCCGCATGCTGCGGCACAGCGTTGCACAGCTGAGGAGGCGTATATGCCAAGACAAGTTAAGCCTTTGACATGTGTGTGTGAGTCAGGACCTCACTGGTGCAGAGTGTGTTCATGCATAAGCATGCGCTTGAACCCATTGGGCAGCCTCTATTTTTGTTTCCTCTCTCCACGCATGAGCACACAAAGAAATGGACACACACATTCGCACGTCTCCAATCTCGATGAACGCCGCTGTTGCCAAAATATGAATCGAGCTCAGACTCGAGGCCCGTGCGCTGCCAAACACACACAAACACACCAGTATCCTCATTAAAATTCCCTGGCTTCTGCAATAGCATTGTGGAATAAGTCCTGCCACAGATAACACAGAGAAAGGAGGCTATTGTCTTATTCTAATCCTTCTTTTGAGGGAATGTAGTGAAAAATATCAGGGAGGAATGAGGATGTGTATGAAAGCTTCAGTAAACAGATATCCACAGTCCAGTGGGTTGTTTCTCACTATGTGCAGCACCTGATTCGTACTATTTCACAGCCCCTGACGAACTGGCACTGGCTGACTAGGTAGATCATTTTAATATCATCTGCACATCATTAGCATATGGACAAACAGTACAAAGTTTATTTTTTTTGTGTCCTGTGAACTCCGGAAAACTTGGCAGCATTATGTTATCTTCCTTCTCGTCTACTTTTTTCCGCAGTGCATCTCTGTATTCTCAATTTATTCTATTTTTTTTTCCAGCGTTGTTCAGACCATTTTTAAAGTGAGTTTTAAAGTGGTCCTTTATCACAACCTGTAGAGTAAATGCTGACCTGGACTGGGCAGGTTTAAGGCACCACAATTTGTTCTCAATTTGTCCATCAGCTGAAATCATTCTGCTTCACTCTTGCCGAGTTAATTTGACAGCCGCTGTGTTTGGCCACAAATAATTGACTTGAAGGTTGTATTGTTTATTAGTGGGAAGTGGAGTTATTCATTCAGCAGATTACCACTCAGGTTTGCAACCAATGACATTTGTTTGTATTAAATCATTTGAATAAATTGAACATTAAATCACAGGTCAGAGGTCCACAGGGCCCTCGGTGGTGTGTTGAAATTGCTTGTTTAGACCAACAAACAATATGAAAGGCATAATCAAAATTATTGATCAATGCTTTATTGATTTACAAATTGATTAATCAACTTCCAATTCCAGTACCATTTAGTATATCAATAAGATGCATTGTAAAAACTGGTGATCACTGGAACGAGACATTAGCAGAGTAAATTCATTAAATAGCAATATTTCGTGCCCCCGGACTTGGGATGGTCACTTGTGTGACACATTTCCTCCTCTCCGAATCTCTTTGAGGTTTATTGTGCTGGCGATGGTCAATGGACTCTCTGAGCCTGATATAAGCGGGCCCTTAAGCCCTCGTACATCAGTCACTCAATGGCACATCAGATGCTCCTGCAAAATTAATGGAGCTGAAATTAAATTAGATAAATTAAAAAAATGCCCCTTGTAGGAAAAAGAAGTGAGCATTTTAAACTCAAAATCGATCAGTGTAGGAGTTTCTTTATTAACTTTGCAAAGAACTTTCCCTACAGACTTAAATGCAGACAAACAGCTGTAGTGTCAGCAGGTATAAAATGTGCTTGGATGGACTTTGTAAATACGTTAGCTTTGAGCCGGCTGTGTAACTAATATCAGCTCCTCTGGGCTGCAGAGGTCAATTATTACCGACTCTCAGCTCTATAGAAAACTTTTGCTGTCCGCCTGTTTAGATCTAGCCTCATATTTCCTTCATTTAATTTCCCTGAAAGTGAGTCAAGCAGGTTGCTGCCGCCTTCATGAAGAACGGTGTGTTCAGCACACTTAGATCTAATAAAAGGTGCGTACGGGAATAAGAACTCTAGTGTATATTTTGAAAATTGAAAACAAAACCTTTGATTCCCGGGAAGCAGAAGCAAATAAATGGTCTCAAAAGAAAAGAAAAAACAAGGAAGCGACTTACAGAAAGATCATTCAGGTTATACGCCTCTTATTGTAAAACACGGGCCCTATGTCTGATTATAAAGAGTATTTTCCCTTTGCAGTAATGGTGCAGTCCATCGTAACTGCAGGTGTTATTTCTTAGACACAAACAGAGCGATATGAATAGATATCTCAATTCAAGGTGTTGTTGTTGGGAGGTCCAGCTCCAAAAACACCAATTTTAATACTAATTAAAAAACGTAGCTGCAAACCACTAAAAATAGCATGTACTGCAGAGGCCCATCAATTAAATTCACCCCCAGGGGAAAGCAATAACATTGCTCAAGAGGAATGATGTGTTCTGCTGTATGTGCAACATAGCACGAAATGCTAGCTAATGAAGTACACGCACACTTTGTTACAAGGCCAGATGCAAGGACTTTATCAAGGTAGCAATTTAAAATGCTACCGTGTGAAGAATGTCTGCTTAATAACCTTCATTGTATTCAATACATAAAGTTTCTTTCCTCATGTTTTTCATTACTCCCGCCTACTTATATCACCATACATGTAGTAAAAACAAGGTATTATTTTTCATTACTATTATATGTATATTGCACATATATAAAACTATATACTTTATTATTATATACTACTTACACTATATAGCTTTATATATATATATATATATATATATATATATATATATATATATATATATATATATATATATATATAAATATATATAAATATATATATATATATATATATAAATTCTTTCTCACAAATATTTGTGTTTTACTGTATTTATTGTAATTGCTTTTTAATAAAAGGCATCTGTCCTATTTCTACAACTTCAACATGTTATATCTTAACTTGTTTGATTTAAATAGTTATTTATCTGTTTTGATGAATTTGTATATTATTTATGATACCTCAACTTTAGAGTTTGCACCAGTAGTATTTTCAACTAGCTCAAAATGGAGCTGGTTGAGGATCCACGCTCTCCGATTCTCCTCAGGTCTGTCCCAGACGTGTTATCTGGCTCCATTTCCACGTCTGCTGCTCCTCCGGCTCTTTAGTGCAGCCGAGGTGAAATGGTGCACAGAAGGGAACAGGGTCTCTGGCTGTCAGCTCCTGAGATGCGTTCGGCCCCGGCTCTGCTGCTCCGCTAAGGCCTTCCACAAGCTTTCTAAACAAGTTTCAATTCCACAACCTTTGCCCGTGTCAGTCCACATAAACAGATACAAGGACGTGGCTTACACACAGGGAGGAAAGAAAGAGACAGAGACAGGAAAGAAAACATGGGCAGTGGAGAGAGGCACCTAACAGACAGAGAGGCCCGTGTTGCCAGTCTGCGATGCTTCAACTGAATGTATACGGCTTTCCTAGAAACCAGTCACGCACTGGAAAGAGATCAAGTGTGTCTTATTTAGTGCAAATGTTCTGCTCCGCTGTCTCTTTGTGTTCTCCGGGACTGAAAAGTGGATGTTTTTGGCAACAAATTAAGAGAGAGGTCATCGATTATATAAGATTTATATTAGATAAGACAAAGCGTGTTTTTACTTTGCGGCCTGGCATGAAGAAGAACGCCGTGATTGAGAGCTACTGAGGAGGAAGTGTAAATTCAAGGAGGCGGCTTAAAGATCTTTCAAAGGCACGAAACACTAAATTTCAAATGCATCTTGGCAGAGTTTTTTTGTTGAAGCTGAAACAGTAAGACTAGAGTTCTTCCCTTGATTCATCTGATTACAATACAACATATTCGTCGCTGGGGTATAAACCCCCACTTGTCGGATGTTTTCTGAGGGTCAGCGACTCCCTTGTCCGGGTGACACAGGACGATCAATGCCCGGTCAATAAAAACAATAATAATTAATCACAGTTTTCCTTTGATGAATCTTAATGAGCCTTCACCGCTTGTCGTACAGATACTCTAAAAATAGAGAGGTTGCACTTGCAGTCGATGGCTTAGTCAGGATAATAAAAGCGTTTTAGCTTAATTAACATTCTCAGGAGAGCGCTGGGGTCTCTTCGGATGCTCTACCGCCGGATAATAAGTACATTTTCATTCAAAGCAGAAATATGGAACGGTGCTATATTGGGCAGTTGTTTCACACTGATCAGCACTAATAGTTCATTTCACATAATTATTTATTTCCTTGCACTTTGAATTGATTTAACACAGCATATACACACTGGTTACAGTGTAAATGCTAACCGTGCTGGAGGCCATGACCCTGAGAAACCTTGTCAGGGTCATGTTTGTCCGGAGTGTGTCCTAGTGGTGAATTAGGAAGGAGACAAAGGCACAGCCTTCGCACAATAACACGAACACAGACTCTTGATCGCCGCACCTTTGGGTAATTTACCCTTTTCAGTCTGCCTCACTTGGACGTCTTTGTAAAGGAGGAAACACAAGATAACAGAGGGACGTTTTTTTCAGGCATGCATATCGTCACACTTACAGTAGACGTCCACCCTGATGGACTTGATGGCCGGGGATCCAAGGCCGTTCTCAGCCTTGCAATAGTAGCGACCTCCCTGGGTCCTCAGGATCTTTGCGATGTGCAACGTCTCGTTGAACACGCTGGAGTCCTGGAAGCGGTCGGACACACTGCCTGCTGTCTTGGTCCACCGGATCTGTGAGGAACAAAGGCCAGGAAAGACGTCAGGTCTGATTTAGAGTGAGCGGGTCTCACGCAGCTTCGGGTGTACAGGTTCAACCAAGATGGCACGAAGGCAGTATTCAAATACTAGCCATGGGCATTGTTGGAACGGACAAAAATAGACCAGTAAATAGTCATGGTGGGAAAATAAATTAAAAAAAAACATTGAAAGGGTGCAATTATCTTCACTCAAATAGTAATTGTAAGAAAATAGTTTGCTTCATTGTGGTTTAACACAGATGGAAAATCAACATCCTGGAAACGACTGGAAATAAATCAGTGCTTTTATTTGTGAAAAAAGACTCAGAGCAACTTCCTCAATCAAGAGAACAGGTGAGGTAACTTCATATTTATCTAACATATATGAGAGTGGTATCAATCTTCACATAAAATCAGAAAACAGGCTTCTTCAAGAAACATAATGAAACACAGCTATATAACAAAAGGAAATTGGGAAAAAATGTAAGTTTAATATGAGCCTGTACCAAGTAATGGTTTGTTTGTCTCTGTAGTTGAGGTCACTAAAGGCCACTATTTGAGAAGATTTAAATGACGTTATTGAATTTACGCTTGTTGCACAGACACCTGATGGAAAATAACCTGTTTTGTAGATCGTCGCACACAAAAGGAGGACTTGACAGCTACAAATCTTCCTCTTTTCCATCTTCCCCCCCCCTCTATTCCACACAAGACGACACCAGCGTGGCATTCTCAGCATGAGTACCTTTCACCGACTGATGAGAGCCAGTTAGCCCATGGCATCGAGGTGTAATGAAAGGTGAAATAGTGTTACTCTCCAACACAAGGTTGTAATTGACTCTCCATCATCTCCATCTCCTGTCCTCATTAAAGCATACAGCATGAACAGGTACTGTGACAACTCTGGCCTGGGGGCCACACGGCATAAAGCTCCGTTCAATCCCTCATGCTAAGTAAGCCACAGATGGACTGGCTTTGCCTGCAGAACCTCACATATCTCTGCCTAGGAAGAAGGGAGAGGGCAATAATTAGAATCCAATATCTGTATGGTGATAGCATCATGTTGGATACTGATAACATCCCATTTTACAGAGATAGCATCAGATGGAACATGGATATCGCCACACGGAGGGATGAAGATAGGGTGCTATCTTGGGCGATTGCCACTGTGCTGCTGGTGCTGCCGGGTTTTAACCATGGCGGCTGCAGCCTGGAGGATACGACAGCTTGAAGTTTGGTCATTTTCCTAACAGACAGCAGAAAGGAAATGAAAGGCCGGCTGGCCCGACACCTGATAATGGTGCCCTATTCCAAAAAAAAAGTTTTATTTGGTGTGTGCTCTGGGCGAGAGAATGACAAGGAGAGGAATTCAACATGCGGCAAAGGTTTATCAGAGGAGTTTCAAATTCCCTGTCTTGCTTGGGGTGTTTACTGTTCAGAGTGGCAGAAATAAATTAGCTACCCTGCAACTCAAAGGCTGTGTGTGTGTGTGTGTGTGTGTGTGTGTGTGTGTGTGTGTGTGTGTGTGTGTGTGTGTGTGTGTGTGTGTGTGTGTGTGTGTGTGTGTATGCTGTAGTCATCCCTTTCATCGACCCCTCTCGCTGAAAGAAAGTCTGTAGCCAGACCGAGCTTCTGTGCCATCCCTTTATAAAGCCTTTAAGTGGATATATTGTCATTAAAAATAAATGCCTGTAAATGAATACACTTCACTGAAAAGGCTTCACTTGGCCTGTTTCAAATGCATCAAGAGACACCGAGAGAAAAAAAGCACTCTGTGAAAAAGCCCAAACTCAGCAATTGATCGATGCTAAAGCCCTATTATAACAGTTAGGGACATCACAAGTTCAGCAAAACAAGCCCCAAAGTTAAATAAGTTATGATTATGAATTAGATGGAGCGAAGTTTTTGGATTCTGTGTCACTCTCCCCTGCTCTGGATCCCCTCATGTAAATACAAAGCAAGCTGGTTTATGGCGACCTCAGCAGAATTCAGTATTCTCCCAGCTTAGAGCAGCAGTCGTTTCCTTTCTCCTTTTGTGTAAAGAGCTTTGAGTTTCAGGAAAGCGCAGTATCAATAAGGGCATTGTTGGTGCGACGCTAAGAAGTGGGTATTCAAACAACTCTTCATATTTTCAAAAGGAAAGTGCTGCTGTTTGTTTCAGGAGGGCAGCGGACCACATCGTTGGTGAGCTTTTCAACTCCCCCCCCTGTACCCTGAAGCTATTTTCATTCCTTCACTCCTTTGACTTTTCTCTTCTGAGCACCTCTGCTCACAGGGGGAGTCTTGAAGTACACCCGGTGAGAACAGTTTGACCCTCTTCACTCTGCTCGGCACAATGCAAATACTCTTGATCTGAGAGGAGCTGGTGGATTTGAGCAATATGATAATTGCTGTTTCGAGCCCGCTGACAACCTGGCTGAGGTTTGTTCCTGTTTGTTCCTCTCCTTTGTCAATCCACAGCTGAAACTAATAAGGTGCTTTTTAGAATCCACTGGGGAATAAGTCCAACTGCCCACGATTTATATAAAAGTAATTTATTATTCCTGTCTGTCCCTTTGCAATTGTGTGCATATATTATTACCATGAAATGTAAGTCTGGAGTCTGCTTTTCATGTTCACCTCGCATAGTTCACACAAAAGGAGTTGTGCATATTTAGCATATTACATTTTTTTTTTTTTTCAAGCATAAAATACATGACACCACTTAGTTCCACAGGGGGTAAAGCAGAGTCTACACAATAATAATGCCATCCCCTCTTAAATTAGACATCCCAATAGAAGATCAACATTCTCTTACAAGGAGAGCAGGAGCTCGTCTCGATTGGTATCCAAACTGAAAATCCCGGCAGTGTTTGAGACTACACATGCTGCGATGTCACGGCAAGAGCTAATTAAAATGCGCCCGGTGTCTGTTGTTATGCAGGGATCATATGCCGGAGCACGCGTCTTCGGTGAATCTCCCATAATGCCATGCTGTGACGTTTCCCTCTCCCTAACAACAGACTGGTTTCTAATTGCTTGCCATCTTTTTCTTTTCCGGCACCGATGGCGGACTGTGCCACTGTGGTGAAGCCAAGTGTGGCTGAGCATGACAATCAAGCGATCAGGGGAAGCAACAGGGGGTCCAGATCACACATTGTGAGTGCAAAGACACTACAGGTTTAAATTACAAAAACACTGGCCCTGACAATATGACACCCACTACAGTTGGAATAAAAATCATCAATATTTGCTTTGGGGTTGAAGTGCTTCTGGCTTGTTGGAGTGCTGCAGTTAAAGTCACTTTAAAGACGGAGTATAAGTGACTGCGGGTGCTTCGGACATGTTGTAGTTCAAGGGGAAGCTCTGATACTGCAGTTTGCATGGCAAAAATAAATAAATAGAAAGTTTAAAAAAAGCACCATCTGCTAAAGACACCGGCACTGTAGGCTAACTGTCATGGGAGCATCCAAAACAGATCACATACTCCAATTGGTCTGTGTAAAGCGAAATGTCCCAGGGCCTCGAGGTCAGCTTATTTGTAATCGCTGACCCGTGGCGCTGCGAGTTGAATCTGGCCAGCCAATAATTGAAAGGGGGGAAAAAAAAGAAAAAAGGTGTTTGCAATGTGGTGTTGCCGGCTATTGGAGGGAGCCTGGTACTCAAACAAAGTAGTGTGGACATAATGGATGGAGGCCAGGGCAGGGGGAGCGAGGGGGCAGATGGCTTCATCATCGTGGGACTCTTTGATGTCTGTTCACGGCATCAAAGACAATGAAAGAAGCTGGAGGACAGTGACCATGAAGGTATGATCAGACAAAGCTGCATGTATGTGGTGTTCTGGTACAGAGAGGAAGAGAGGGCGATAAAGACATAGAGTAGGGAAAGGGTTTATCTTCATATGTATACTCACTGGAGGCAGGGCTGAGTGTAATATGTATTTTCAGTATTGATGATTCATTAGTTGTCTGATTAATTGTTTTATCCTTTCATCTGTTAAATGTCAACAAAACAGTGAAAGATCCCCACTACGTTTCCAGAAACCTCAGGTGACATCTTCAGATTTGCATTGATTCAATTTCTATTGACGTAAAAAACTAATTGCAGTAAATTAACTTCATGTTCATCGACCAATTGATTAAGCGCTTAATCGTTACAGCAGAGAAACAGACTGGACATGTTAGCGCTCTATAGATGCTCATTGCTAGTGACCCGCTCAACATCCACATGTTAGCATGGCCGCTGTGAGCACGTCAGCATTTATCTCACAGCCACTAGCATGGCTGCAGATGCTTTGGCTGCAAATTCTCTGTTGGTGTGCTTCTTTTTTTCTCTTCAGAAATGCATAGAAGGAAGCGACAGAGCAAGAACATGGCCTTGCCGGTGTTTAACACAGAGACGTTAAGCCGAGCGTGAGCAGGAAAAGCACTGGCCGCAACTAAGGTTTTCTGTCTTATTTCTTCTACTCAGAGAGCCAAGTTCCACAAATCCTTCCTGTGACCTCTGCACCAGACATCTATGACAATTTAACTTCATTGCCCCGTGAGCCTGCCAGATGCCAGCGGTCCCAGTCTTCCTGCACAGCCCTCAGTAGCACCTTGAAATGCCAAACCCAGGAGGCACAGCGGGGGAAAAAGCACATATTATACGGTGTGCTGGTGACTGACAGAAACATATATTTATTTGACAATTAAATGGGAAGGCAGACAAGTGTTGTGCATGCGAGTGTGTGTGTGTGCTTGTGTGTGTGCCATTGTGTATAAGGTTGGATGCATGTATGATTTTTATTATTTGAAAGCCTATTTTTTCCCCTCTGAGGTGAGTGGGCAGATGTGCAGTGGGCTGACAGAGAGGCCCACTGTGAGGAAGCGGCTGCCTGGTTGGACACAATCCAGAAACTCCATCAGCGGCAAAGACCTCAGGGGCGTCTATGTAATTTAAGAAGTGTGCATATTGATAGACACGCGAATAATTAAACGGTGGCGCAATTGCGAAAGTGTGGCCCCCATTTACTCTGCGGTTGGTCCTTTGTGGTGCTGATGTTGTACTTGGCACAACACACCCCTCCATCTATGTATCATCATGGGAGCTCGCAGTATCTCAAAGTCAGGGAAGTGGACGGAAATCTGGACAGTAATGATGGAGAAAGCAATTTTCTGATTTGCTAATGCAGAACTAATTGAAGCCATTAACAGTGATCGAGCAGTGTGACTCGGCCCCCTGTGATATTGTGGTGCAGATGGAGTGAGTGGTTTAAGTTATTGTTGGTATGGAAGTTGTTTAAGAAAACAAAATTGAAAACGATTTCCCAGACCAGAGAAACTGCTTTCCCATTAATCTTAGGCGTCTCCGGGGTGGGGGTGGGCTTACAGGGCCCAGAATATTTTACTGTTCACCACGCGTGGCATTTTCTGTACTCAACCCAGATCCTAGATGCGTAGGATCAGTGCAAAACAGAGCCCCTCTCCCTCCACCGCAGAGTCTTTTTGCTCATCTTTTTTGCACGTGCACATGCACCGTGTCTGCGTCATAGACTGTATCAAATATGGACGTCGTCTCTGTGACGTCACTTCATTAAAGGTCTCTGCTGAGCCGCTGTGAAGCTCAAAGCGGGTGCCGCCTCGGCAGCGACAACACAGCCCGACTTAAAATGAGCAAAGAGACTGCAGACCACGGGACCTGTGCTACCTCGTGCCCCAACCCATATGTTTTATGATTTTATGACACATTTGAGGTGGTCGGTAGTCACAGTTAAACTGCTCAGTGCTAACGCTTCACATGTCTTCGCTGAGTTGAGCTTACATCAGTCACATACATACCCTATTGGATTTAATATTATTAAATGTATGTATGAGCTAATTCATATTCCCTGGACACAAGAGAAGTGTCAGTAACACCTTAGCTAATAATACATCTTTTAAAATCAGTAACAAAAATCTTCACAGTATGATACAAGTCCTTCTTTGAGGCAGAAAAAAACATCTTGTAAAAGATTTTTCTTCATCAAGGCCGATGTGACTGCACATAGAGCATGTGGATGTTCAAGCATGCGCGTGACTTACAACAAGAAATAGAGAGACACACACACACTTGTTAACACTGTTAAAACGTTCCTGCCAAAGGCAAAACCAAACATGTGTCCATGTCATTAATCATGGCCGGACACAGTAAAAGAGTATAACCTTTGCAAAGAGCACTGATTACTTTTTCTTTTTTCACCCCCACATTTGCTCTCGAAAGATGAGGAAACTCAACTCAATTAAATGTGGAACTTTTGGGGGCGAAGAAAGGCTGGGAACATGGTCAGAGAATTAATATTTAACTGGAATGAAAAGACGAGCGGTTATTAACTCGCGAGCGTGTTTCCGATGAGGTCGAGAAACCCTTGTGTTCTTCAACCGGCGTCACGAAGAGCAGAGCTGTGGGTCCAATGCCACCCCAGATAACCTCGCTTGCTTCCGGAACCACTCAGAAGCAGTGTGCGCGCCTCCCCCGGTCCCATGACACCACCAGAGGGGGGCTGACACATCCCATAGTCCGGGGAGACACAGCCGAGATCCGCTGAGCTGGGGGAACTGTGTGAGTCTCATAATGACTCGGTTTCAAAGGAGATCCTGCCTCTTCTGCCACAGCCGCGCAAGGCTTTTGATCGCCTACTCCCCTCACCCTCACCCCTCCCCTCGCTCCGCTCTGGTTTTCAGAAATTCTAATTAAGGGGAAAAGACAGAGATGATGAGTGCGAAGTTGTCCCCCACCCGACGACTAGGGGAGATGAACGGTGTGCCTGAACAGCTTCGCTAATTTAAGAGGCCTCACCTTTTCAATTGAAATATAAAAATCAATATGCTCTTCTGCTCTGGCATCCGGAACAGGGCGGGGGGGAGTGTACAAACAAAAGGCCCCGTCCATCGATCAAAAGGGGAATTGTATTAATTAATGTAAATGAGCTCAGCGCGTCTGGAGATAGTGCTGGATTCTCGGCTCCATTTCTTTGGTTATCAAGCAAATTGGAAACAACATTCGATAAATGTTGGAAAGGTTAGTGTGTGCAAATCCTGTCCGGATTAATGTGAGAACAAAATGTGATGGTCAGGTCATTTGTGGCGGAGCTGACATTTATACCTGCATTAGTTGGCATTTGGTCCAAGCAAGTAGATGAAATCTTGTTTCTGCTTTTGTCTTACTTTTGGGAAACATCACTTTCATGCACCTCTAAGATCTGGGTGAGAAAGGAATACGGTGAGTCTCCTCACCGTGGCCCGCTTTCACTCGTTACCCTTTTTGTTTTGTCAGATATTTGGGCTGCTTTGTTTCTGCATTCTAATTAGACACATTCTCAACATGCAGGTGCACAATGCACCCTCCACCATCAATAATTAAAAGATTGAACTCTTCAGCTGTAGGTGAGCCACTCGACAGCTCTAATATGGAATTAAAAGAAATGAAGGTGCGCGTGAGTTATCAGTTAAGGGGCGGGCCCCAAAGGGCAGTGAGCGTCTCACCTGTGGTCGAGGATGCCCCGTCACCAGACAGGTGAGCTCCAGCGTCTCTCCCTCTCGGATGGTGTAGACCCGTTCCGTGTGCCTCTCCTCCTCCACGTTGCAGGCATGCCCTGAGTGTATGATGCGGACGGTCGGAGGTGCTGCGGAGGGAAGAGAACGAAGGGAGTTAGCATGCTGGTCACCTCTGAAGAGAATGAGCGCTTTAGCACAACTGATTGTGTAATGATTAAGAGGTCAACTTACTGGAAGAAAAGAAAAGAAAGAAAGAAAAAAAACACACATTTGTACAGAACACAACAAACCAGGGATGTTTTTTTTTTTTAGGATTGACATTTTCTAGATATATAGCAATCAATTTGGTCTAGCTTTTCAAATATTGCTAGAACATCAAGTACAAAGTCGAGGGAAGCTACTTCAGGAACATGGTTCACTGCCTGCTTAGCTTTTATTTGATGGAAGTTGTGAGAGTTGCACCTTCACATGAACATGTACTGATAGGCGGAGTGTGTTGTCAAACATGTTTTCAAAATGGTGCAAGACAGGTTTGGTTCACACTACACTTTAAAGTCATCAGATCGCTGTATTGTTCATGTAATCGAAGGTCTTTGGTTTTCACCCGACATTACTGATACTATAAAAGTATCACAAAACCCTGCCATTACAAACTGTACAATATCCCATTTTAAGTACTGATGCCTAACGAATGACAGTGTTTTATTAGGAGCCATACTTATGAGGTGTTCCTTTTTTAAATTTGTACAAACAAAGATGACATTTTTTTACTTATATTTTACTAAACCATGCTATTAGTTGGCACCACAAACTAATGAAAGTACACTGCAATACTGTGCAGCCTGATCGATTGACTCCTGATGTAATAGAATTGTATTATTATTAAAAAAAGGAACTCAATTCACACTCAGATGAATTGAGAGGTATTTTAACACAGTGGCAACCCATCTAAGTTTGGCTTCTTCAGCAGTATTCTTCTTATGAGAAAACCCACACATTGTTTTATTTGTTTTATTTTCATTTGATTTGAATGATCCGTTATTTTTAGTCAATATTTGACCTTGTGACCCTCAACACCACTTGCAGACCTTTTCTGGTGAACCTTGGCCCCGGCCCAACTATCTTAATTACACTTTGGAGGAAATAGATCCAGTAGTTGTGACAGAAGCAGTAACCAATCAGTATCACTCCACTCTGATGCAAAGTGACACTCACTTTGCATCTCAACCAAATTACCCCGTGTAATCAGCAATAATTCAAATGCAGTGTCAAGTTGATGACCAACTGTGAACGATTGATAGTCGGCTGCAAAACAAGTCATTTCTCCCGTTATCTCTCCTCTTCCTCCCCTCTTCCTCCCCACGTCCTCGCTGCGGGGAGATATCAGGACGGATTTACAACCCGGTCTAATTACACGGCAGAAGGGTTTCATTACAAAACCGTGCACATGTACATGATAAAAAAAGAATCAATCAAATCAATCAATCATGACTCCAAAACGTAAAAGTAAATTACTTTAATATCATTTTAATATACGATTTCAATATCAATATTATATTCTCAACTGTCATTAGAACATCTGGAGAGCAGGCGTCTGCATTTAAATAAGTGAATCTTTTATTTTGGAACAGAACTTGTCATTTAGCACATTTATTTGAGCACATCATTTTGCTTATGTAATACAATTAGGGATATCAAAAGGCCAGAACCTGCGATATGGACTATAATAACCAAGATCAGGGCAGAAAGACAGCTGTAGTTACTGCATTGACGTTTCTCTCCCTGTTAGCTGACCCTTGTGAGACATTGCAAGGACATTGAAATTCCTCCATAACCCAACATGCACTGGGGCACAAGCGGTGGGGTTTAAAAACAGAAGGGAGAAACGAGTCATCTCAGGTGAAGCGGCCCAAAAACCAAAACCTCTGTTCCACCGAGCTGTGAAAGCGCAGTCGCATGTAACCGACCCCTGACAATACTGGTATCTGTTGAGCATTTATTCCTCTTCAACTTACATGATTAGTGGAGAGGTTTGGGATGAGATGATTTAGAGAGCGGATACGGGATATGATTTGGAGGAGGACTACAAATTGGTGGAAAAAAGAAGAAGAAAGGAACAGAAAATCAAGCTGAAAATCACAAGGAGCTCCTGACTGCAGTGTGCCTTTCATGCTGGAGGAGCCGCTTCCTGTGTGGGCCTCTCTCGGCAGACTCAGCCCCGGCAGTGGACTCAGTTTATACCTCTCTATCCAGGCTGCGATGCTAACGAGCGTGGCGACACTCCTCCCTCCTACCGCTGCATTGGGAGTCTCAGCCAGTGTATTCTTAGCCACGCGCTAACCTGCTAACCCGCTAACCGCCCGGCCCTCCCCGTTAGCAGGCGCGCCTGTTTGTCTCATTCAGCTTTACTGCCTTGTGCAGATTGATGAACGCTGATACGAATGCTAACAGGCTACTCATGGAGCCGCATCGGACCGGTCTTGCTCTTTCCCCCATCCTCGTCTTCCTCTCTCCATTCAGAGATGAATACACTGGTGGTGAACTTCATAGGGGAGGATAAGGGCTTGAGAAATAGGCTGGGTGTAAGGGATCTTCACGCAAGGCTGCCACTTGAAACAAAAAAAGGGCTTGGAAACAAGGCCCCGGGGCCCTCGCCGAACAAAGTGCTCATGCCATTTACTCCAATGAGCCAGTATCTCCGCAGCATACCATCAGCCCCGGAGGAAAGTAGGGAAACACCCGTAATTAATGATCTTTAACTGACATAGCAGCCACTGCCGCGGCCGCACACACATAAACACACACTTGTTCTTTATGCAGACAACACTAAGCTCACAGCGACGGAGGCAAATAACAATCTCTTTAAGCATACGTAATGAGTGCCGTAATGTTGTCGGAGTCGCTCTTATCCGAGTCGAGCTAAGACCTCAGCTCACTTGGCCCAAAGCACGGGCCACAATCACCGTCATTACGACATCATTTTCTGTTTGTTTAGTTTTGATGGAAGCCCGCTTGATACTGGCAGTAACCACTCATAGTGTTTTCAGAGAAGACATCCAGCGATGGATAATCAGACGTTAATGCACTGGGACTTGGTGGGTTGCACAAAGTGAGACGTCAACACGCTGACAGGTTGGAGATAAAAGATGTCCTGGTGGAGGAGATATGGGTGACGGACAAAGCTTTGAATGCATCGGAGCAGACACAGCGGCCGTAGCCCCGAATGTCTTAACTACATCACATACAAGCTGATTATGGAGATTAGGGTTCTTGTTTTATGCACTGGGAAATGGGAATGTTACGGTGTGGAGGATGTCTTCTGAATGGTCCGTCTGTTTGTGGGTCAATAGATACGTGGAGCTCAGTGGGTCATTTATACATTAGCTGCACTTGTTCTGTGTGAATTGCTGAAGGACATTTGTCTAATTGTTAGTTAACATATCTTATAAAACTTTTTATAAGTCACAATAATGTGCTAAGTAACATGTCAGTGAAATATAGGGACTTGTTTTCTTTAGACAATGCTGAATTTCTTGAACAAAAAATACTACTTTTAAACATTACAAGCTTATTGTGATACATAACACTTCCTAATAGCAGGGACATCTAGCTCACCATGAGTTTACCCATAATTTGTCTTTAAAGGCCTACATATTACATCTTATTACTAGAAATCCTACTAAGCCAATTAGCACTTGTTACATTGGCAGTTTTTTTTAACTCATTACAAGAATTAATTGTGTTTTTACAGTGCAACATTTTTTTTTTACTTCACATAAAATAGATATTATTCTCTCAACTGGATTTCAAATGATTCCTCAGTGGTGGAAGTGTATTCAGATCGTTTACACACATGAAAGTAGAAAATACTACACAAACCGCTTTGAGTGAAATATACTTAAAAAGGTACCATGTGGAGTTTTCTGGAAAACAAACAAAGGTTATGTTTACGTTCATTTGAAATTGAAATCGACGTTTGCTTGCCGGCATTGTTCTTCTACGCTACGTTTCTCAGGGCTTCAGCGTTCAATCGGCAACATATGACATGACGTGTAATGTGCCAATTTCCACTTTCACAATACAAACAAAACCCACACTTCAGAACATTGCTCCCTACAGGGAGCCTTTAGGCAACAAGCACAGAAGTATAATCAGCTTATTGTACTTAAAAGTAGGAGAGAAAAGTAAATCAACTCCCAGCACTTCAAACCCTTGTTACAAGTTCATGTTTAACCCTAGAACATTAACGTCGGGTGAGTTGCGTGGTTCCTTATGTAACTTCATGATGCTGACAGACGTTATTGAAGGTGGGCGTGTCTCTCTGCTCTAGGGTTGTCACAATACAAAAATTATGACTTTGATACGACACCTGCCATAAATATCACGATACCGATACTTACGGTATGATACCGGAATTCCATACGATGCCACAATTATGATACAATACTGGTATATTTATCTATAATAGTAATAAATAAAACATCTGTATGGTTCCCTTTTTTAACAGCTTGTTTCTGCCCAGCTTTTTGAACACTTAACAAATGGCATTAATATTAAGATTAGCCTACAGCAAGATATTAATGAAAACTACATGGTGCCATCATAGCATTGATTATACACGGCTATGTAGGCCTATTGTCCGTATCTGACCAGATGACTACATAGGTCTTTCCATAGCAATTGTGTTTGAGCCTGAAAGGTGCTTTGCCATGTTTGACGTGTTGCCTCCCTTGGTCTGTGTGGCTTTGAAACAGGTTTTGCAGACGGGTCTCTGTGTGTCAGTGGGCTTTCCTTCACAGTCTGCAATGTAGCCAAAGTATTTCCAGATTTCACTTCTGGCATCTTTTTTTCCAACAAGCCGAAGACTGTCGGCAAGAGCTCCTGCACTCATGTCTCCCCAGTGATCACTCGCTGTCAGCGAGTGCTGCCTGTTGCGTGTGTGAGCGCTGGCAGCCCCGCCTCCATGCAGTCAATGCATGCAGGCAGCCTGACAGAGAGCGGAGCAGTGAGTGCACTCTGATCCGCGCTTTTATAATATAATTTAAAATGATAAAAAATCGTATTGTTTTTAACCTACGGGTACCGCGGTACCTTTTTAGTATCGATATACCGTGCAACATTACTATGATCCAATCCCTTTTCTTTCAACAAGCACGGGTTCGGGTCCCGACGTTAATGATAGAGAGTAAAACAATTTCGGATGGGTTTTAGAATTGCAGGGAGACTTTTCCTTCACAGGACAAGGCTCACATGTACCAAAGAACAAGTTCATAGCGCTATTATTTATATTTTTTATCATGTTTTATTGAGGATTCCCTAATTTTTCACCCGATTTTGAGGCTTTTTTTAGGGTCCCCCCATGCTACCTGTTTTTCGTTCTATAGGGTAAAATAAAAAAAGAGTAATCATGAACTTTTCTAAAGCACCTTCTTCTCAACCCTTTAGAGCAAAAGTGCAATATGTCAGATGAGTGAGTGGTCATGTGTGTTGAGGGTAACTGATGCTGATGGCAACTTAGATACTTTTTTCAGATCTTGTTTATTTTTTCCCTGCCGGTTGGGGAATTGGCATCTGCCACTCAAACTGATGTGAGAAGTGCAATACAGTGAAGAGGGGAAAAAAACAATGCTAAATATTGAGTGGATCCTCACAGTCAAACCAATGCAGAGTTATTCTGAAATCACTGGTTTGTTTGCTCCACACGTACTCGTGATTAAACGGCGTTGTTGCAAATGTCGAGCAAATGTTGTCACGAGCCTGTGGGGTTAAATTATGACATTTGCATAAATGTGCATTTCAGGCTATAGTGTCATCCCACTGCACTGCCCCTCCCCACCCAACCATCTGCAGGCACACGCACACGCACACGCACACGCACACACACCTTCCTAATAACTATAATGTTTTTTGTGGGTTTTTTTAAGGGGAAAAAAAGGAAGCAGATGAGCTGCAGGCTAGGAGCTGGAGTCTCAGATGTGCCTCTCTTTTTCATTTCATTATCTCATTTCCATAACAGTGACATCATTCCCCCCTCTGCAGAAACACACTACATGGAGAGAAAAGGTAGGAGAGGGAGAACGAGAGACTGCCTCTGCACATACAATTGTGTATTTTAGATTGTCACTTTAGTGCTTTCTCTCTTCATCTTCAGTCTGCGTGTGTGTGTGTGTGTGTGTGTGTGTGTGTGTGTGTGTGTGTGTGTGTGTGTGTGTGTGTGTGTGTGTGTGTGTGTGTGTGTGTGTGTGTGTGTGTGTGTGTGTGGGCATTGTGCGTGTGTTGAATGTGCAGCTCCCACTGGAGTGACTAGCCTTCCTTGGCCTCAGTTGGGGGAAATTGAGACAGCTTTATCCACTACCGCCAATGGAGATTAAATTGGATTTGGCTAAAAGCAGCCTTGTCACCACGGTTCTGGAGTGGCAGAGGGGGTTCTTGGCATTAGTGGAGGCTCTAAATTTGACAAACAAATGAATGAGGAAAGAAGAAAAAAAAGGCAACAGCTGGGGCTCGTTGTCGCTGTGGGCTTAATGTGCTCAGACCAACCCCGCAGGACCACTAACCATTGCCTGCTAGTTTTCTGGCTCCGTAATCACCTTCTCAGAACAGGAGAGCCAGATAGTGAGTAACAGAAGGAGGAAAAAGACATGCAATATGCATACCGTTACAATAAAAAAAATCATTGTTTTTGTTATCACACCAAGCTCATTATCGATTCTACGCCAGGAGCACTGGAAAGAAAACTTCTGGTTGGTTATAAAGGGACTGCGGGGAAAAGTTAATTTCAGCTGTACGATAAAGCCCCACAATGCCAACATAAAAACTCTGAGAGATAACACTAAAATAAGCTTCATTGAGCTGCTCAAAGAAGGACAACACAGACATTGCAAAAGAAAATGATGAGTTTTGAAAATAAATATTAGTCTCACTGAACCACCTACATTTAATAAATGCCACTTTTACATACAAGCGCTTCTTTTGATGAGCGATAATGAACACACGTTTAAGCTGTTTGACCCATCCAGCAGACTTCTGTTCCAGGCCATCGCTGTTAACACAAGACACACAACCTTCATACACATCGCTGCCTAATCAAATAATTATAAACAACATAACAGCTGGCAGGCCGTTCATATGCTCTGACTAACTAAGATGTCTTAGGAAATGTAATGTTAAAAATAGCCAAAGTACAGAGGAGTTATGAAGCAGGAAGCACATTGACTCAGTAATGTCATTTACACAGTAAATATCTAAACTTTGCGAGCATTAGGCGCTACAAGCTACTGATGAATTTAAGAAGAATATTATGTTATTTCTTTATTCAAAAGTTACACATTATAGCTTCTGTGGTGTTAAAATATCTTTAAATCAGCTATATTTGGCCACCTGGAGGCAGTGGAACACGCTTTAAACACAACATTGTAATAGTAGGATCTAGTTATTAGTTAACTCTCCTTTAAGCTCTCCGAAAGGGATATGCCAGGATTTTAAGTAGCTAAATGCTCTTTGTTCACCAGCTGGTTGATAGATGTATCTGTTTGTTGTTTGACAGCATAGATTTGGGGTTCTGACTTTTTCTTTTTTTTTATGAAATTTGCTGCTGCTGGAAATAAACAAGGTTGTTATGAATGGAGGGACTCAACTTAAACAGTGTAGTAGAAACAGTATGGAGCACTAGATCGATATTTTCTTTCCCCTTTTGTACCCCAGCTGAGCAGACCCACCTTTATTAAATCACAACGTTGCTCATGTTGTGGTTAAAAATGGATTTTAAGGGATTGTAACCTTGAGAATCCACATGGTCCACTGCCAAAGTTGTCACACAATAAATTAATTTGTACGCTTTCCCCGTTCTTTACACTCTGGAAAGCGTAAGCTCGCACTACACCCAGCCCTCCCTACTGTATAATGGAGAAGCAACTCATCCATGGGGTCATCCATGTGTAGAGGAGCTAGAAATGGTGTTCCAGCAGCACATGCATATTATTACATCAGGGGTTTTCAGAGCGTATTGATTACACACTGTAATGCACTCGCATGCACTCCTCGGCCTGCACTGTTATTGTAAATGAGAGTCTGTGTACATCCGGCTTCGCGCTATCAGCACAGATGATCTATCACACCGTTTGGACTGTTGTGAGCAAAAAAATATATACCCCCTCCCCCCCACACACACACACACGTTCATAAGAGACTGCAGCATCACAGGAAAAGCCAACATGTCTGTCCAGCACAGCAGAAAAGAGAAACGGTCATTATTACAATGAAGAGAGACGTCAGGTCGTCTTTTTTTTGTGGCACAAAGGGACAAACTGAAGCTGACTGTAAGTTGTGTAGATGAGAGAGCTCATTAACACGGCTGACCAGATTGTTTGTCCGATCACTCGACGGACACGCGACACTGTAAGAGCACAACACAACCCGTGCAAAGCTGTGGCGCTCAGAGGCGCTAATCATGCAAACACATACTACTGCGCACACAAGTTGACACACGCACACACACACACCTTGGTACTCTAAAAGTAGGCCAGTGTGAACCTGCCAAAGCCCTGCTGAGATGGGGAGAGAGAGAGAGAGAGAGAGAGAGAGAGAGAGAGAGAGAGAGAGAGAGAGAGAGAGAGAGAGGGAAGAGAGATGACTGTGGAGGGTGAAGGTGGGGAGATTTAGAGGACAGATTCATCTTTGCTCCCACATTACGGCGCTCTACAGCGGGGGGTTATGGAGCTTGACTGCATACAGCTGCATCCATTATGTTCACGCAAGCTTTATGTCATGCAAACCATCTTGAGGAAATGACACAAACGAGCCCGGGTTTCATCTGATGTATCACTTGGTTCTGCAGCAGACCAGACGTGTGAAGATAACGGCACAGAGTATCAGATGCACTCTGGTGTCTGGCATGCAGCAGTGATGCAGTGATGGGGCCGTCGCTGTCCGTGGTGCTGAAGCATACAGCAGTTGCCATGCAGGGGGGGGAAATCAGCTGCTGCCTACACACAATGTAGGCATCAAACCAACCAAAACCAAACAGGCATAGATTTCCCTAAGTAACACTGAAGGCTTATTGTAACTCTTCAAATGCCTACATATAAGCAATGTATTAAATCCGCCATCTTGCTTTCACTGCTTTTAAAAACCTTTTTATTCAGGAAGGCATTTTTGACTTTTATTATAGTTTGTTTTAACTATGTTTTTATTTGTTTGACTACATATTGGCGCTGTGGCACTCTAAGATTATTTTGAAAGAAAAGTGTGTGACAAATAAAATGCATTATTTTTATTATTATTATTATTATTATTATTACTGTTCCTGGGTTCCTTCAAATGCTACACCAGGACTTTTTAAGATTTAATTACCCAAAAATGTTTTTATTTGTAATTAGTTGTAGTACACAAGATTCTCGTCAATTAACATGAAATTAGTCAGCAACAGATTTGATAACCAGGCAAAAATGCCAAACATTTGCTGTTTCCAGCTTCTAAATTTGAATATTTGCTGTTTTCCATTCGCGATATCAAATAGTTACTCAGAACTGTTACTCAGACAAAACAAGCAATTTGCAAGTTGTGACAGTTCACAGTTTTTTTCTAACATTCTGAATACTAAACAATGCATTATTAATGATGAGAGAAAATAATTATATTTCATGTAATGATAAAGCCTGTTGTGTTGCGTGTTATCAAATTATGTTGATGGGCAGCCTGAAGCCATTATCAAGCCTTATCATGTATGTACAGTCGTCATCAGATAGTTTGCTGGCATTCATACTGTAGGATTTCTCAGCACTGCAAGGAAACACAATTCCTCCAAGACTAGAGAGAGATATTCATGGTTTTATAGAATATTATTCAGTTCAACCACCAGCACTGCCAAAAAAAATGAAAATGAAAACGGTGCGTATTAGACTTAATCCTTGTGCTTTTCCACTATAATCATATGGAGTAATAAATAGAATAGTTCTAAGAGTATAATTTAAATCATTCTCTGGCTCGAACTAGCATCTTTTCTTCAGAGCGTTGTACATCAAAGATAGTACAATCGAATGCTGCGCAGGAAAAAATGTGTGCGGCTACAAAGAGTTAAAGGATAAAATATCTGCCAAGTTTGCCTTAAAGTGTGTCGTAAAAGCAGGAAAGAACAGGAAACGTTAAGTCTGCTTAATTGTAAATTACTTATTTACCACTGGAATGGGCAGAGATGTCAGGTGCAGTTAGCACTTTTTGCAACTGCAAGTGATGAGCGCTGCAACATAAAAAACGCTGACTGCATTTTCCAGTGGAAACAGAAAGCTTGAGTAGTCCGAAAGCCTCTGTGCTCTCATCTGATCTAATGCTTATGTCAGTTTAAGGCGCAGACATGTGTTATAAGCCCATTAAAGTGACCGTGACCAGAGATCATTGAACACGCCCTCGCCAGTACAGGTTTATGAGGAATAAACCTACAGGCCTTTACGAGTACATGCTGGTAAATTTAGAACCTCATTAAAGAAAGACCTTCACAGTTAAGCAAGGCCTGCTGGCTCATGGTAGTGTTAATAAAGGTCATCAGGCAGAGGTGTGAAACTATACTCTGCCTACCAACAATGCAACAACATCCACTGACAGAGTATCGCGGTGTTACAGTTAAGTAAGCCTTTGTGGGTTTTTCCTATCCCATTCTACCGGTCTGCCCATTCATGCTGCCACGTTGGCATGGCGGGCCTGTTGTGGCAGTTTGATTTCCCTAAACAACACTAATCGGACATCTGTAGGGAAGGATAACGTTCAGATTGGCTGCAGACATGCAGCAGTTCTCTGTCGATAGGCCTAACTCTGGCCAACACTCACACGATTGGCTGATGCAAGGCACCAGCTTTCTTTATGGTTGGCTAGCAGCGAGCCAGCAGGAGCTCACTGAGGATAAAGTATCTGGCAAACCTTTGAAGATTGGGCACCTGCGCCAAGAAACTGTCTGATGATTGGCTGCGGCAACTCCAGAGTGAACTGATTGTCCTATCAAAGCCCACAGTGCAGGGAGGCTGACAGTGCTGCCTGCTGGCTGGCTTTGCAAAATGCAGCTATCCGTAACACCTCCAGGGGGCATATGTCCATGTCTTTGAGTAAGTGTGTGTGTGTGTGTGTGTGTGTGTGTGTGTGTGTTTGCACCGTCCATAACTTTTCCATTGGGAAGGGGTGCGGCTAAATCCTCCAACACCTCATTATTCTAAGCCAGGCAGGAAATGGGTTTTAGAGATCTCTCGCTCTTGGAAACGAGGGCTACAGGTTTCCTACATCAGCAGCACGGACCTCATAAATGCCCGTTTAGTTCAGGTTAGCTACACTGCAGCACTTCACCGAAAAAATTGAAACCAATTGGCGAGACACGTACTGTTAAATCACAAAATATAAACTGTTGCAGTCTTGCGCAAATTAATTTGGGTCTGAGAGTTTTTGAGATTTAATGAATTTGAATTTTTCCAGTAAGTCTTGTTAACTGAAGGGTGCTTATTTCATGTGATGTTAAATACAGCTCAGCGGAACGATGAAGATGAAAAATAGCAGCGCCTAAAGCCTCATTAGGGGATTTTCTACATTTTGGGTGAAATATATAAGTAAGTTAGCTCATATACACTGACTGGGGAATTTAAAGAAGGAGGTAAAAGAAGCAGAGAAGGAGATTAAGAGAAAGAAGATATTTTTTTTAAAGGACAGTAAAACTATTCTTTCACTACTGACATGAATGCATTTCATATTTTAATTAAGTTTACGTCAATACTAGTGCTGTCAAGCGATTAAAATATTTAATCGCGATTAATCGCATTTATGTCATAGTTAACTCGCGATTAATCGCAATTAATCACATTTTCTTTTTTTTTTGCATTTTAATGCTCTTATCAACATGAAAAAGTGGATTGGCTTGCTTTATTTTATTGAAAAACAACTGCCAAACAGGGCGGTACAAAATAAAATCACTGCACATTTCAGGTAAACAAGGGTTTACAAAATAAAATTATAGAGGGCACCAGGCATGAAAACGGGTCAGGGGTGAAAAAGGTGAGAAGGATATTACCCCTCTAGGAGGGTCCGGGGGCATGCTCCCCCGTAAGAAACATTTAAATATTCCATATTTTAAAGCATCAATCTGATGCATTTTGAGATGCTTTTTTTGCCAACCTGGGGAGAGCTGGAGAAACTTAACTTCAGCCAAAAATGATTATGGCCTCCTTACTAAGTATTATGCAAGCCATTTCATGCCAGCCTGTCACTGGGTCTAACATTTACAGTATATGAGGCACAATGTGGTAAGGGAGAGCATGGCTGCCTTTGTTAGCATAATTTATATATTTGATGCAGAGAATGCATCTGGCGAATCCCTGCCTGTTGATTTTGGAGAATACATCTCCTAGATGAAAGGACACCTCTTGTCCTTTTATTGAGACCTTGCCTTCCAGTTTTAGCCACGACCAGTTCCAGCTGCATTTCAATCCAGCATCCAGCTGTTTAACAATGGCTGCATCCTTCTCCCCTAACACACTCATTCTGCAAAAATAATGTTTGTATTAGTGTTTACTTCTAGTTTAGCCTTATTCAGACCTGCCAACCTTGATATATAACCTATATATTGATAAGTCATTAAATACTCGTCATGCATTATATTGCATTGCATATAATGTGTGCTGGTCAATTAGTCTAAAATTAATTTTAGAAAAGATTTTACCAGCGTACTTTGACGTCAAAATGCGTATCCGCTACGCAAATTGCGTACAGGTTGGCAGGTCTGCTTATTGATAGAACGGTGGACCACTTTACCTTCTGCCTTGTCAGTCCCCTGTCCTCAAAATCTACCTCCTCAAAAACGGTAGCGTTAAGCCGTGTTCACACCGGACGCGGCGCGTCCGGTGTGAACACGGCTTAAGCTAATCATTTCCCACCGGAGCTTTAGCTAGCTGGCTAACGTTGCGTTCTCTCCTGCTGTGTTCAATGTGTTCACTCGCGCTCCCTTCTGGCACGCGCACCTGTTCGCAGTTCACTGAATATCATTCATTTTGCCGTATCGCGCTCACCATTCATTCATTTCAAACCGTAACGTTAGCCTAGCTTCCAAGCCCAAACGGCGTGCCTATTGTTTTGCTTCCGGTTGAGCTACATCCGGCGTGGTGCTCGCGTAAAAAAATAATTTCAAAAATTAAAATGCGTTAACGCCGTTAATAAAATTGACGGCGTTAAAATTGGTTTGCGTTAACGCCGTTAATAATGCGCTAATATGACAGCACTAGTCAATACATTACCTATATTGTCGCAGGCAATATTAGACAATCAAATAAAAATGTAACACAAGGTATAAAACTATAGGTATAATAATGTAGGTCAAAATGACTGAATTCAGACTTGAACGATCGCTTAAAGCTGCCATCAAGTGCAGTCTCACTTTAACTACTCACAACTTGAAGTGCCAATCCATTAAAGCTCACCGTGGTGCTTTTTTACTAGAACAGACCTCTTGATCTTATATTCAAGAAATGTCTTTCATACCGCGCTAGTGTTTCCCCATTTACTCACCACACAACGTGCGGAAATTGTAAAAAAGTAAACCAGAAGGTGATTAAACCTGACGAGACAAATAAGACCCCCGCGCTGTCTGATCTGAGACATTAAGCTGTGCACTAACAGCGGCCGCCCATCAGCCCGGGTGTGACCGGTGGAAAGAGAAGCCGTGTAAACAGCAACACACTACATATGATCACCGTTAACCCCGTGCAGGACCACAGCTTTACAAATAGAAGCAGAGGCCTCATATATGGTAATGTTAGGTTATTTACACACACTTTACTCTAAAATCAACACAGTCTGCAGATGTGCAGCAGTATTCATCAAAGCAAAATTTGAAGAATTTCAAAAATCAAGCTTCAATTGTTCAGCTTTAGGGGCCATATTATCTCTTTACACTTGTGCCTTAGGACAAGTGTGAAAATTATATAGAGAGCTAAGATTGTTCTACAATTTTTTATATACAACACATGGGTATGTATCATATATAAGTGCCTTTAAAAAGGTGAATTTAAGAAAGCATGTAAAATCGAGAACATGACCTCATACCTCAGGCATTAATGCAAATGCATGCTAAAAGACAATAATGTAGGTGTATGACAAACGAGTGATAAGGATCCCTTTAATCATTTCTAAATCTCATTTATTTGAATTAGAATTACAGTATATTTGCTTTACCTTTATTCATCAAATGTATGATATTTACGCAAGAAACAAACCTTTATTTAGTAAATCATATATTGTAAAAATATATTTTAGTATTAAATTGGCGACCCAAATAAGGACCAACAAAAAGCTTTGGGAGCCGTGCTTTTTTAAATGAGTGTTGAGAGGAATATGTTTTTATTTTATTTAAGTAATAATAATATAATTTATACTGGAACGCGAACAGAAGGGTTTCATATCAGTGGCTGTAGCCTGGAGGTGGGAAAATGGGCTCGCCACCACTTCTCTAACATCATTAGTTCTAGACAGGGCTGGGGAAACGTGGGAGGGCAAAGTGATGAGTCACACTCTGCCCTCACATAAAAAAAACAAAAAACATTTCTGAGATACTCTTGAGCAAGTCATAAACTGGGTTAGCGGCAACCAATCAAAAGACTGGCCTGCATGGGGCGGGATGCTTAAGTACGATGACATGCATTCTTTGTGAATGTTAATGGGTTTTCCCCCTCTGAATATACTAATAGCTGAATTAATTGATGTAAAAAATAAATAAATAAATAATCATTATATCGAGCATACTATCTGTTCAACTGGACCGAACCAGAAGTTCTCCTCACTGCTATTTCTCTCAACATAAAGACCTGTTATAGTATAACTTTCAAATCCGACTTCTGAAGCACTTGACACCTCTTCCATCAAACACATTTAATCCCTGAATGGACTGTTCAACTGGATTGTGTCTTAATCAGTTTTATTACGACAATAATACACTTGATTTAATTTACCAAATGCGCGGCTCTTACAAGCCTTGTAATTCACACCAATTAAGACGGTGTTCATATTCAATATATTTGTCCCGGTTTGTCTGAATGTCAATTAGTGTGAACAAGATGTTTACCTTCACTGATTGACAGCATGGAGGAGAGAGAGAGGGAGAGAGAGAGAGTCGAAGGGCTACTTTTTTAGAAAGCCGTTAAAGATTTTGTCATTACTCCGAGTTACAAACACTGTAAAAAATAAATAAAAATAAAACAGGCTAGATGAGAAATTAGTCAGCTGGAGAGGAAATTAACAGAGGAAATATCTGTCTCATCGCAGGGGATGTCCGACATAAATGCGTACACAACAGTTGATTGTTACTTTGACATGCAGAGTTAAAGAGCCGGGAGTTAGAGAGCGGGCAGAGGAAGTAGGGCATCCGAGTCGGATGAGCCAACCAACAGTGGGAGGAGAAGGAGCCGGAGTGAGTAAGAGGCAGCCGAGCACGCTAATGCATTTCATTTCACAGGGCGGTTATCATGGCAGCGGACTTCCTGGCACACACTCCCACTGAACACCAGTGCAGCCATTCTAAATGTTAAGCACATTGTTTAATAGTCCATTACGTAAATTGATATTGCTCATTGACTGTTGTCACTGGCTGCCCACGTAGTGTCGGAGAGAAAGGCAGAGATGTGCTCTCACCCAATGGAGGGTGAGAGGGTACGCCATCTCTGTTGTTTGGTGTTCAGCAACTATGTGCCAAAATCTCCCATCTGCTCCACACACACACACACACACACACACACACACACACACACACACACATCTACCTCCTAATGCTCTTGAAGTCGCAGTAAAATGGGAAATGAGAGTCATTTTTACCAATTAATAATAATGAGAAATGGCCTTTAGAGTTTTGCAGAGCCAAATGTGATGCCTTCAAGTGTCTTTCTTTTTCTTTTTCTCCAACCAACTAAACCCAAAACAGTTTTTACACATTGAGGAGGCTGGAACCAGAGAATGTTGTTCCTCTCTTTGAAACTGACTGAAACCGTGAGTTGATTATCAAAGATTGATTAACGAATCAATTAATCGACTACTTGTTTCAACACTATTTAGGTTAAACCTGTAAAATGTGCCTCTCAAAATGTCAGACGTGGCGTAGCAGTACATCGTTGTCTCTTGAAAAAATTAAACTTTACTAAGTCAACATGCAGCCTGGTGACATGACTTTTAGAAAATCCAGACTTGTAACATCTTAAGATTGTTGTGCCTTATATAAAGAGACGTATACTGTAGGTTGTGATTAAAAATAAAGGTGAACAGTGCATCCCCGCATTCAGTTCCCAGTTGACTTTGAAGTTCGGTTGAAACGAGCAGGATCGTAGTCGAGGTTCAAGTCCATTGAACACGTCAAACAAGAGAAATATAGTAGGACAAAAGGGGAAACATCTAACTACTTTCCTTTTTTCTTTTCTTCCGCTTTAAAAAAGTGCAGAAGTAGCACCAGATTGACAGCCAATTGAGTAAGATCTGCATCCCCCTGCGGTTGGAGGGGCATTAGGAATGAAGCTCAACTGGAAGGATGGGTCATACATCATTGAGCAATACCCGTGCTGTGTCTCTGAAACACAAATGGGATACCCTGTGCACAACGCGGGCATGCTGGACGCGCACACGTGTGATGCAAACATTGTTGAATTCACAAATCCGTAGGACTTTATTGGGCTTGGTGTAGAGGGAGTTCACACTGGCAGCACCTGCAGTTCATGTCTTTTTTAAGACGCACGCACGCACGCACGCACGCACGCACGCGTGCGCGCACACACACACACACACACACACACACAGGCTGCAATTTTTGTTCCCCCGATAATAAATGCCACATTATTGTGATGTACAGCGGAGGACCGCATCATATAAAGGTTTCCGTGATGGAATCTCCGTTTGAAGCTGCCGGCCTTGACATGCAAAATCCGATCCTAAAACTGTTTATGGCGCTATGAAACCAGACAGCATCCCTCTTCTCTAGTAGACAACCCACTGGAAGCTGATGATTTATTAGCCAGGCCTTCAATAAATCTGAATACTCATCTTTCTAAACAACCCGTGTCTGGATTTGGATTTTTTTTGTTGATCACAGTCTGGTGGCCAAGGTGGCCCCGGTCTTTCCAGCAGCGCCTCAATAATGAATCCAGGACTTTACAGCCCAGTCACTAATTGAGCCATTGTTTTTATTATTTAAAACAATACATTTTAAAATGGGGCCTCAAACAGTAGGTCACACCATGCGCAATCTAAAAAGCTCTTTGTGGAATCTAAAGGGTCGTAAAGGCCACGGTGGCGGTTTTCGTTTAATAGGAAATTATGTTTTTGTTGTTGATGAGGCGCTCTGATGGTATCTGCAGCACTGGTTATCAAGCTCTTAAGTGCTCATACTTGGATAAAAAATAAAGTTTGTTCTGATACCAATAGTATGCCTTTGGTGTAATAAAATATAAAATGTTCTGGCTGGAAGGAAAACACAGCAGCAGTGTTGGGAGTTGGGAGTCATAAAATAGTCCCACAGCCAAAGGTGACGTCATCAAATTGCTTGTTTTGTTCAACAATCGGTCCAAAGCCCAAAGATATTCAACACACTAGTATTTATGACAAAGGACGGCAGCAAATAAGTTTGATTTTCTTTATTTTTAAACAGCACAAATAATAAAAAATAAAAAAATGATTTTGTTACCGAAAGGTTTACTTGCAGTGACTGCAAATATTTTAAAGGAATTTTCCAAACGGAGTGTCTGTTATTTTTAGAATAAAACTTAAGGACAGGCCCAGATCTCATGCGCAGATTCCCCGCTGGTTAAAAAGGCCATCTGAAATGTGATGCCACGCGAGCCGACAGCAGCCTTTGGTCATTGTACTGTAATCCCCCCCTAGAATAAGATTATCCCTGTGAGGCAACAGGGAGGGCCCGGCACTCCCATCAGCTGTGTGTTTAAAACAGAGCCCATTGAACACCTACCGCTAATCTCTGTACACAGACACTCGCTGACAGCCTGCATATAAACTCAGCCCTGAGTGGGCTTCAGCATCAGCACCCGGTGAGACGAGTGGAGACTCCAAAGCGACATCTTGAGCATCAGAACCTTCAGACAAAAATGGATCTCAGAGCAATGTTTTCTCTTATTCCGCTGCTGCTTTTGGGCCTCTGCTGTGCTCAAGATGGCATTGTAAGAAATAACTCAAATATCTTAAATATAGTAGTGTAGAGCAGCTTGTATGCAATGAATGACACAGTTCCCATATACTTTGTGTGTACATTTAATGCATTAGATGGAGTTTAAATACTGTAAAATTAAGTTAAATTGTCATTTTTTTTCAGGATTATGGTACTGATGATGGTAAGTGGCAGAGTCTCACTAAAAGGCTAAATCGATTAAGTATAATACTGACAGCATTGTAAAGAAAAAAGAGTTGTATGACTTCTGTTTTGCTTCCATTTAGTGACCTCAGAGAAGGACATAACCAGCATTATTTTGAGGATGAACAATGGTGAGTTTCCATGATATCACAAGGAAAGAGTGGGAACATTAGTTTCTCACAATATTGTGGTCAAATTTTTTATATTCAGTCATAGAAAACATACATACTGACGTTCTGCCAGTTAGTTTAAAATGCATATTTTCTTCTTTTTCCCCAATAGGATCTGAAGACATTCTGCTAGAAGGAGACGTGTTGATTCCAGAAAACAGGAATGCTATGAAGTGCCTGAAAAAAGCATACAGCTGTCTGTGGCAGAAGTCTGATAGAGGGCTTGTGGAAGTTCCTTTCACCCTAAGCAGCAAATATGGTACGTTTATGATATTAAGGATTTTGCACACAGTTTTTTTTTGTTTCACACACAGAATCTGTGATGCCACTAATGAGCTACTGTTATTCACAATTTTAGACAACAACGAGAAGAACGAGATTGCAAGCGCCATGAAGGACTTTGCGGATGTAAGCTGCATTCGCTTCGTTCCACGTGCGAGAGAAAGGGCGTATGTGGACATTGAACCAAAATATGGGTGAGTCATCAAATAAAGCATGTGTGTGTGAAGGGAAAAATACAGTAGAAGAAGCGCTTGTGTCTATAAAAGTAGTGGGACAGTTAAGAAGGGTAAGGGTGAGGCGAGCATATCCATATCCAATGTGTTTGTCATTGTCGTGTGGGAAAACAAATATTCAATAATTAACTTCTATTACAATATTTCCCTCTAAGATATCTATTTACTCGCCGGGTAGATCAGGTTTTGGGCATTGGACCACACATTGAGGTCCACTTGTCATCCTAACTTAAAAGTTAGGATGACAACTTTCTCAGAACAATGTTTCTGACCGGGCGCAGGACGAGGAGCCCGAGGCAACATTAACGTTAACATATTTAACATGCCATGTTTGTTTTTGTTGGTTTTCCTCCCCTTCATCTCACAGCTGCACAGAATACTGAGGCTACATCTAGGTTTTATTCCAAAGCAGTAACACCAGTAAAGCTATTTAAACCAGTTTGACAGCAGCGCAGTTCTACTGTATATCTCAGGCTTTTTTTTGGTGGTTTCCTATAATAATTTGTGCAGCGTGTACTAGTATTCAATATGTCTGTGCAGAGGAATGTCAGTAAGAGAAGCAATACTGTAACAAAGTGATGCAAAATAGCTACAAAGAGATGCAAAATAGCTACAAAGACACACAAAACCACTACAAAAAGAAACAAAACAGCTACAAAACAGCTACAAAGACACACAAAACCACTACAAGAAGATACCAAACAGCTATAAAGAGACACAAAACTACTACAAAAAGATACAAAACAGCTAGAAAGAGACACAAAACCACCACAAAAAGATACAAAACAGCTACAAAGAGACACAAAATGGCCGCAACAAAAGTCAAATCATTAACTGAGCATTTATGGTATGACTAATAATTTTTCCTCTCTCTGAGTCTGGGGGTCTTGTTCCTACGGAGGAGGGGTTGGGGCCTTTTACATGTCTGTGCCTAGGGGCCTATAATCATAATCCATCTATGGACACAAGTTAGAGCCACAACGGTCGTCTTGCAGAATCGTTCTTGTTTTTAACTGCGTGTGTTTCTTTTATCCGGCCCTCTTCCCTTTAGGTGGTCGAAATGCTACCCAAACATTTGTCCATCCAGATGTTTGTCATTGCCACACAAGGGTCGCTGATAATGTAAATTACTTGAATTAATGAATAAAATATCAAGCTGCGTATTAACCACATCTGTCCCTCTGTCCCTCTCGCTGCCATCAGCTGTGCCTCTCAACTGGGTCGTCTTGGACACAAGCAGAAGGTGTCACTGCAGAAGTTTGGCTGCGTCCAACGCGGCATCATCCAGCACGAACTGCTGCACACGTTGGGCTTCTACCACGAACACACTCGCAGCGACCGGGACCAGTACATCAAAATCAACTGGGAGAACGTCCAGAAACGTAAGAACCTCTGCCGTTGTTTGTAATTGATTGATGAATCTCTCGGTCTGGTCATTATTCATTGATCTCTTTTTTTGGTACCAGCTTTTCTGTTCAACTTCGAAAAGAAGGACAATAATGATCTCGGCACTGCGTATGACTACACCTCCGTGATGCACTATGGAAGGTAACGCATGTTTACTTTATCAAATAACTCAATGGAGAACCTGATTATATTCTATGACCATAGAAACTAAGTTATCGAATGACTTTTTTTTTATGATCCCATTCACACTGTCCAAATCTGTAGCACTGCCTTTGGACAGGCCAGAAAAGAGACCATCACTCCCATCCCCGACCGCTCTGCTCCCATCGGGCAGAGAGAGGAAATGTCCAGAATGGACATCGTCAGACTCAACAAGCTCTACAAATGCTAGAGTCACTGCAGTATGTTTTCTTCCTAACATGATACTTGACATGCATGTGACATTATAACAATAAAACGATTTAATGTAGCTCTTGTCTTTTGTCATTTACTTGACCGTACAGTATATGTAGCAATGTGTCAATTAAAAAGGGGCAGTCTCACAATTTTAGGTGTCGAAGAACTGGTGTGGAGAGAACACACATGGAATAGAAAGCAGCGATACAAACTGGAGGCAAGAAGTTTAACTTCTCATTTATTTTTATGGATCTTTCACCAGTATTGTGAACAATAAATAGTGACATATCTTGAAATGTCTGAATGAACTAGTCTCTGGTGTGACAGAAAGGATGTATAAACAAACATCAAACCTCGAAGCGACCCTCTCTTCTGTCGACCCCCACCCCAACCTTCACATGTGGGATCATATGGGATTCAAGTTATTGGATGTTTTGGGTTCTGCTGCTTCCATTTTGGCCATCAATCTGTTTCCCACCCACTTTGTGAACTACTGAAATATCTGTGAGAGTTTTTTGCTCAGGCTTTGTTTGATTACATTTCTTTAATTTATTTCTAAGTGAAATAGTAGGCTCGTTCGAAAGAGCTGCGCCTCGCCTGGAATCCAGACAAGAGCAGGCGGGAGCAGCAGGGGGCGTTGAAAAAAAATTGTGGTCAAGTCGGACAGTTTTAAGCTGCCTTCAACGTAAAATGACTTCCTGTTAGTTCCGATCTTATCTTAAGGCTACTTGTAGTTTACAGTTCACATTTGGATGTATTCATATGTGTTTATAAATACATATTTATGTAGGAATATGTGTGTACACAGCATCCTTTGTTCTTTTTATGTCTGCCTGTGAAATACATTACTACTGGTTTTGATATGTGTTGTATAAATATGATTTTGTATTATCAACCACACAAGATGTTTTAAACATGACTAATAGTCAACAATTGAGCGTTAAGTATTACAACTACACATAAAATAAGAATTGTCTACAACACATGGTGTTTGCTGTCAAATCTAAGAGTCAATCAGCTCTCTGATGTGGCGACAGCCAGGTGTTTCCCATCATGCACTGGGCCACGCAGTCGGTGGAGAGCTACTGCGGCGCCTGACTTTAAAATCGGCGGCCGCCTTGATCTCGTGAGATTATCGTTGAGCATGTGTGCATGACGTCAGAGCAAGTCGGGATCAAGTCGGACACAAATCTAACCGGCATGCATTGCGCGCCGATCGCCGGCCATCGATTCTGCACAGAACTGGCTCATCTCGAACGAGCCTAATGTGATGCTCAATCAAAACCCACAAAATAATTATTTTGATTCTACAAAAAGTGGATAGAAGATCCCTTGAGACTCTAGAAGTTACAAAACAATCCATTCATCTAGATGTATTATGAACTTTGTCTGCAGTAAAATCCTGTTGCAAATAAATAAAATAATTATATTTGTTATTACAATTGTTTTTTTAATTAGTCCATATTACTTTTTGTAAAAAACAAAGTTGGGAAATGTTGGCAAAACCACAGAGATTAATTTAATTAGATACGAAAAAGGACTGGAGGGCAAATATGTGGCAATATGCGTCATCATTGAGTTCAATTCCATTTCTGCTCGTGGTAATGAAGTTTGAGATTCGTAAGTGAAGACGACAGTGTTTTATCAGAGAATCAGTGCTGCAGTATATTCAGCGAGCCGGTCTTTGCAGAAAGAAATAGATGTGGTAGGACACGAGATAAACCCGCTCCTACTCTCTAACACTGCAGTGTTTTTTTTTTTTTTCATCCTCCCTTTGAAATCCTACGCAATGTTATCCTTCTGTATTCCACCCCAGTGAGAGAGAGCGAGAGAAGCATAGGGTGAGAAAGGAGTGACGACGGGGGAGTGTCAGGGTGAGACAAGGGAGGACAATGCCTGTGAGAGAGAACAGATTCCTACTTCGCTAATTTCCCGCTCCTCCTCCAGTGATGTATGACTGCACTAACAATCCCGACAGCATCTCCAGTGCTCTGGCTTAAATGCAGCTAAAGAGGCCGCGGCACTGCGGTTGCTCGGAGAAAAGCCCGTGAATGTGTACGGTTTCAGATGGACACCGGCCCTTTAATGTTTCATGACGTAGTTTCAGTTCATATCAATCGTTCTGCACATGAAATATTTAAAACATACTTGTTTATTGAAATATTTAACGCTGCGGCTCTGTTCACGCTCCAAGAAGCTCCGAGAGACTTTCGGCCCCGGCTATAAATTAAGAGCATTTCTTCAAACCCTGATTAAAAGAATGATTACCAATCCCTTGATTGGCTTACAAACAGGCCACCGCCAAAACACACTGTGGTTAAGAAGAAAAAAAATCAATGAACGATCAATGAAACCGGAGTCTAATGAGAGCCATCTCTCTGGACTGTGAGGCTGATGTAAACTGAAAAACATCGAATGGAATATCTTATCTTGGCTTTGATTGTTCGCTAGTGCGCCTCCCTTGGTTTCTGCGTTACTGAAGCCTTATGAAACATTAAAACAGGAAATGGACGCTTGATCTACAGTATATTAGCTGGCGTTACTGTAATTTGATAACAGCTTTAAAGCACTGTGAGCAATGTTCTTGCGGATGCTCTTTGACCGCACTTTAAAGGGCCGGGCGCATATGACCAGCGGGGTCTCCTGTAGGTTGTCTGGTCTAACGAGCGTGGGCCAAACACCGTCTGATCTGTGATGTCACTAGTAATATGATGGCAGGCCATAATCACGTTATTAACACCGATCAGGGTACCTGCCTCTCTTCAAACACAATGAGCTTCAACACACAGCTCTCCTCGGTTCGCTGAGCCTTACACCCACCAAGAGGAAATTAAAATGTTCTCTGTGCGTGGTGCGGCCATTTTAACTAGTCCAACCCCGGAGACTGTTTCAGAGTTTTCTGTTAACAAGGCTTTCGACCTTCCCGAAAAGAAAAAAAATCTCTACAAAGAAAAAAAACACTAAGTGCAAACGTGTAAATAAAGAGAAGGAAAACACGAGCTAAGTTACAGTCTTTTGTAAAAGAAATCCTCTTTTTTGTTACTGTCCCTTTTGCTGCAGCTCAACAAAGAAACGCAGTGGGGAAAAAAACCTAAAAAGTAAATGTTAATGACTAATTTCAGCTCAGAATGCTGATATGGAATGAATTGAGGAATGGTTGTGGATTGTATCCACACTTTCAGATATTAATATTGCATGAGAAAGGAACGATAACAGCAAACCGTAAATTAAAAGTATGGGAGTATTGTTTAAAACAGACTAGCTACAATTACGGAATGGACATTGAGCTGCATAAAACACATACGGTAGCTTCCTGCTGATCACAACGTGATGAACCAACGGGAATTCATAAAAACAACAGAAACCATTGTTTGCGCGGAACATTTGATTTTGTAATCTGCGGTGCGCCTCTTTGCCTTCAAAGCCGGTCCTGGGTCACAAACGAGTCAGCCGCTAAGTGCCCCTTTTGAGAGAGATGAAAGCATGCGCTCACAAAAACAAGTAAATTTAGTTAAGGACGCAATCAAAAGAAATAACAGATTGGCATACAGAATCCGGGAGCCTTTGTTGTTGCCCTGCAGGACCCAGTGGAAACGATTAGCGGGCTGAGAGATCGAAGGAAGGCAGACTCTAACATGTGCTATTGTTGAAGCTTTCAAGAAATTTCACTTAGCTTCTCCTCTGCAGATCTGAGGAGCCTGGGGAGTAGGATAGCAACTTCTAAGTTGTCTGAACCTAGAATAGCATACTGACAAGTTACTGTCTGTTGTCACTGCATTCTCAAATCTCATACATATTGCACACATTGTGTTCCCTGACACTGGATTGAAGCTGATATTACTGAAATGAAAAAAAAGGGACATTTCAGAAGACCTTGGCTAGAAGAAAATATGGCCGAGTGAGGTCTGTTCTATACGTACATATGTTGTGGCTTTTCTATACATCCCCGGCGCGCTTGAGTCAAAGAGAAAATATGTTTTAAAAAGGCCTTTGTAAATGTGTAAATCAGACCGAGGCATTATTCTACAATCCCTCTGAGCTGTGTTCGCGAGAGCTGCACCACATCTCTGTTTGTCAGCGCTGAGGAATTGCAGCTGTCGAAAATGATGCAGCCCCATTAGTGACGGAATCCAAGCTGAGACGGAGCCAGACAGAAAGCCGCTGTGGGGACACGACGATAACAAGGTACTCATTGGAGATGTGAGGGATGGTGTTTGTGCATCACTCTCTGCGTGTGTCTGATGAGAAGGGGGACAGAGGAAGAAGAGATGGGGAGGTGGAGGGGGGTTAAGATAAAGACAGAGAGAGACAGCGGGGAGAATGAGAAAGAGAGGAGAAGTGGTTAAGGGAGAAGGAAAAGGATGGGGCTGATAAGACGCGACAAATAGAGCGGGGAACAATGAGACTGGGGAGTAAGAGGGAGGGACAGTAATCAGAGGAAGGCAGCACTGGAACCGATGAATCAAAGCAGTGACTGAAGCAAGTGAGTTGACGAGAGACGGAGAGAGAGAGCCCCAATAGCCGGAGCCCTGACAAATTGGCAGGTTTATTCACAGGGAGTTGCCGATCTTTCAACCCACAGATCGGTCATCCCCCCGAGCTGAGCCGTGCAAATCACGTCATTCGGTGCGACCGATTTCAGCGAAGCCGTCGACGACGTCACGCAACAGAAGAGGCTGCGGCACGAAGCTACAGCCGGGTGGCCATCTTTACGATCAACGAGTTTAAAGTGTATATTTCTGCAAAGAAACCACTCCACCGAATGCAGGGAGCTAAACTGTTAGCAATAGGTGCTAATATTATGCAGAATAATATGCAGAATATTCATTAAAATGTCAATGTGATAATATAATTTGTATACAACCAAGTTAAGTTAAAGGTTAAAGTTAATTAAACCGTAATAAATTACAGCAACGTTGCAACAGACTACTTGGGGCCTTTGGGTCAGTTGAGGGTCAGTTGCCCACTTTGCCTGGTTGGTAATCAATTCCACTTTAATAGAACCAGAAAGCTGCCTTACAGGTATATACTGAAAGAGGGGAGCAGAGCTCTCTTACACACTTTTTGTCTGCCGATTTATCCCGTTAGCTCGGACCCATATTGTGGAGCTCAAACTAGTATTAAAAAAATAAATAATAATAAAATAAGGCAAAATGTTTTCTCAATCTTGTTGCCACCCCAAAGGCAATTAATCCACAGAGTATTCAACAACAGCAGCAACAGAAACACAATAACATTCACACAGTCAAACAGAAATACTTTGATTACAGTGAAATCACCTCAGCACCAAGGACAGCGCACGCGGTAAGGAATCATCCCACATTTCTCAACCAATCAGTGAACACTTCAAGCCCTGCATGGGTTGACTAGGTTGCTTAACATGTGGTTAAAAAAAAAAATCAGTAGCAGTTTTAGAAAGGCATAGCTCACACCAAACTCTAATTTATCTTCTCTCAGAGACAGAAAAACTAAAAACTAAACCTGAACGGCTGGTTTTGTTTTGGTTAATTGCAATAAAATCACTCTGCTAAAACAACGTCAGATAGTATGGACGAAGAAAAGCCATTTTAAGGTGGAATTACAGCGAAAGGAGACAAACTGAATAAAATAGCGTTAATGCCACCTAAAAAAAAAAAAAAAAAAAAAATTGCATGCTTCATTTCAGCTCTTTCTGTGCATCAACGGAGATGATGCTAACATGTCTTGTTTGTGTGTGTGTGTGTGTGTGTGTGTGTGTGTGTGTGTGTGTGTGTGTGTGTGTGTGTGGTGTGTGTGTGTGTGTGTGTGTGTGTGTGTGTGTGTGTGTGTGAGTCACGCACATCCTCTCTAAGTGTTGCAGGCTAAAGGCAACTTCGCAAGTGAGTGCTTATGTGCACGTGAGCATTAAGCCACACTGTGCTGTGAACAGTGGATCACTAAGAGCGTGCACACGAAAGGTGGGATTGCATAATTACTGCTATAGAAATATAATTACAACCTTGGAATGTAGCAATTATATGTGGCAATTACACAGGTTGTATAAGTCTGACTCGTATGAGCAGCAGAGTGAATGGCAGCCTCCGATCTCCATGAAGTAAGGCCATTTATTCCACGTTTTATTAATAGCGCCTCTCCTGCTTTCATCGGCAGGACGCCGACTCGTAGTGCTTCAGCTAATCAGCGTGGCATTTGGCTGTACTTCCCTCTTCTCTTTGTCCTTGTGGACTCGCCAATAATCCCATGTGGATCGCGAGCGTTCGACAGCTGTTTCTGATTTTCCCATGATTATATATCCCGTTTTTTTTTCTGCGATTGTGCTTCATTAAGTATTTTTTTTGCTGATGGCTCCTTAATCGCTTTTAAGCCAATAAATTGGATCGCCATTTGCAATCAAACTGTGTTTTAATCATAGCACAGCTTTATCGAATAAAATGGGCAAACAGACATTGATGAGAGGACAAAACGATGAACCAATTCCTGAGAGTGTTAGTGAGCTATCCCCAAAGGTGAGAAGTTTACTTGTTTTCAGTGTTGAACGACGACAAATGTGCTCTTAGAACTCCAGCGCTCCCAGATATAGCCAATAAGGGGAAATTATGTTCTTTAAAAAACAAAATCTAAATGTTTCTTTTTTCTTTGTTTACAACATAATGCTCCTAGGAGGACATACTATCCCTGCAGAGATGTGCTGCACATTTAAGATATTTTTAACTTAGTATACTCGTATATCGCCCAATTAAAGCCGTAATTAATGCAGCAGCGTTGTGCTTCCAGGACAAAGTGAAACGTAGCGCGTATGACAAACGAACCAGAATCAAGCTCCTTGTGGAAGTGGTAAAACCACTAAAGACAAAGCTTAAAAGCTCAAAAGTCTCTTATTGTAATTAAAAAAATGTGTATTTCTGTGAAAAGTTATGTCATGTTTGTGGGCTCTGCTCTGTGATTATTGTGTTTCTCCACACTTCCTCTTGCCCACAGTGTACTTCCATCATCTTGCCGCAGACAATTGGAAAATGTAATTTCTTCCCGTTGAATGAATAGTTGGAGAGCACATGAACGTCTGCTCAGGCGATGTATGTCTCTGTCTCTGTCCACAAGGACATGCTAAATCAGCAGAAAGGTCAAACAGTGTGCATCAGAGGGGGACGGCTTCATAGGAACGTTTGGGCCTGTTACTTTGTGGGCGTCCACTCGGTGCTTCGGGGCGCTATAGGCAATTGAAGCAATAACATTTTCACAGTCAGGAGAAATGAGATTGTTTCCTTTCATGTGAACAGCATGCGCCTGTTTTAGTTTCCATCGCATACAGTGCCGCAGCCCGAATTACATTCTCCTTCCACTTGAAAATATTCCCATTCAGGAGAAAACCTAAGTACGCTTCTCATGCCCGGCCACTTCCTCTCTCCTCATTGTACTTTTATAGCAACCGAAGAAACGGTCTACTTCTAAGAACGCAAAAAGAAATCCATTTGAGCTGCTTTTGAAAACTCCGAATGGGAAGTTTCCATGCGGCTGGCAGAAATGTGGCCAAGAGTTGTTAACAAAACCACCAACTGCAGCGTTGTGGGAATGGCCGTGTGCGCTCGGTTCGTCGCAAATCTGACACAAACTAGAACGGAGGATCCCATAGTTCTACCAGAAACCCTTGACATCCGGATTTAGATGCTGTATTAGTGTTTTTTGATCATGATGCAGTAGATGGAAGCAGGCCGGCGTGTTCGCCAGCAGTCTACACATAACTCGGGCGATACAGTTGATCATTTTTCACGGTTGCTGGAAAAATGGTGAAGATGGCGCTGGAGCATTAGAACAGTGCCGATAAGCTCATTAGCCTTTTCTTCAGTTCACCACTTCTGATCATAAACTCTTTTTTATATGTTTTTTTCCTGTGTGTGTTTTTTTTGTAGTGAGAGTTTTGCACATGTGATATTGAGGCGCTGAAGTTGGCTGAAACCAGGTGGATGCTAATTCGTTGTTTTGGCCGTCAAGCTTCTTGCGCCCTGCTGTTGAAATGGGTTTAAAGGTTTGACGTCCGGCAGTATTGAACGGATCATCGGTTGAAGTTTGGGTTCAGTTTCCATCCCAGTGTGCAGCGCAACAATAAAAAAAAGCTTTTGTGTCTCTTTTTCTCAGGTAGTTGTTGTGAGTGGGCAGCCTCCCACACCCGTTAGTACAAGAATCTAATTGAAGTTTTGTTCCCCCTTCCCATAACTAACATGGCATGTTGTGTGCCAGTATGATACCCCATGCAATGAGAGGCTTATTAGACCATGAAATTGACCAATGTTACCTTGCCTTGTAAAAAAGAATTGAGGGAGAGAAGGAGGAAACAGAGAGAGAGAGAGAAAAGATGGAAAAGTATAGTTTGCTTTTCCCAAAATTAAAACATGGACTAGATCCTACAGCCGCCAGAGGACTTTGTGACATTAACATAAGTCAGTCTTGCATTTCTGTGTCATGCATATAAACTAATGAAGAACTGCGATGACCTACTGATCGCCTAATATTACCTCTCGCCTAACAGAGTTGGACTTTTACTCCCAGCACCACCATCACTACTCCTGATGCAGCAATTCTTCTGCACCATTTTTTTAAAAATCTTTAGCTTTAAAGGATGCAAAAAGGAGTTTATCCGTATCCACATCGAGGGTCGGAGGATAGAGGGTGACGTGTGCTGTACAGATTGTGGTAACACTTTATAATAACTGCACACTATGAAGCATTAGTTAAGTATGAGTTAACACTTAATTCATCATTTATAAAGCATTGTTCCACACTTTATAAATTATGGATTCACCTTGTAAATGAAGTATTATATAATGCTTCATAGCGTGCAGTTATTATAAAGTATCACCGTTTATTTTAGTTTGTCTCTGTATATTTGGTCATGTTAGAGGCAGCAGTGGCCTAGAGAAGTCTCTCTCTGGTGGCTCGGTCACACTTTATAATAACTGCACGCTATGAAGCATTATATAATACTTCATTTATAAATGGTGAATCCATCATTTATAAAGTGTAGAACAATGCTTTATAAATGATGAACTAAGTGTTTACTCTTACCTAACTAATGCTTCATAGCGTGCAGTTATTATAAAGTGTTTACCCAGATTGTAAAGTCACTTAAGGCAAATTTGTCATTTTGGGCAATTTCAATAAAATTGACTTGGACGAACACAAGATGTTGTATATTTATTGGCCGGGACCAGTGACTTTATCGTAGTGTTCTCGAACGCAACTAGCAAAGACTCCAGGAAGTCACTGCCAGGAGCAACCTCCTGCGTAATTTTTTCACCTTGTGTTTTGTAGAGATTAAGTAAAGTAAGAGCATAATTTGTAATAACACATTAATCAGAGCACTTTTGAGGTTCTGGGAGGCAGATTCTGTTCCCGCTAGCAGAACCAGGCTAGCTGTTTCCCAGTGACCGGTCTTTATGCTTAGCAAACGGTTTCTTGGTTGTAGCTTCATATTTAGCATGAAGGCAGTATCAAGCTTTTCATCTAACTTTCGGAAAGAAAGTGATAGGCGCATTTCCCAACATGTCAAACAATTACTTTGCTACTTTGCAACATTACCAAAAATAAAAAAAAAAGGATATGTTTACCAAGGTAAGCCAATTCCATGTCTGCACGATTAACACCGTAGCAAGATTAATGGAAACAAGTGACTCCAAAAGAAGTCAATCTGACAACTTTTAGTTTAATACACTAAAAGTGGTATCCGTAATGTTAAAATGTAAAATATGTGAGATTAGATGTGATAAATGTGCAAAAACTCATGAGCATTGTCTGTCAATCACATTCATCAGCAGCCTTCAAACAGATAGTTTCATAACCTCCACTCTGCAGCCTGAAAGCGTAGCAACAGTATCCACGACTTATATAAAGCCCGTGTCAGGAACACTGGCAGCCGTTTCAATCTGAACATGAGGGGAAATGTTCGGTAGTATACTCACCAGCATACTGTGTGGGGGCTGAACCTGACCTGAGCAGAGTAATAAACTGCTATCGACATATACTGCACTTTTAGGCCTAACATACTGCAGAGGAAAAAGTGCAACATTTTGGAAGTGCTTGTGTGAGAGGTACCGTAGCAAGGTAATAAAAAACTGTGTTGCTCCATGGAGTGTATAATGGGAAGGTTTGGCAGCGAGCAGGAAGGGAGGACAGCAGGGGAGAGGGAGAGGGAGAGAGAGAGAGAGAGAGAGAGAGAGAGAGAGAGAGAGAGAGAGGACAGCAGGGGAGAGGGAGAAGGAGAAGGGGAATAGGTGAGAAGGAGAGAAGGAGAAGGATATAGGGGAAAGCAGTGGCGGCCGGCCAATAGAGGGCCGCGGGGCCTGGCCCCACCCACCTTGAGCCAGAAAAAACAAAACAAAACAAAACATTATTTATAATTTTAATTATAAAAAAATTATAAAAATATTAATAACTTATACTAATTGTCAATATTTATGTGTTTGAGCTATGGAATGTACCCAGTAATATTTGTAAAATAGGATATCTGCGCTAAATATCTGCTTTTCCTGCTCGTCCTCTCTGCTCTGAGCTGCTCATGCACTTTTCTGCTGGTCTCTAATGCTCGTGCACATGCCGGGGCCCCGAAGCATTTGGCCAAAGAAAGTCGGGTCTAATACGCAGTTTAGCCAATCACTGATTAAAGATATAAATGATGGACATATCATTTAGCCAATCCGCGCCCTAAAATAGACTTCTGCGGGGCCAGGCCCCGGGTGCGCGTTCACAGCTAGTCTCTCGTCTCGCGTGTTCTCGTTCTCTTTGCTTGTATTCTCGTGCACGTCTCTCTCAGCGCCATTTTGTCATGACAATGGAGCCCTAAGACTCAAGCCTAACTAGATCAAATCTCTCCTCCAAGACTTGGACTGCATGCTGCTGTTGGTTATAAGGGATTACATTCTGGAGTAAAGAAGTAAAGAACGCTGATTTGTATCGCCAAGTGGACGAGAAGAGTCAACTGATATGTCCAGCTGATGCTCATGCTAAGCTACATCGGCGCTAACGGTACATCACTATCCAGAACGCCGCGGACACCATAGCTCCAGCGCTTATGATGGGCTGCTGTCATGAGGGGAGCCACAGTGCAGCTTTATTCCTGACATTGCCCTCCGGAACTAAGCAGCGGCGACGGGGAGGGAGAGGCCAGGGCTAACGTTAGCTAGCGGTTCAACGTGCTACCGTTAGCTAGCGGACTAACGTTAGCCCGCTAGCACTGCTACACAAAGAGAAAACGGTTGTTTAGTGACAGACGGAACAACATCATCCCAAATGTGGACATGCTATTCAACCAGCTGCAGAAGAGGAACATCGACCCTGCTTCATTAAAGGACTTGTCCAGAGGTTCACAGACAGCATTACAAAAAGCAGGTAAATAACTATACTGTAACGGACTGAGTGACATGTCATGTTAACCTGTTATGTTTAAAGTGTTATTGTGTTTACAGGAAGAAGTTGTTCTAGATAAGATTACTGTTTATTGTAATTACTGGGTTCAGGAGGTCAGTGAATGTCTCATGAGCTGTGTAGCTTGTAGCTTGTCTACCTATGAGCTACCTGTGATCGGCAGAGCGAGTGAGGTGGGATGTTGTTGTTGTTGTGGAGCCTGTGGAGAGGAGGCTATCACCGGGAGCAGAGTGACGCATTTTACGAAGTTTTGACTGTTGTTCTGGGCTAGGCTACGGCCCACAGTAGCCTGTTCTGTTGTTAGCGAATAAACACACAATAAGCAAGCTAACGTCTCGTATTTACATGTGATAGGAACCATCTTTACGTCATATGTTTGTGTTGGGACACTTTTAGTTGTGACAAGCTCCTGAAAACATTTGCCGCGGTAGAAGTTTTTACTCCGCTAAAAGCTAGTTTAAAAGATATAAGTTAAAGTGACAACAACGTGTAGTGATTTGTCGAAGTATATTGTTATCCAAGTGGACCATCTCCCTCTCAGTTGTGTGCAGCAGCGAGGTATGTTGTTATGTTAATGATTCGTCGCGCATATTTACGTGCAAACAGTTTACTGTGTAACGTGAACGCCAACTTGTTTTGTCTGTTGAAATGTAATTAAACAGTTGGACGGTGGATTGATGACGGTGGTGTTGACTGAGGCGCACGTTGAAGAATAAATCCATCAGTAACAGAAGAACCAAGGTGTCGTGTATTTCTTGGAGGGAGTGATAAGTTGCTCACGTCCAACAGTCTGTAAAAGCCTACATGGGCCTAGTCATCAAAGTGAATGAATATGATAGAAAACATCACAATGATATTTGTTTAAATATTTTAAAAGGAAAAAAATCAGATTTCTATAAAAATGCTGGTAGTTAATAACATGTTTATTCAGGTGTCCACCAAGTCAATGTCTAGAAGAGGCCTAGTTGTTTTTGAAGATGGCAAGTTGGCAACTATTCAATAACATAGTCGACTGTTTTCTGAAAGGGAGGACACGCTGGTAACTGACCGTCTGATACAATTTGATGATGTAGTTATAATTTCCCATCATCTAAAGTTATTTGTAAGATTTTACATACATTGTATTGTAGAAATACTTGACTTGGACATAAGTGTTCAATCAGAATCACTTTCATCAAAATAGCTTTATTGATAATGTAAGTTGATTTATCTTTTACAGGTATGTGATGCCATCCTGATGAAGCCAAGGAGCGGTTCTCCTCTTCACAGAGACTGTCAGTCTTCTCAGGATCCTCATCACCGTGACAACAGCTGAATCCAGAGGTGTACTTTGAAGAGGATCAATATCTTCCTGAGAAACACCATGACACAGGATGGCCTTAATGCTCTGGCTAGGCTCTCCATGGAGAAGAAACTTGTCAGGGACATACCTGACTTCAATCAGAAGGCCATTGAGAGGTTTGCCACTCAGAAGGACAGAAGAGCAAAGTTTCTTTACAAATAATCTGTCTCAAAAAAAATATGCAGGTTTCCTCACCACACTGATTTGTGTTTCCCCAACAAACAAGGTTCATATGGGGCATCTTAAAATATAAACTTGTTCTATTAGACTGTGTGTGTGTGTGTGTGTGTGTGTATATGTGTGTGTGTGTGTGTATATATATATATATATATATATATATATATATATATATATATATATATATATATATATATATATATATATATATGGGGAAAAAAATACTGAATTGTATGAATAATGTCCTTATTATGTCAGTGTTGGAATAAATGTTTAAATATTCAACTGCAAAGTAGTAATGCGTTTTTTATACCTTTTTTTTGCATTGAATCATACTATGATTTTTGCTGAAATTGATTGGCTGGCCCCACCCAAAAAAAAATCCACCAGCCGCCACTGGGGGAGAGGGAGAGAAGGAAAGAAGGAGAGAGGGACAGGGAGACAGGAGATAGGGAGATAAGGAGAGAGGGAGAAGGAGAGAGAGAGAAGGAGAAAAAGAAGCAGAGAGAGAGAGAGAGATCGCAAGCTCTGATTGCGTTGCATTGTGGTGAAGGAGGAGGTCCGTGCATCACACTGCTCTGTGTCCGGAGTGAACTTCTATGATGAATCACCTCACACCTCCGCTTTAATTTAAAGTCAATGCGTCTATAGATACCTGTCAGAATAGAGCACCTGTAACGTCTCCTCACAGGCTGGGGCCCTTAGTCCTCCAGGTGAGGAGCCGCCAAACACCAAGCAGGGCTTTAGCAGCCCGATCAGTCCGGGAACAAAAGGAGGAGAAAGAACAGGAGGCCGGTAATCACTCATCCAGCTGTTGTATTCCTGGCGGCCGTGACGGAGAGTGTGAGGTGTTCGCCGCTGATTTAAGTCAAAGATTGAGTGCAGCAGGTGAAACCCAATCCAAACATAAGTGAAGGAAAATCTGGTTTGTCACCCCACACGCTTCAATTTAAGGTTACATTATGTAGGAATTATGTTTGAACCTTAAAAAGCAGTGGCTCTCAACCTGGGGGTCACAAGCTCATTTCCAGGGTGTCACCATATGCCATATTAAAACATATTGAAAATAAAATTACATATTTTATCTGTAATAGTGATTGCCTTAAAGTAGATTGTATTGACTGTGTTTGTGAGTCCAGGTGTGCTTGCATGGCTTCCTGATTGGTCATAAAAAAAAAAAATTTTAAACTCTTCATTTTGGAGTTTCACAGTATCGTGCTTAGCCGAGCAGCTTTAGGCAATTTTTCGAGCTATCACATGGAATGACTATGGAGCGATGGCTTCTCAGAAAATTCTATCCAGTATTAAGTCTTGGATACGGATTTACACGTGTAGCCAAAAACAATGTGGAATATCCACAGTAAAAGTCGGTTCAGAAACGCTTGCTCTTGAAAGCATAAACCAGTTAAACTCCAGAGACGTTTAAAAAAATTAAAGAATAAACACACCCGTCACATCCTTACATGGAGTTTTTTTTCTCTCTCCCAGGAGGTGAGTGCGTACACTCCAGTCTCTCCTAAAGCCCTGGCAGCTTCATATGAAGTGGCATATCTGGTGGCTCGAGTGAAAAGCCCCACACTGCTGCTGAGACTCTCATCTGCCCAGCAGCCACTGCATAAAGACAAAAGACAAAATACTCAGGAACATCAAAAGCCGCAATGGACATACTTTATTGCGTTTGGATTCACATATTTACGTGAAAATAAAGATCCCAGCTGAGGATCTTTTTGCGTCTCCATCATAAAACCAAGAATGAAGTAGCTTTGGTTAAATAAGAAGGCCCAGACAAGCCCTAGAATGTGTGAATTCTCACACGCCATCGATGGTCTTCCTGTGTGAGTTTAGTAGCTCTCGCGTGTTATTTTTAGTGCTTAATTTGTAAATTAGGAGCTTAGAATGCTGAGAAGGCACCAAGTCAGAGGGAGAGAAAAATATCCACAAATATCCTCCAGTATCTAACAAGCCCAGACACATCAATGCCTCCACTGTTTTCAGGGTGTTCAACTGATTGGGAAAAGAGTGAGTTGATGCCCGTTTCCACACATTAATGAACTGTTTCTGCAGACCAGTCCTTTAAAAAAAAAAAAAGCCCACAGCGGCTTCACATATCTTGGAATTATCATAACAAAAAAAAGCAGATGGCCCTCCACGGATCAACTTGCAAAAAAAAAGATTAACTAAAGCAAAAATATGGAATTCTAGAAAACTCTCAATATCCATATATGTCTGGGAGAATCAACGCTATCAAAATGGTTATTCTTCCATGATTTCTATACCTTTTCCAGCCCATCTCATCCCTCTTTCCTCATTTCAACCGCTAGACTCAATCATTATGCTGGCTGTAGCTCATGGGGAGAGTGGTCTTCCTGATACCACAAGGTAGCCGGTTCGATCCCTGGACTCCCCATAGTTCACATGTCGAAGTGTCCTTGAGCAAGACACTTTCTCCCCGGGCTCTTCTCAGTAGCCCACTGCTACTGCTAAGGATGGGTTAAATGCCAAAGACTGTATGTATTTCATGTATGTATGTAATATGACAAACAAAGTAAAGTATCTGTATTAGTAAGTATATGACTAAGTTCATACAGAGCTACAAAACTGCACAAATCGCCAAAAAACACCCAAATCGGTGGATTCATCCGGCCCTACTTTATATGGTGGAGGGAAAAGGGCCCAGTCAATGCATCAAGTGAGTGCCCTGCCTGGCTGTCATTACAGCGTACTCTTTGTAATGAGACCTTTCTTCTTGCCCTTCTCAACCACCCCATTAAAAACAGGCAAATTACATTACGACAACAGTTTTGTCCATAACTCTTAAAATCTGGAAGCAAATGAAATTACACATAAAAACTACCTACATGTATAATCAAATATGTGAAAATCAGGCATTGGCTCCTGGCTCCGTCTTCACAATCTCAAAAGGGTATCAAAGACATAAGCGCTTAAAACCTCTATGGGCACTTTTTTTGTCATTTGAGCAGCAACAGAAAGAATATAATATCCCGGTCTCTGACAATGCAAGGAAAAATCTGTCTCATATTAATAATGTGTGTTCCCTTAACGCCCTTGAGAGTGTCAACCACTTTGATCCACGTGGTGCACTTAAGCAGAATTAGGGGACAGAGTTGGGGGAGGGATTGATATGAGACTTGGGGGGGAAAGCCTTGAAATTGTGCATAAATGTTAAATTACCTCCAGAAACATTTCGACATAATTCAAAGCAGTGCCTCGGCTATAAACTGCGTCAGAGAGCGATTATGAGATGTTCCCTGAGGTGGAACAGAGACACATGGGACATTGTTCTCTTTGGACAAGTCGGGAACTGTTTACTTATTGGAAGAGTGTATTTTAAAGTTTCTCCAAAGCCCATGAGAAGTACTGGAGCGCTAAACCACTATGTCCCAGTGTCATGAGTTTGTTACATAATCAAAGCATAACAAGTATCAAAGCCAAAAATGTGTTACCAACTTATGTGAATTTAGAAAGGTTAAGGTCCTCTCATGAGAACAAAGATATTTGTCAGAATGTTGAGCCCTGTACTAGTGTACCTCAAGGTACTGGACTGAAGTGTGTACTAGGGCTGGGCGGTATAACCAACAATTCATATCACGGTATTTTGTAAGATTCTGGCGGTTTCATGGTATATCACGGTATTTTTTTTGGAGTAAACACATTCATTCATTGACGCCGAAAAGGACCGCCGACCAACTGAACAGCTGTTCACCGCTCGTTGTTCACCGCTCATGTTCACCGCTCGCTGGCCAACTCGCTCACAAATGGCCAGCGAGCGGTGAACAGCTGTTTGTTGTGTGGCATGTCTTCCGGTCTGTCTCTTCCTGTTTTTTTCACCTACATTCCCCTGGGTCCTAAGGCCCTCCAGGTTTAGCTTCTTATCACCCTCTATGTACCAATGTACATTTATAACAAATACCACACAGTAATCAATGTTGCATATGTGTCTAACCAAATAGACAGAGCTCCTCTCTTGGGCACAAGTTGTATTGGTGCATCTCTGGTCTCTCGTTCCTCCTGCATCGCTCTTTTACATTTTTTTATGTAGCGACGGAGTTTCTTCTTGTTGTGATGGTGGGCGAGCTGTACCCAGCATGCAGTTCGGTGGTGTCATTTTATAAATGTACAATTATTAGTGTTACAAATTGTTTATGTGTCACAAACTGTTGTGTCATGGTGTTTAACCGTGTTCAAGAGCGTTAGTTGTGGGTTATTAATTGTTGTTATGAAGTTATAACCATGACACGTAAGTAGCTCCGAGCACTGCGCCATCATTGGTGAGTGGTGAACAATATATTTTGCTGCCTGCCGAAGAGCGACAACAGTTGTTACGGCTATGCACCGGTATGACGGTATATGATGCCCAGCCCTAGTGTGTACCCGCGGTCGCTGTGTATATGTGTTTTTTTATAGTAACAGCAGTGGCGGGCTGTCAGGGCCTGCTAAGCCTTCTTTGCTGGCCTAAACAGAATCACAAAGTTTAAATTTAAATAAAAAAAATAAATAATAATATATATATATATCTTTTTATATATAATTAAAAGTTATAGCTATTTTATAATTGTATTGTTTTTCACAAATACACCGCTCCCATGTGTCTCTGTACACTACATGTATTATAATTATTTTTCCCTATTAGCTTATTTTCTCATTTCCCAGCTCCTGTATTGCTCTGTTGTCTGCCTGCTGCCTTCAGCCTTCTCTTCAGCCTTCGGCCTTCAGCCTTCTGTGTGGCGCGGCGCCGCTGCTTGTTAAGGGGGAGAATGCGCGGTCAGCTAAACAGCAGGCATAGTTACCAAATCCACGGCCGCCACTGAGTAACAGTAATGTTGAAGTCCTATGATTTGTTTTTGTTTCTCTCTGTATTTGTGAAGGTAATCATGGCTGAGTTGTTCAAATGATGTACTGATGATGTAATGATGTGAGTCTTTGCATCAAATCCTAAAATAAAAGGTTCAAAGAACAAGCAGTTTCCTCTCTCTCTCTCTCTCTCTCTCTCTCTCTCTCCTTCGCCCTCATTCTTCCTCTCTCCTCTCCCTCTCCTGCTGTCCCCCCTCTCCCTCTCTCCTTCTCTCCTTCTCACCTATTCCCCTTCTCCTTCTCCCTCTTCCCTGCTGTTCTCTCTCTCTCTCTCCCTCTCCCCTGCTGCTCTCTCTCTCTCTCTCTCTCTCTCTCTCTCTCTCTCTCTCTCTCTCTCTCTCTCTCTCTCTCACACACACAATGTGTTTCCTCTGTTCTTCTACTGTTGTGTGTTGTCACACTTGCAGGCCCTGATTTGAACTACTCTTTGTTTTCTTTAATTTTTCACATTAATCTAAACATCAGGGGAGCGGAGGAAAGACATAAAGCCGTGTTACAGATGAGATAAGTGTCAAATTGCTGGCAAGTCTGCAACTTTCTATATATTACAAATGACAGCAGGCCTCCCTGGGACATTAGATCACACCCATGAAACAATTCATATCCTTCAGCAGTTACATTTTATTTTTGGCAAAGAAGGTCTGGGCCACTTAAATCATTGAAATAAGAACAAAGAGGTGATGCTAGATTATTTCAGTACCAATTAAGAGCCTTTGATTTATGATCATTCAATCTAAGGTGTTATTTTCAGCTCTAAATCAAAGCTGCTTTTCTCCTTTATCCTAAATTACATACAATATAACTGATCACAATACAGATCAGACTTGTTGGAATATCAATGAAGTCTTTGTCATCCAGATGTCGCGAAAGAAAATTATTTCACCCTCTAATCTTTGCACCATCCTAGAGCATCCCCCTCCTCGTAGAAACAGTTCCTGGTTATGGGTCATTAAAGTGGCCCCTCGGGGTCCCTGCTGGCAAAAAACGTATTCTGATTCGTTGTTCCTGACCTCCGCTCGTGCATTCATAATGCAGGACTTTGCCCCGCAGGCCATGACAGACACCTCCAGGGCCTCAGGAAGCAAGTAGCCGGGAGCAGGGAAGATATTCTCTCTCTCTCTCTCTCTCTCTCTCTCTCTCTGTGTTTAAAGTCATGTCCTCAGAGTTCTGCATATCCACTCACACATGGGACACTTAAAGTATATGGAGCTGATGTGTCTAGCTAGCTTTGTGTTGGGATAGTTATGCATCCTGGAATGTATGAAGCTATAAGCTATATAGAATAAAAGCTTTTTTGGGGGGGGTTTCTATACACTTGTTGAGTGTCTCCGTCTAGATTTTTTTTCCCATCATTATAAATAACAGCAGTCTACAGCGTGAATGAGAAAACTACCGATTTCACTCGGCTACATCATTCAGTCTTATACCCAGAGAACAGAGTGCACTCTTCCAGAGAGGAACAGGATCTCTTTTGTTTGGCCCGTTGAGAAGGACGTCACATGTTGAGCAAACCAACCCACTGCATGAGGAGCATATGTCCGTTTTGTTCATTTCACACACGGTAAACTGTGCCCGATTGTGCCACGTCACCCCGCGGCTCTAAATATGTGTCTGGTACGTGCGTACCTGGGCATGTGTGTGGGCGGGCGGCGTGTGAAGGCATGAGAGTGTCGGCCATGGAGAATCACATTTTTGGATTCACTCCATTTCACGCTGTAATTGAAATAAGTGCCTTTGCCCTGAGCGTCCACCCAGAAGAAAACAGAGGGAGCAAATCAATGTCCAGTCGGGGAGCCTAAAGGGTCGAATGGGAGGTCTGGTGTTGGACTGTTGTTACTCAAAGTTTAGAATTGCCACGCAAGGCCGAGCACCTATAGCTGCTACCAGACACATCAGCTGGCGAGACAGAGATGAAATGTGGGGCATAATAATTACAACAGGATTTCATTTAATCAGATTTGTATGAATTGAAATATCAGATGTCCAATGAAGGGCTTGAATATCACCAAACAATAGTTGAATGGTGCGAATGAGATGGCTGTACTATCTGCCGCCCTCGGTCAAGCCCAGCGGAGAGAAAAGACCGAAGAATTATGCAATTTATCAAAAAGTAAACACACGGTTGTTTGATTATCTCCAACCATCGTGGCGTTGAATTGACTAATTTGGGATTAGCACGCAATATCTGAGATGACGAGGAGCCATGGAGGGAAGAGACTGGCCCATCACGGCCGAACCCCAACATGCTCCACCCACTGACCAGCTGCTCATTAGAGACGATAATCATTTCACAGTTCACAGGTGAAACGGTGCAATAATAATAATAAAAACTCCTACCCCAGAAGGCAGACCTCTGTTTCACCAATTAGGCATGCGGCCAACAATGCCACATACATAATAAATGTTTTTTGAAGTTTTTGGAATTGAAAGACAAACTAAGCAGCAACCAGAATGACTCATACAAACTTCTGTATGCAGCAAAAAATCCTTTAGCAAAACTAAACCAGATTAATGAGACCAGATGAATGAAGTTTAATGCACTGTTGGTGCGTATAGTCCATGTGCTCTAAACAAACTAACGATAAACCAAAGGAATTGTAACTGTGCCACACAATGAGAGGCTTCTAATTGTGTTGTCAGCAGATTACATATTAGTTCTTACACATACAGTTGCATGCTGCGCCAGAAACACATAAAAGTCAACCATGTAAAGACATCTCAAACACAGCTGTGAACCGTTCAGAGCTGCCATCTCAACAGCAGCTCTTCCAGCAGGAGAATTGTGCAGTCTGCTAAGTTTGCACATCATAAAGGCTTTTATTGCCTTGTGCATTACAGTTTATTGCCACGCACGTAACGGAATGTGTTCCTATTTGCATGTACATTATATGTTATGCTCGAGAGCGCCCAAGCCAAACTGTTTCCTGCTCCGTACTTAACGGCCCACGCCATGCCACAGGCATGACGGAGCTCCTCCAATAGTCAGTGCTTAGTCAAAGTAGGCATTCCTGAAATGTGAAAATCAATCATGGACGACAGCTCATTTGGGCTATCTGCTGGTAGGGGGCTGGGGGGGCAGAGTCAGGGAATAAAAGGGTAGAAATTCCAATTACACAGTCGATGACCGTTTGCTCCATGGATGTGTGTAACCTCTCCGCCTGCATGGCGATGTTGACGCCTCCATCCAGATGTGTAATGAGCATGATGTGGGCGTAACTTATTCGGAGGAGAAGAATAAAGTGAGCGCTGCATTGGAAAGGTGTTTCCAATGCAGGAGGTTAAGAGTCGAGATCCCAGTCTGGTATTATATTGCTGTCTCGCGGTGACAGGTAACTTATCCCATAGAGCTGGTTGAACCCGGCTGCCTTTAGCTCATTAGAATAACTATAGAACAGCAGGCCATACCATATCTGTCGAACGCAATACACAGTATATAAAGTCCACTTCAGCACACAGTGCTTGAGACAAAAGTTCAACTTTAAGTGCCAGCAACAAATCAAACGATGAAATTGCCGTGCTCTAGACTGACAGGAGCTTACATGACCCATTTAACCTTTTGATAGCCACACAAACCCCACAATCTGTTCTCTGGCCCTCCCGTCACCCGTGGACAGGGCGCCATAGCGGCCTGCCATGGAGTCAAACTGCTCAGGACTAATATAATTTTTTCCAGGCAATCTAATAAAACACAAGAGCCATTTCCCCCCTTGTCTGTCTCTCGTGCCATCTTCCCATATATCCTGGCGCCGCCGCAATGATTCATATGAGATGTGGTGGCGTCTCTCAGTATGCGATGAGCGAAAGGCACCTTGGGGAATTTTATGATCCATGACGAAGCGCCCAGGATCATTTTGGATGTATGCATGTGTCACTGCATATTAATAATGGCCTCTGTCTCATGAAAGCACCAGCACACCTTCAAAGGAGATAATTTAATCTTCTCCCTGCTGAGCTCCCTCTCCTCTCCACGCTCGCTAATACTTTCCATCAGAATCCCAGTCAAAGGAGCCATTGCTTACATTGTGCACTTTGGCTTTGGGATGATAAAAAAAAAAATGAAGAAACAGGAAATGATAGAGGAAGTAAAGCCAACCAGGAGGAGGAAATAAGCCCCAGATTCAGGAAGATAAACACTGGGCTGATAGAGAATCTCCTTTCTTCTCTTTACGTATGTAAATTGAGCGGTCATATGATGTTACCACGGAGCGAGTTGTTGAGGGAATTTACTTTTTACCCTTCTGCGTAATATATCCACTGCTGAGAATCATGTGCAGCCACGAACTAAAATAAAAAAATTCCCTCATTAAAAATTCCCATCCTGTGCTGCTCTTTTTCCGTCCGTCCCTATTTTTGCACTGGAAGCCTGCAAACAAGCAAAAGAACAAGGCAGGGTCCTCTTAAGTGAGCTCCATGTGCCCTTTATCCCGCAGAAAGATTTCATTCTCTTTAAAGAGCTGGCACCCTGCGGTGAAACCAACAAATGAGGAGAGCACTGTTGGATCCTGGACTTTGTTTACGGGTCGCCACGACGAGCGTCTCATTACTCAAGTGACGGCACAGCGTATACCAAAAGCTCCCGAGCTCGGTAAACCTCAACCACAATGCATCACTTTTGACACGCAACCCCGATACGTGATCGAATGATTGGATGTAAAATCAAAGTTGATATGCAATAACCTTAAACGTCCTCCTATTTTATTGTGGTACATGACGCGGTGGAGGCAGAGGACCAGTTAACCTCTGTTCGATGGGGAGTTGCCTCCAATGAAAGCCGCCGTAAAAGACCTTCCATTATGTAAATAGATTCAACAACATTCCCCCGTAAGCCAATAAAACATGCAGAGCACACAGCGGCCACGTATTAGCACGCATGATGACATACTGATGTTATCAATGGGGTAATGTCAGCCGATGATGCGAGTGCATTAAGACTCGTAAACCTGTAAAATAACCATTAATAGTCCATCGAGAGAGCACTCATCCAGATACAAACTTGAAATATAATATATAGAACATTGTACTATAAGGAATTTCGAAAGCAAATGAATCCATTCAAATGCAGCAAAGAAGAACACAAGAGCTCGATCTCTTGATCTCGAAGGCTGTTGATTTGACTTAAATAAGTTGTAAAAGCTCTGCAGTGCAACATGTGCAACAATAGCCTTTTTGTACTCCTGAATACCCATGATTACCAACAGCGGCTTAGTTTTTCAAGTTGAGAATACGGCCCATTGATTTGCTTCTTTATCTTTTCTTACAGCATTTGAAGATGTTCTTCTTTAGTGATGGAGGGCTATTAGGATGCGCTGGTCCAATTCCAATTCAGCGGGAGAAGAACAAAGACGGCACGAGTAGAAATAACGTCTTTATTAACGGACCACTCGAACATATCTATTGAAAGAGTTTATTATCGAGTTTATTCAGGGCTTCTACTCGTGCTGATTTTGTGCTTCTACCACTGAATGGGAATATAAACTGTGCATTAATTTGAGGAAGGGGGACCTGGGTTCATATGGGTCAAGTGAGTTAGTTATGAGCAAGACCACTTTACAATGGGAACATACTCAGGGTTATCTGGACGCTACTCTTGGAGTTTTACATAAGAAAATATGTATGTAACCAATTCTCCTTTACAATGATGACCTGGCCAAGAGGCAGGGAAAGAAGGAAAGTCGATACGAGACAGTAAAAACATAAATAGAGCTGAACTTCAGACAAAATAAACAAACAAAAAAAATGTTAATTTGCTGTTGGAGATATTGAGCAGTAAGCAGAGCTATGGAGGGCTTTTATCAATGATAGTTGTATAAATTAATGGATACAGAGTGGCGAAAAAATGCTATAAATTGGCAAAGGAAACCAATTATTGCTCTGACTGTATCCTAATTCATGTGCAACAGCTTCTTTACTTACTATCAATAAGCAGTAATTAGGATGTTGTTGAGTGGAAACCTTTTAGTAAATGGCCTTGTAGTTGTAGTATATGGTCATCCAGAATAAGGCATTAATAAGTGCTTTATAATGACTAATAAAGAGACAGTATTCCATTATAGTGCATGCTAATAAGGGCTTTATTCCTATTGCTTCCATACAGCATCCAATATCAAGCATCTTCCAAAAAGCTAAAAAATCTACGACAGTGCTCTATATTGCAGCAGAGCAATTCTAAGCCATGAGTTAATGAGTTTTAGCACATTATGTCATCAGACAAGGCAGTGAGTAACTCCCACTGCTGTTCACCTTTTGGCATTTTAATGACGTTATCATCATGGCTGCCTCCCACTTCCGCTGCAGCAGAAATAGCCTCGTAGCATGTACAACAAGCCACTTAATGGCGAAATAAATGAGTCAGAGGCCTTCTCCCTCTTGTTCTGCCTGCATGCGTCTGTGTGAGAGGAAGCAGGGGAGTGAAACATACAGGAGCAGAGAGCAAAGTGTGACCCTTTCCGTCTCCGTGTGAATGAACTGCACGGTTCAGAGAGTGCTCTTTTATTCACTCACATCCCCGTAAAGCGTGTTTGAGGCGATGACCAAATCCCCTGCTGTCTTTAAGGTTTCTTTCTCTGTCGCCACACTCTCACCTCCCCTCAAGAGCGTGGAGGAGGTGCGAGGGAGAGAGCCGAAGCTGTCATCACAGTTTAGATCAGTGTCCTGCCTCCACCCCCACTGCCTCCACACCCCTCTGCCCTCCACCCAAACCTCCAGCAGCGCATTACGCAACTTCAAAAACAAGGTCACGGAAATATCCAGTGAGGAATCAAGAGAGATAAACAGGAGAGGAAGGGAAAGTCTTCTTCCTCCTCCCTCTCGTTCTGCCCATTGTGGTGTGTGTGTGTGTGTGTGTGTGTGTGTGTGTGTGTGTGTGTGTGTGTGTGTGTGTGTGTGTGATTCAGCGGGAGGTAAGACCAGCGGAATGAGAGCGCCTGCAGCATCGAACGCATACAGATGCCGGCAGACACACACATTTCAAACCACACAAACATTGACACATACACATGTCAGACTCTGGCAGCTGGAGCAATCATGATAGTTTCAATGAGACGTGGTCCACCGCATGTCCATGTGTTTGTGCTCATATTCCGGCCGCATGCTTTGAGGTATATCTCTGTGAAGACTTAATACTCACCCGCGGTTAGGATCAAATATCCAAAACAAGGCATCCTCTTAAGTAAGAAACCTTATTCTGACCCTCTCTTTGTCATGCATTATTAATAAGGCTTCGAGTTAAAATAAAAAAAAATAAAAAGAACTAGCCCTAGAGATTTCTAGAGATGTCACACATTACATCTGCATTGCACTGGGGATTAGCAACTGCTGCTAAGAAGAAAAAAGACGTGTGACTTAAAAGAGGCCATGGTGCTTTTCAGGGAATAAATGACTATTGGAGCAGAAGAAGATTATTGTAATGCTCAATGAGAAAAAAAAAGAAGAAATAATGCTGGTAATTGATTCATAATTTAATTCACTTTTTTAAGTAACAAGACTAACGGTCTACAATCATGCAGCGGTTCTGAGGCTCTACTACTCACAGCGTGCTCGGAGCTAAATGCTAACATTAGAATGCTAACGCACTCACGAAGGTCGACGTGTTGCTGCTAAGCCTCTATGACGTCAACCATGTTGGGGTCGCGTGTTAGCACATTAGCATTTGTCAGTTAGTACACAAAGGTTAAAGTGCAGCTGAGGCTAACGGGAACGTCATCCATTTGCAGGTATTCTGTTAGAAACCAAACCGAACAGATGGACAATTTGCTCTGCTAGATCAGTCTGAATCAAGGTGGCTGACGGACTGACCAACAGGCCAACATTGCCATGCCTGAAAGTATTCAACTTCCAAAATATGGGGATTTGTCTATCTGTCATCGCCTGATTCAAAGTGAATCAGCAACAACTTTGACAATCTTTTGAGTCCTTTATCAAGCACAAATGTAAAATTGCAGATTTCTACAGCTCAAATGTGAGGAGTTACTGCTGTTTCCTACTTAAATATTGTAACCGGGTAGAACTGACGGGGATAGGTGATCGTGATCGAGAAGTTGCAAAAGAACGCTGGCTCTGGTGTGTGCTTACCTTTACGGTATTTGAACCGGGTCTCTGCGGCAACAGGTTGCTACAATATAATATATTGCTGTAACTTAAATGTTTTTGGATTTCAAACTATTGGGAAGGCAGAATATCTCTGGGGTCGTGGGTTGTTGCTAGGACAAAACAAGCCTCTCACACATTTTTGTGACATTTAAAAGGATAAATCTATCTATTTAAAAAGTCTTTGACAGATTAATCAACAATGAAAAGAAAAACTGTTTAGTTGCAGCCTTTTTTCTGAATACATCTAACATGGTTCTGGGTAATTGTCCTGCCATTTTACCTTATTTCCTGACAATTTAGACTTAAATAGACTATACAATCAATAAAAACCACAGATTGATAGATAATCCTAATAAATGCAGTGGCAGCACTAGAATATAGCAACTAAAGCCGTGGCACCACTTCACAAACACAGCAGCTCATTGCCAAATGGGATATTCAGTATGGTAATGTGACACTATACAAATCAGTTAATTGCCGATTCTCCTGGTTATGTACATGCTAATGTTGCTTGTCAGCTTGCAGCCATTTTTCTTCCATGATGAAAGTTTTGCCGTGGCTGTTCGTGATTCCCAAACAGCCACGCCAACATTAATTAAATTCAGACTGCGTAAAACTCAACACTATGCCAGGCTTTAGGTGCATCTCTACCCATCAGGGGTAATTTAACACTCTTGATACTTTTGAGCACCTGCCCCTGAGCTGTATAACCGCTCCACGAGAGAACAATGAGTTCCCGAATTCTCCCCCAAACAATTGTCACTGAAAAATCAACAGTTATTAACCGTGGTGAGCAGCTGGATGTTTTTTTCCCCCTTTCGACATGTGTACGGTCATGTCATTACATGTTAATGGGCTTTCCCTCTGATGCTACAGCGGAGCACAGAGAGACAGAGGCTGTGGTGGAGAGAACAGGGAACCATTTGATGTTTGCCAGTTGAAAGAATAAGCCTCACTTTGGGTTGTGCTTTCCACAGAGGCATGCTGGGATTGAAAGAGCGCTTGCCCAGGGCTGAAGGGGATTTTTGGTGGGCGCCACACATCCAATTACCACGGTAGCATCACAGAAATCCACGGGGGAAAGCACGGTAGCATCACAGAAATCCACGGGGGAAAGCGCACACAAACAGACAGACACACACACGGGCCCCCACGCACACACGCGACATGTAAGACAACCACTGCAGGATGCTCTCACCGCAGCAGAGGGGGCCCAGCCGAATGCTTCTGCTGGATCGGCTGCTCCAGAATTCATGAATATTATCAGCATGTGTTGATATGTGGCTTATGATATAAATATGGATAGCAATATGGAAACACCACCCAGGTTCCACCTCTTTGGAGAGGATTATTAATGCATTCAGTGAAGCTATTACTGGATTTGCATGCTCTTCTGATGAGCCAAGAGAACCTGAGGATCCACTAATATGTTGAGGTTTATTGGCGCATTTCAAAGCGGTTTTGAAGTCCTCTGTTCTGTGGCAGAAGCTTTCATATCCCCACCAACAAACTTTAATAACTACATTGTGCCACATCAGCACACCGAGCACGTAGACCCACCAAACCAAACTCATTTAAAACACAACATCCTGGAATTAATGGATTATTTTTTTTACTTCTACCCACACAGGTTAATAACTTTAATATTTCCTCTCTCCTTAAAACGGGGGCCCCGAAGGCCAATGGGAAATCACACTTCACCAGACGTTACTACGAAATCGATTTTGTGATACATTTTTAATTATATGAGATTTGTCATTTCTTTTAATAACTTGGCGAAATGGCCCGGAGCCCCACTTCTCTTTTATTGAAACTGACAAATCTCTGATAGCTGCGTATTTGTAAATCATCTGTGCCACAACAGAGGAAATGACTCCACATTTGGTAAATATACAAATATGACAAATTCAAACCTTAAGGTGGGTATTTAAATGCATTTTGATCAAAGTGTTTGCTAAACTTTGCATCTTACGTTCAAGTTCATGTTTTAGTCTCTTTGTTCAAAATCATTTGTTAAGCTACAGATCATGTTCTTCTTTCTTTCTTTCACATGTGAGTGTGAACCCAGTGTACAGCCCTGACATATTGATGCTATATGTATGTATACAGTGAGTAAATGCTGGTGCTATCATGGACTGGCCCAGCAGTCCCCAAACAATCATCAGCTATAGATCGACTATTGACCTGCAGCTTCACACAATCAACCCCGCCCCCGTTGAGCTTGGATAATAAAATGGAGAGTCCGACTGTTTTCTGCTCAGCACAGAGACCTTTGGTTGCAACCCAAGAGTGGACAAACTCTGCTCTAACTTACATATTTTAGCAACCTTTTCAAGGTAATCACAGCAATGAAGGGTCACCGGAAAGGCCAACCCGCCCATTCCTTATTATGAAGATGCCTTAACTGCACAGTCATAACTCTTGGAGGCATTTGGTACCGAAAAGAGAAATAATATTGCGTGCAAGGAAAAAGGCAATATGAGGGCTCATGGAAATAAAATCGGAGGGGAAATAAGGAGATGCAGAAATACTGAAAAAGGGACAGGAGGTCATCTGGAGCTGTGAATGTGGCCTTTCGGGAGGCCTGCTTCAGGCTTCACTCATCTTCAGATGAAATACATCTAAATGACATGAAAGACGAGTAAAAAGAGGACTGCCAAGTGTGCGTCTTCCTGTCTGCACATGTAGATGCACGTGAGTTTTGGGTCCTGGAACATAAAAAATAAATAAAAAAAGTGTTGCATCATTGACCGATGCTTTTCACTGAATCTCACCGTTATATATATATAATTATCACACCTTTCTTGTTCTGACACAAATGTTCTTAACTCACTGCATCACACAGAGTATGACAAAATATGATAAACGGAAAATTGATTACGGAAAAGCTTTAGATTTCTGACCAGATCGCATGCTGCACATAATACAATTTCCTTATGGAACAGCAACTCTTGAGTTAATCAGTCATTTCAATTGAGTCCAATATGGAAAGCCTTAATTTGGTGAACCTCCTGTTACGCGTGCCGTTGTAACGATCTGACTTGTCCGTTAAAAAATAACACGTCTGAATGAAAATGAAATAAAAGTGACTGGCTCAAAGCAAAAAAAAGAAACCCATGCCATGAATAGTAGACGCCAGCCTTTTGTTGAGGCCAGGGGAGAGTGAACCAAATCCAGAGAGAATTTAATTGAAGGCGAAAAGCGTGGCTTGAGACTTCCGCTGTTTGTGGTGGAAGTCTATACAGTATGTAGGGCTGGGCGGTATGGCCAAAAATCCATATCACGGTATTTTGTAGGATTCTGGCGGTTTCACGGTATATCACGGTATTTTTTTTCTTCGAATAAACACATTAATTTATTGATGCCGAAAAGGACCGCCCGCCATCGTTATTCTCCACTCACTCGCAACTGGCCAGCAGCTGTTTGTATGTTAGTACATAGGTTGTGTTAGGAAGCTAAACCTGGAGGGATTTAGGACCCAGGGGAATGTTATTTCATACTGGTGGCGCATGCGCAGCCGTAACGACTATTGTCATTCTTCGGCAGGCAGCAACATTTAAAGTTTACAGTCACACCTGAGTGTATAGCGGTCTGAGCTACTTATGTCTCACGGATAGAGATTGACTCACGGTTTCAAAGAAATGACATCGACAAAATGCATTCTGGGTAAAGCCCGCCCACTCAGCCGCACCGGACGAGACTTCTTCCTGCACATGAAGAGTCTTCCTGTGTGGGCGGGCATTTTGGCGAAGTAATTTACCCAGCATGCATCTTCCGATGTCATTCCCTTCAAACCATAAGTCAACTGAGTCTCCATGAGAGCTAAGTAGCTGCGTCCCCTGCTCCTTCAGCTTCAAGCTGTGAATGTTAAATGTTGTTGCCTGCCAAAGCGCGGCGACCGGTATGAAGGTATATGAAAAATTCATACCGTACGGAAAGCCGAAACCGGTATACCGGTTCAGCTGGTATACCGCACTGCAAACGTCATGCTTTACAGACACATATAGACCGGGCCACGGGTCAGATTAGACTGCTAATAACTGAAGAATTTTTAAGGCGATGCACCCTTTGAGGACACTCAGGAAGCACTGCTGAAAAGTTGTTTCCTTCATTCTGAACTGTGACTGTTATCGGTGTATTGCGGCCTCCTACACACCTAACAGTGCGTAAATATAACTCCAGGTACTGCTTTTGCTGCAGCAGCCCGAATGAAGACAACAAGGGAGACGGCAGACAATCATAACCGGAGCGAGAACGCCAACATCTGGATTCAATCTCGCCCGAAGATTTCTTTCTCCACTTACTGAACTCTCAGTGGAGAAGTGTTTCGCCTACTCAAGAGAACTCTGCTTGCTTTGCCATAGGAAGCCATTAACTTGACAGTACACGGCTTGAGGTTATCCCCATGGGTGTATCAGCCTCTGGGATATACTGTGTCTGGCAGAGAGATGAAGAGAGCATGACGCTAAAGAGATTAACTACTACAATGTGAATTTCTGTTAGAAGAATTAGGTTTTTAGAGACTATTGAGGGATACACGGAAAGCCAAATAATAGAAGAAGAAAAAAAAGGCTCAGCAGACAGAAAGATAACCATTTAGAAAGGGTAGGAGGTTTAGTGAGTGTTAAAATGCACGTAATGACTGCATCACATGTTGGAAGGCACTTTGAGGCGCGTTCAGCGCGATGCGTCTCGTTCAGCAGGGCTGGTGTGTGAATGCACATTGCTAAATTAATATCTCAGCAAAGTATTGCCCTAGATAGATGAAAAAGCACGCACGCACACAGAAAATGAGTTATCAGGATTCCAACCACACACACACACACACACACACTGTCTGTTCATCTGTGTTGCAATTTCACAGTGCCTCTGCAGAGCCACAGCACAACTCAAGAGATTCAGTTTTCCTTTTGCCAGCAGGGGGATGAATGACTAGATGTGAGAGATGGGGGGGGGGGGGGGGGGGGGCGGCAGCATGGATACGTGTGTGTGTGTGTGTCGTGTGTGTGTGCGTGTGTTTGTTTTGAGTGGGTGGGTGGGTAGGTGGAAGTTATTGATGTGACGGTAGTCTTATCCAGGGGCCAATGTGTGACTCCCCTGCTGGCTGCCTGTTTCGTTTAGGATCCGGGGACGACTGAGGCCGTCATTGTCAACATACTTACTTTGCCGCTGTCCCTGCTTGTCAGAGAAGCTTAACTATCACTCGCTACGAAGATAAGTAGGCCTCTTCCTGCAGTTGCCTCAACGCTGTGAAATGGTGGTGATTTGTGATGGTGGTGGTTTTTTACAACAATCGCATCTGCTCTCTCGCACAATTGTACGGCTGCTGCGAGGAGCTTTCGTTTCTGCAATCACTTCACATTTGTTTCAGCGATTGATTTCCTGGCATGTGAGGGGAAGGAGAGAATGAGCGAGTGGGTAGGCAGCGAGGGGATGGAGGGAGAGAGGGGAGGAGCGAGGGAGGGAACAGGGAAGTCGGAGGACGTGTGATGCAAGGCTCACATACTGTCACCATGACAACAGACATCACTTCACAGGAGCAGCACTTAGGATGCCTGTGTGGGCTGAAGTGACATAGTTGAAGGTTGGCATTAGCCTCTTGTGGGTGCCAAAACGTACCAATCCGCTTTCTTTCCTTTGACTTTACGTCCTCCGCGGTGCCGCTAAAAGGCACACCCTGTTGCTCCTGTCAGCTACCTATTGGGATCGCCAAGTAATTTGTACTGTATGTGTGTAAATGCAGGTCCTGCCAGTTTGGTTTAACAAAGACAATTCAATTGACTGAAACGCGCAAGGGGAAGACAGGAGGAGACATTCATATTCAACGAGGCCCTTTCATCACTTGCGTCACTTTGAAGCTGGCTAGCATGTATAATTCTCTGTGATTTGAAGTGATGCCAATCATGGAAATGATAACTCCATATACGGAAACACACCACAGACACTTAAAAGGATCCATCTCAGCAGCTAATCCTGCCGTTGATTAAGAATAATCTGTGACACTCTATGAAGGTATACAACTGACGTTTTTTAAATGCAAAATGAATACATAACTCATCAAGATCTAATGCACGTATTAATGGTTTATATAAGAGTAGCTTAATATTAATAAATGATCAAGTTTATGCCATGATATAACACTTTAAAATTCGTTTTGTTATGTGATTATTCATAACAAAACGAATTTTAACACACAGTTAAGTCTTGCATTAATTATCATGACATTAAATCAGCTATAAACTAGGTATAAGGACATAAGCCTCAGTTGCTCTCAGCCTCTAAAAGCATAAATGTACCTCTTTCTTCTCTTTGTGTACAAATTAAAAACCTAGCTAAAGAGATTCTGGTCTGCTCTTATCGGCATGCAGCACATAGAGCTGCATGCCTACATCCAGTAAGTCGCTACACAGTGTATATATGATGAGATGTTAATGAATGTATGATTTAACTATGGGTTGTTGGTTAAAAATTGCAGAAAATGTAAAGCTGAAACACAAAGGAGAGCTCCGACTCTGCTAAGGGGATAATACCTAAGCCTCGGGTTTATACTGTTTTAATTACAATGCTAATTGATTCAACGAACTCTTTACCTCTGAACTGTAACTCTCTGAGTTTCCGCAGAGGTGGTGGTGGAGATCTCCCCAAACAGGTCTATCCCTGCAGCAAAATGGGCACTAATTGACCATGTGGTGGCGCTATAATAAGGTGTTTAATTGAGTTTTGACCCCTTTACTTTATCAGCCAGGCCTCTCTCCTGGTTAGTTTTTGTTTTCTGTAAACCACACAAAGTACATTCAATCAAGTAATGTACTTAAGTACGGTTTTCAGGTACTTGTACTTTACTTGAGTAATTCCATTCCAGTATGTCCATCTACTTCACAATGTGTACTTGTTACTCCACTGCAATCCTTTGACTAGTTACTAGTTAGTTTGCAAACAGGTGTTTTCAATTAGGCTACTCAGACTAATTAGAGCTCACCAGGTGCTTTGGGTGGAGCTATGCTGGGAATTACATTACCTCACCCAACTCTGTGCCCCAATGGGGATCGTCACAGGGTAACAGGGTAACCTGCCACCGCCCTAAACAACACAACAGAATCAACGAAAGGGTGAGGGAGCTGACACTCAAACCCAGTGCTAACATAAGTGGACACACATGTGTGGGTGGACCATTGAGTGGAAGCTTTAAGATAATGCATGACTTTATAAAATATGATGCATTGATTTATTATTGATTCAACTAAACAGCTGCACTGCCTCACTTTTACTCTTAATTAAGAAAACTCATTTTGTCAGTTCAAAACTAAGAGTTTTATATTAGTGCATATTTAGAATAAGCTCTCAGTGGATGTAAATCAGCACCTATTAAGTACAGTCTATGCCATGATGATAATGCTGTGGCTGTGAATTACAGTCTTTTGTGAGCAATTTATGCTACTGCCATTTTCTTGGTTAGATTTGTATTTATGCAGTACAGATCAGACTGGAAATAAAGGAGAGGGTGAAATGTGTGGGATGACACATTACTAAGGTCCCTGGCGGGACTTGAACCAACGGCTTTGCCTTGACCCCGAGACCAACAAGATGCCCTTGTTACTGATGTTTCATCTTTCATGCATAACAGTGTTCTTTATGATGGTCAAATGTATCCACTCCAGCATTAGGGCATCTTCAGAAAAAACATGAGGCTACTGGAGACAGCCAACAACACCAGGATGAAAATGTTCTTATTCATGCTCTTGTGTTTATTTATTTTCATGACAATGGAAACAGAAAATAGGAGTCTCATCCCAATAATCTCCATGTGCCTTGAGTCCCACTACCACTGCAACAATAGCATTGGCCATTTGGGCTTCTTAAAGACACAGTATTTAGGATTTGGTGGCATCCAGCGCTGAGAATGCAGATATCAACCAACTGGAATATTTCCCGTGTGCAAAGCATGAAAACTACGGTGGCTGACACGTAAACGTGAATGGCCCTTTCCAGAGCCAGTGTATGGTTTGTCCTTTCTGGGCTACTGTAGAAACATGGCGGTGCAACATGCCAGACTCCGTGAAGAGGACCTGCTCCGTTTGTAGAATAAACAGCTCATTCTACACTAAATGAAATGTACTTATTCATGTTATATTCTATTTCTGCCAATATATCCCCCTAAATGCTACAGACTTTTCCTTTAAAGCAATACGTTGTAGCTTTAATTCATTCAGGTTGGACCATGTGTCCGGCAACATGAGGAAATTAACACTATCACATGAAATGAAATCACGACAGATTAAAATCTTGCTGCTGTACAAGGTAATATCAGTGGGACCAAGGTTGACATTTAAGATTTTAATCATGTTTTTAATGACCCAGATGATGAATGGCCACTTCATCAGACTGTCACAAGACAGAGGGAAAAGTATCAGTTACCAGACTTTAATTTCAAGTACAGAATTGCGTTTGATTCTAAATAAACAAGGGGGCATAAGGGCGGTCTAAAACAAGGGGGGCATAAGGGCGGTCTAGTCGTGCACCAGGACAGGACTTAATGAATGGATGATTACGAGATCATTAGCAAGCAGCTTTCCTTCCGCAGCACTGTACAGAGCGGGGCAAGTAGCTCAGGGTTTGGGGATGTGGCTTAACAGTTGAAGCAGCCAGCCAGGTTACAATAAGCTTCTTTGGTCCACGGTGGGGATTTGGCCTTGAATGATCCGAAGGTAAATTGTGTTCCTGAACTCATCCAAATCCTCACAGCAGAAGGGCGGAAGAGTATCACATGCTGTTCGTGATGTGTGCAGAGTAGCCGAAGCTACATTATACTTTATTTTTTTATTTTTTTGGAACGCAAACCATCAAGAACAATATATTCCGTGTATCACAGCTCACCGCTGCGCCAACTCCATCTCTGCTTTGAAATATGCATACGAAAGCAGGAATGAAATTGCTTGTTTTTCTTTCAGAGGACATCGCGGTAGTTGACAATGCTGTTAAAATCCCTGCTTCAACCATGAAGTCCACAGTTCCCTTTTCCTTTTCGCCTACTGCCAAACACCACCCAGCTACATATTCCCCAGTAGCTAAAGGTGGCAGAGAGAGGCCAGAACTGCGAGTGGCACCCTTCCAGTGGAGAGCGTCACCCAGCAACACACACACACACACACACACCCCGCATAAACCTGGGCATCACAACCTCTGCTTCACAGCGACACAGGAAGTCACAGAGCTCAAACTGAAAGGGCACGTTACTAATTTTGCACATGACTAGTATGACTCAGCTTGTGAAAATAGTTTGACTGTAATTTCTTCGGTGAGTGAGAAATTAACGCTGATGATGTCATAGGGATTTGACTTACCGGAGATGTGAGTGTGGAGTCTGAAAGATGTGGGCATTTAACAGGCAGTTAGGGTCAAATTTAATTATGCTATTGGCTGCATTACGGGTAATGTAGGATACAGTGTTTGTTTAGAGGTTCACCGGTGATCAGGATAGCCTGGCCTCTGTTGCCTAAACTATACCATAAAAAGAAAAGAAAATGCCTGTACTAATTTGGTGTAGTAGCCTTACCTTTGAGCAAACCTGATGTTCGGTGAAAAACAGCTGTTTCACCTTAATCACATTGTATTAAGAGTATTAAAGTAAAACAGGGAACAATTTATCCAGTGAATAGTGGAGCACAGCATGAGGGCTCCAGACTTCAAGTCAAAACATTGTCTCTGCAGTGTATGTGCAGAGCCCGTCTCAGAGGACTCTGTCCTGAGAGATCTGACATTCGGTGTGATTAAGTTGCTGCTATCTGAAGCCCCTTCGTCTCTTCTACTGCCACGAATTACTTCCTCTGCGCTGTACCCAGCTGTATATCCTCATTTGCCTCTGATAGAAGCGCATACACTGTAGACATCCCTCCGCTGCTCGAGAGAGAGAGAGAGAGAGAGAGAGAGAGAGGAGAGAGAGAGAGAGAGAGAGAGAGAGAGAGAGAGAGAGAGAGAGAGAGAGAGAGAGAGAGAGAGAGAGAGAGAGAGAGAGAGAGAGAGAGAGAGAGAGAGAGAGAGAGAGAGAGAGAGAGGAGAGAGAGCGAGAGAGAGAGACGAGAGAGATTTTTTTTTTTCAAAAACACATTATTTTACATGTATATAATTCCAATGTCTACAAATAAAGTGCTAATGCATTAAAATCACAGGTTGCTTTGTTAAAAACAAAACCACACATAATTCATCTGGCAAACACTTGTGCAACCACCAATTCCTCGTCAGCAACAGAACAAATGATATCATTAAAACACCAACGTTGCTTAAAAGCGTCCAAGTCTCCTATGTGCCTATAAAAACGGAACTCTAGCCAGAGTCTGGCCCTGATATTACGCAGCCAGATTGCCCTGGCCTCCTGCCCCTCTCTGTTCTCCACTCTGGCTTTTCTGCTTAAATAAATAGACATTTTTGCCTCTCCTGAAAGGTAATTCAGGAGCTGCCACTTTTCTTTCTCTACCTTCTTGTAGGCAGCTCCCATGATAAAAAACCTTTTCAGTAAAAACCACATTAAAAAGACTAAAAACCAATGTTAAAAGAGTGAAGAGACTTGCAAGTCTCTTGCACTCAGTAAAAACATGGTAGATAGTCTCCCGGAGGTCACAGAAGGGGCACTGGCTCAGGACAGAAGGGTTAATAACAGAAATAAAAGCATTTGAAGCGACAGCACCGTGTAAAATCCTCCACTGGAGGTCGGCAGTCCGTTTCTTCAGGGGAGGTTTGTATAAAATCTTCCACTGTGGGCCAGGTCCATTTTGTCCCAGTCTGTCTGACCACACAGTGGGGCGTCGGTTGCACAGCCCAGACCTGTTTAAAACTTTCACACAGTTAAAATACAGAGTCTTCTTGTCTGCTTTATGCAACGTCAAATCTTCTGGGCGTGTCGTAGCAAGCAGGGGGCCGGTGAGTTCCCCTAGCCCCGGGCTCAGGAGGACCTCAGGGAAAGGGTCTGCAGGGTCCGGCCCAACTTCTCTTCGGCTGTAGTCTCTGAGGAGGCTCCTCTCCTTCCAGGTCAGCCTCTGCCTCCACAGCTCCAGGAGCCTCCTCGCCACCCGGACAGAGTGCAGACCCAGCAGAGAGCCCAGGGCCGGGGCATCGCTCAGCGTCGGCCCCACTGCATCCACCAGCTGCTGCAGGCACAGGGCTCGGGATTTCAGCAGCGCTCCCGTCAGGCCAGGGGTGGTACTGCTACCAATGTCCAGCTTGGCTCTGTAAATCAATGGCTCTCTCAGCAACCAGTACAGAGAGTTAGACTGTGGGCACCTTTTATGAGTAAAAAGGGCCCAACACTTAAAAACACCCTGATAAAACGGAGGCAGCCCACTTAACTTTAAAACACTAGAATCGACTAAAAACAGAGCAGTATCCAGCCCCAGGTTATTTGTACGTCTGAGAATGCAGCTAGCCACATCTCTCCACACTAAGCCCTCCGGACTTGTAAGGTACTTCTGTATAAACTGGAGTCTAAAAGTGGCCGTCCGGCTGGCCAGGTGGACGAGGCCCTGTCCCCCCTCCTCTCTGGCTAAAAACAGCACCCCCTGTGGCACCCAGTGTAGACCCTCCCAAAAGAAAATCCACCATCCTCCTTTGTATGTGGGCCAGAAAACCTGAGGGAGGGTCCAGACAGGTTAAACGGTGCCACAGCTGGGATGCTATAAGATTGTTTAAAACCAGTACTCATATGAGGGAGCAGCCACTTCCACTTGGAAAGCTTTCCCTCAATCTTCTCTGTGACGCCCTCCCAGTTCTTCTGGACTATGTTCCCTTGTCCAAGATGTATCCCCAGGTACTTGAACCCATCTTTCCGCCACACGAGGTTCTGGGGAAGAACCGGGAGGCCGTCACGCCATTCACCGACAGCGAGGGCTTCACTTTTTCTCCAGTTCACCCTCGCTGCCGATGTCCTGCTAAAACTCTCCACAATGTTAATTAAAAGGTCTGCATCCCTCTGGTCCTTAATAAAAACAACAATATCGTCGGCATAGGCCGATAAAATCATGTTCCTACTAAAACCAGGTAAAACCAGCCCTTGCAGGCTAGAGCGTATCTTCATGAGGAGGGGCTCCAGGGAGAGCGCATAGAGCATCCCGGACAGAGCACAACCCTGCCGGACCCCTCTATACACTCTAAAAGGAGCACACAGACTGCCGTTGATCTTCAGCACACTCTCAACCTCACTGTACAACACTTTGATCTTAGCTATGAAACCAGCGCTGAACCCAAACTTCCCCATAACTTTCCAGAGGAAGCTGTGTTCAACGCGGTCAAAAGCCTTTTCCTGATCTAGAGAAATCAGACCAGTGTCAATACCCAAAGAGCTGGAGACCTCCAAAACGTCACGAATGAGGTAGACATTGTCTACCATGGACCTGCCGGGCACACAGTAGGTCTGGTCCCGATGGAGGACCTGCTCCATAGCTCCCCCCAGCCTGGAGGCAAAGACCTTGGACAGAAGCTTGTAATCCACACACAGTAGAGACACAGGGCGCCAGTTTCCGACGTCCTGCAGGTTCCCCTTTTTTGGCAGCAGTGTAATCACCGCTCTCCGGCAGGACATCGGCATGGAACCAGAGGCCAGACTCTCATTAAAAACATCAAGTATGTCACTTGAGAAAATGTCCCAGAACGCCTTATAAAATTCGGCAGAGAGGCCATCGATGCCAGGAGCACGCCGTCCCTGCATCCCTTGTAAGGCAGCCTTCAGCTCCTGCAGGCTTATGGGCTCATCGAGCTCTTTATTGGTCCCCTCAGAGACCTGAGGTAGCTCGCCACAGAACTCCTCCATCAACGCTTCCTCCTCCCTGTACTCACTCGTATACAGGGAGGAGTAAAAGCCCACAGCTCGCGCTCTGATCTGGCTTGGTTCCACAACTGGCTGCCCTGAGTCTGCCAACAGTGAGTGGATCACCCGCCCCTGCCCACGCTTCCTCTCCAGGCCGAAAAAGAAACTAGAGGGAGTGTCCATCTCCGCGATGGTCTGGAATCGGGACCTGACCAGTGCACCCTGAACTTTTACATCTAACAGGTCGGCCAGAGCCATTTTTTTTTCCTTGAGGACTTCAATATGTCCTCGATCTCCTGTGGACTCGCTTAAACTTTCTAGATCCACTATATCAGTCTCCAGGTCCTTCATAGACCTGGTGATGTCTCGGGTAACGTTGAAAGTGTGCTGTTGGCAAAGGAGCCTAATTTCGATCTTACCATGGTCCCACCACTGCCTAAGACTACTAAAATCACTCTTCCTCAGCCTAAAAACATCCCAGAAATAAATAAGGACCTCTCTAAAATACTTGTCAAAGGTTAAAACTGAATTAAAATGCCAATATGCACTTCTGGGTAAAATATTTCCAATAAAAACATTACATAAAAGCAAAGAATGATCAGTAAAACCAGCAGGAACAATGCTGCACATTTTAAAAATATTAAAATGGTGCTTAAAAACATAAATACGGTCTAACCTGGCTGAGGAGATCCTACCCTCCCTAAAGTGGGACCATGTGTACTGTCGGCAGTCAGCGTGCATCCTTCTCCACACATCCACCAGGCCATGAGAATGGACCAGCTGCCTCAGAACCTGCTGGGAAGCTGGATGTGGCTCTGTGTGATTACGGTCTTTTAAATCATTTTCCGTACAGTTAAAATCCCCACCCAAGAATAAAAAATCCTCCGAGGCACAGCCATTTAAAACATCATTAATTTTTTGTAAAAACAGCTTCCTCTCTGCACCGGTTGCTGGAGCATACACATTGATAAAAACCGCCGTAAAAAGGTCGAACCGTGCTTTGATTAAAAACAACCTCCCCTCGATGATGTGCTCGACCTCCAGTGAAACCGGGGTAAAAGACCTGGAGAAGAGGAAGCCCACTCCTGCACTGAGGTTTGTGTTGTGACTCAGGAGGACTTCCCCTTCCCACTCTCTCCTCCAGTCGGCCTCGTTGGTGCTGTCGCTATGCGTCTCCTGTAAGAAGAGAACATCTATACGTTTCATCCTGTTGAATTCATAGATAGATGTTCTCTTCTTAACATCTCTGGCTCCATTCACGTTCAAACTCCCCACTCTAAAAGTATTCATTGCGAGTAAGAGATTTAAAACACAAATAAAAACCAATAAATTAATTAAAACACACATTGGAGCTTTCGCCATTGTCCTTGTTCATTGCTCTCTTAACTTTAGGCACAAGTTTCTTTAATCTGAACCCCTCCTGGTCAGTAAGGCCGGACTCCTCCCTACGGCTCATGTGGTGTCTGGCTGAGGCGTAGAATAACCCTAAATCAGGAAAAGAATCCGCAACCTTCACTCCCTTCTTGCCTTTCGTCTTTTGTAGGAACTTTTGTATTTTTTCAGCAGTGTACATCCTTTGCTGCTGGCTGCTGCTCAAGCTGCCAGCCGGAGCATCACTGCAGTCCGATACCTCCTCATCGCTGCCACTGTCCTCAGACTGCCTCTGCTCCCGACCCGTCTGCTCGTCCTCCTCAACCCTGCTCGTTTTAGCCCCACTGCCTGCGCTTTGGACTTTTTTTTTCCTCTTTTGGACAGCTTTTAGCTCCCCTGCTTCCTCCTCCTCCATCTCTGCTTCTTCCACCTGCTCAGCCCACCTCAAACCGCTTACGCTCTCCTCTCCTGCCTCCACCACTCCACCAACCTGCTCTGCTTCCTCTACGGGCTCCTCACCAGCACCGTTTACACCCGTTTCCTTCCCTTCCCCTCCATCCCCACCTTTTCCCACTTCAACCAAAGCCTCCCCCTTGCTGCTCTGGACACCATCACCGTCACCATCACCGTCACCACTCACACTCACCCTGTGCAGGTCAGACACAGCAGCAATGCCGCGCCGCGGCGCCGGAACGGGCCGCACAGAAACCGCGCCCCCAGCCACAGCGGGCCCCCCAGATGCCGTCTGGGTGGCCCGCCTCCGCGGCTGCGTCCCCAGCCGGAGACGCAGCCGCGGCGGCGGGCCGCCCAGACGCCGCGCCAGCGTCCCCAGCCGGAGACGCAGCCGCGGAGGCGGGCCACCCAGACGCCGCGCCAGCGTCCCCAGCCGGAGACGCAGCGGCGGCGGCGGCGGGCCGCCCCGACGCCGCGCCAGCGTCCCCAGCCGGAGACGCACCGGCCGCAGCGCCGCCCGCCCCACCCGGGCCAGGTGGAGCTGGGTCCCCGCGCCTCGGACAGGCCCTCACGGTGTGTCCCTCCTCACCGCAACCGAAACATTTCATCGCCGACGACGTTGCAAAAATCACGTATTCATAATCATCTACCTTAACGTGGAAGCGGAGGTTGAGCTCCTCATGCCGGTTGTTAAGGATCATATACACGTGCCTGCGGTGAGACACTACGTGCTTCAGCAACTGAGACCTACACCCAGACAAGATCTTCTTCATCGGGGACACCACCTTCCCGTGTCTGGAGAGCTCTCTGCTGAGGAACTCGTCGGTGATGAACGGAGGGACGTTGGACAGCACGATCTTAGTTGCCGGTTGCGTTAACGGCAACACCTGTACAAACAAATCATTCACCGTGAGGCCTGCCTCCACGACACGGTTCACCTTCTCCACCTGGTCCAGGAAGATGACCACGGCACCGTTCATGCGCGCGGCCGACTTAATGCTGCTGTGCCCGACCTTCTCCCCCACAGCCAGCCCAATGTCCTCCACGCTACACGAGTGGTCCACGGCGACCTTAATGCCGTGCTTCCTCGTGAGGTGGGACAAAGTGTCTCCATTCACCATGGCGTCTGGAGACGCCGACCGGCGAGACGCCGGCAGGAGAACAGAAACACCCAAAGAAAAACCCAAACTACCCCAAAACACAACGAAACTACGGTGAAACCCACCCAATAAACCACATTAAATTAATATATATAACTAAGGGGAAAAAAAATGAATCAAGAGAACCGCTCACTCAGCGACTCACTCACGCTCACTCACACACGCTCACTCCCAGCATGCACCAGAGAGAGAGAGAGAGAGAGAGATCCGTGGTCTCATTACGGTGGGAAATGTGAGGGTCCCGATCCAAGGGAATGATGAAGGACTCTGTGGAGGAGGCCTCTGAGAACCAACAAAGACGGCTTTAGTTTCACTGGCAGAATGCATTTGCATAGCTTAGAAGCCAAAGCGACTGAACCGGGGCTCATGAAAAGAAACCCCAGCAATTGCTTGGACTTCAATGCAAACGAGAGGGAGCAAGAGAGAGAGGGAGAGGGAGAGGTGGGATGGGAGAAGGAGCAGTAGGAACTTTTTTCTCTTTAGTGGCATAACACAAAACGAGATCAGGAGCATGTGCACTTCCCGTGGAGGTTGTTGCCGACTGACTTTGATGCAAAGAGAACATACTGAAGGCGGTACATCTCCAGATTAGGTAACCGGCTGGGGAAAAAACACACACACAAAAAACATGGCCATGCTGTCATAAGTGTCACGCTCCATTGTAGCCATTTGATATTATTATTTAGGGCAGCTTGGTTGTCAGCAGCATTACAAATGATTGCCAAATTAAGAATATTTAGCAGGTTTTAGGTTTGCTACAAGCAGCCACTGGCTTATTGGAGCTCTAAAGAGCAACACAGATTGAGATAATAGAGCAATCTCCTGGTATAGTGTGTGTGTGTGTGTGTGTGTGTGTGTGTGTGTGTGTGTGTGTGTGTGTGTGTGTGTGTGTGTGTGTGTGTGTGTGTGAGAAAGTGATGAGAAAAGATGGTAGGAGGGTGGTAAAAAATAAAAAAGAGGGGATAAAGAGTGGAGCAGATGTACTTTAGTAGCGTCTCTCTTTTCTCCCTCTGTTGCCTGGAGTCATGGAGGGATGACTAGCCTTCATCAATCCTCTTTAATGACTCTGGCAGTACCACTTAACGCACTAGTATGTGTTTTCTTCATTACCGCATCATCATTCCACCATTTAGTTGGCCGCGATGACGTTTGTCGATGCTCGGGGATATAAAAATAATCGTTGACATTTTTTTTTTCTCTCACAAAACTGTTCTATTCATCTGCTCTTGAGTCAATTTTAAAATCTGGGAAAGGAAAGTGATAGCTGAGGTTTTGAATGCAAAATATAAGAGATGGAATCGGGTGGTAGAAGAAGAAGAAAAAAAACGGTGAAAAAGCTATTATTTAAATAGATTTGACTGTGAAAAAAAAAAATATCCAGCACTTTAAATACCTTGATTTCAAAGATATGACCAGAGCGAAGAATTCAGGCCTTGCCCTCTATAAAGACCGGATATGGAACTCTTCTACTTCAACGTTTTCTGGCACCGTTATGTATTATCCTCTCACATAGTCAATCACACACACACTTTCTTTCACCTGTGGTGCACAACACTCCCATTCCACCGACTGTGTCAAAACGTTCGGTGGATACAATGGGAGACAACACAACATGCATGCTAATGTTTTGCCACTATCAATAATAAACGTTGACCTTCGAACCCGGCCACTGAATTTTCATTCAGACAACCTCCCCGGAGATGTGCAGTGCACTTTAAACATGAGGCACATGCAGGACTTACAATGGCTCCTCAACATTTAAAGGAATGCGGTGGACAAAGTTTGAGACCATGAACATCTAACAGGTCTAAATCCTGACTGAAGCCTGCTTACTGTAGAATAGGTGAATCACTGTACTGATGGGACTAATGTGAGGGGTCGGAGGGGGGGGGACGGGGACTGTCAGACTGTGTTCCAAAAAAAAAAATCAGGCTGCACAACATGCAAAACACACAAATACCGATAAATGCTCTAACAATTCCATCTGCTCCATCTCCCCCGTCTCTTCTGCTGCTGCTCTAAGCCCCACTAGTCCACACACACACACACACACACACACACACACACACCTCTATGGCAACACCACATCGAGCATTATGGGATAAGATGTCTTTCTAATGAGCCTGCGTCTTCATCTTGCACGCTCACGCCAACGATCCGCAGCTTTGATCTGACAATCGTGTGATCAGTTTTGATGGTTGCCGTCATGCCCGTCCCTGAATGTATGTTAGTATACGAGACCGATTCAGAAGACACAGATATCGAATCCAGCGAAGGCAGTGATTTCTTGAGACATCAAGGGTCGACGAGGTCATGCCCTCTTAAACGGGTAACCGGAGGAATTCAAGCCAACAACAACCATGTAGAAATCACACACCGCCTAATGAGTGCTCAGTTTGAAGATTTTTAGATATCTCTGCAACAGGTGTGAGGAGAAATGTGGGAATACGAGCGCACATGTATGAGCAGTCATGCAACAGCTGCCCTGACGTGCGCTGCGATTTCTTATCTTATTCACCTCCTCCGCAGAGAATAGATCAAATCCTGCATGGGGCATCGTTGGTCAGGTGCGGCAGCGCCACTGCTCCCGGTAACCTTTCACTGCCACATCATCTCTACACACGCACACACGCACACACACAGAGTGACCATGGCGACAAATATCTCCTTTTTTTATGCTTGGCAACGGCCTCTGAAACGCACCATCCCACATCTCTACTTGACCTCGCGTTCTCCCTGCACGGCCTCTGCTTTGTTAAGCGACATGTCAGGGCAGCACACCTCAAGGCTTCCTCCACGTCCCAATGTTACTGCACATGAATTATTATTTCCCTCCTCACAGTGCTGCTGCTGCTGTAGAAGATGACGATTCATTTGAGACATCATCTCTGTCACTGGTTGCACAAGTGGACAGAGAGAGGGTCGAACAAAATGTGTGTGTGTGTGTGTGTGTGTGTGTGTGTGTGTGTGTGTGTGTGTGTGTGTGTGTGTGTGTGTGAGGGAGGGAGGGAGAGATTCAGACAGACAGACATAAGAAATAAGTAGGCACATTGGGCTACCACACATGGAAATAACTCATGACTGAGCTAACTAAATGCCACCGCTCAACAGATCACAGAACTCATGATGACATTCAAAAAACAAACGTGCCACGTCGACCATGTGAATGGTAATGAACAAAATCCCATGTACGCATGTGGGTGACCAGTCTGAGAGGCTTCAAAGAAGAAGAAGGCGACCAAGGGTCCACAGCCATAACGCTTGAATGCATGCATACTAAATTTAGCCTGCTCACCGACCATCATGAGTGATGGATTGGATGAGAAAGAGGGGGGGCTGTGCATGATTGGTAGCCCACGGGATCTGCTGTATAACCCTCAGGGGTTGCTGAAAAAAACATTTGTAGCCTCTCACTCAGTCATGACATTCAGACCTGGTTTGACACCCTTTGCACCAGGTGATACTAACACGGGACCCTGTGAGTCCAAAAAAGGTGGGTAGCGATGTATGAGCGGCCACTGTTTCACAAGGTCATTAACGGATGTGGTTCACACACACTCACCGTACACTCCTTGGCAGCGGATGCCCTCCACGACCAGCGCCAGCAGCCCCAAAACACAGATAATTAGATCCATCCTCTCACGTTAATCTCTGCATATCCTCCTCTCTCAATGGCAAGAAGTCCTCTCCGGGGCGGTGTGCGTGAGTGAGGCGCATAGGCAGCGACGCTGCTCCGATCCACGCACGTCGATTGATTTTAGTCTCAGTATTTTATTCGCTGCGAAGGTATGTACGTCCGCGGCAGGCGGTCAGATTGTTTTGATGTCCACTTGACATGTAGTCGTCACAGAGACGCGCCGCGCGGAGGATGCGGAGTGAAGAAAAAAAAAAAAAAAGCAAGCAGGCGCGGGGAGCGGGCTGCAGAAAGCCCGGCCTTAAAACAAACAGCAACGTCTCCTCGGCTCCAGGTAGGGTGCGTTGGTTCGACCGTGTGTGTCCCCCGGACTTTAGCGGAGACCCCCGAGGCGGCAGACCGAGGGGACGCAGCGGGGCTGTCGGCTACAGGCGGACGGAGGCTCGGTACCCGCGGACATCGCTCTCTCCTCGCTATCCAGCGGTGGTTCAGGGCTCGCTCCGCGGATGCAGCTGCTGCGTTGACTGCATGCTGTCAAACGAAGCCGTCACCTCATGCTTCACAAAAACACACACGCACACGCGCGCGCACACTGTCAAATGTTCAGTTTTCACCTTGTAAAGGCAAAGGCTGTTCGTCGGGCTGCCGGTAACCACAGTGGAGGCTCGTGCGCTCACGCAGTCACATCACGACTGCACCCCGACGCCGCGCGCTCTGCTCGTCTCTCCCGGTGGCAATGGCGAGGGGGAGGAGGGTCCAGTCCGGCGGATGGTTTCTCCACAGCACCTCGGCGATGCCTGCTAACGCTGCCTCGGCGTTATGAGACCACTTTTCTGATGAATTCATGCGACGGTGGGAGCCGGATGTGCCCCGTCGCGGAGCCAGTTGAGCATCAGTCACGTTGCGCAATACGTGCTACGGAGACCGAGTGGCACCGCAGCCGGTCTGTGGCTACGTCAAGAGGTGCGTGGCTTCCAGCGCTCATCTGTATGGGAGGCTTCGCTCAGCGTCAGGAAAGGCATGAGAGGCGCAGCTGCTGGAAGCTGAGAGAGGGAGAGAGAGAGAGGGAGGGAGGGAGGAGGGAGAGAGGCAGAGAGACCATTGGAATTCAGGAGATCTATTTGACAGACCTTTTGCAATCAACACCAAGCAACCAGTCTATACTCCTGTCTGCTCATGTTTCACTAGGCCTCCTTTATCAGACAGGGAGCAAGAGATGTTGTCTGCCATGTAGCATTCATCTGTAAGGTGTCGGTAGTCTATCCAAGCCCACACTGCTGCTGCTGCTGCTGCTGCCACAGGTCTTGCATGTTTTTGGCAACTTTTGCAATACATAACTTTTAAAGTTACCAAGTGGTTCCCGAATGGGGTCCCAGAAGGCCCTCGGGGATCCTGCTGGCAGTTCTAGGGGGCTCCTTGCGAAGCCTGTTTCAGTATATTACATTTTGCCATATCTAGTGACTGGAAATATCCCAATTAAAAAGGTTCACCTCACCATTGTCCTTCAGTACAAACTAATGGTCATATACATGGTTCCACTTCTGTGTATTTCCTGTAATAGCAACGCTGATCAGATCTAAAAGTTTGACTATAGCTGTTTCCTAGCAAGACCATTTTGATTAAATGGTATTTATTAGTTGTAATAGTTTCCCCAATGCAGCAACAAATGTTGAGTGTGGATGAATGTCAAGAGCCACAGGTTGAGTCCTGATCAAACACAGTCCTTTAAGGCCTTGTAGCTATCAAAGCTATCTCAGGAACATGGGTTCGTGCCCCACGTTGGGCGCTAACCTTAAGGGCGGCTGTAGCTCATGGGGAGAGTGGTCGTTCTGACGCAGGCCTGGTCTCCCCATAGTTTGCATGTCGATGTGTCCTTGAGCGAGACCCTGAACCCCCAGTTGCTCCCTGGGTGCCTCACGGCACCACACTGCTCCTTAATTACTAAGGATGGGTTAAATGCAGAGAATAATTTCCCCAAGGGGATTAATAAAGGATTATTTATTTATTTATTTTCTAAAATGTAGAAATAACAATACATCCAGAATGTTATTTTGACACTTAATTTGAAGAACCCAGATCAATTTGTATTGACGAGTAATGTATCTACTGTTGGATTTTTTTTCTTTAAATCAAGTAGAAAACAACTGTTGTTCATGGTAGTATTATTTGAAGCACAGCACCAGTGAGGGCCTCATCTTTAGGAGCTGGGGATCAACAGGGGAAGGGGCTGCCGGAGCACCAGTGAGTGGTTTGGCGCCCTCTACAGGACGCCATTCAATTAATCAGTAATCATGCAGGCATTGGGGTTGTACCCGATTCTTGACCAGGCTGTTGTTATGGTGGAATCATCCTGGAGTCTCACTGTTTCAAACAGAAATAAATATGATGTGATTATTTCATTGCCTCATGAGACTTCCATCATTGTAGTTCAGCTGAGCTGAGCAATATCCGATCCTGAGAGGAGGAGTAAAATGTATTTAGTGGACTTAATATTCGATATAGGCTACTCCAAATGTAATTTAGAAATCTAAAAGATTGATCTTTCCCGTTCGTTCGATGCCGACAACAGTGCAGTGACCCCGAACGCCGGCGTGGTGAAGCAGTGTAGATAGCAACCACAATTTAAAAAATGTTCCAGATCTTATTTTCTGCCAATAACTAGCTTTGTTTAATCTCAAATGGTGTGTGGAGCAGAGAGTTCCATCACTCGTACCGTCGCTTTAATTCGCCTCTTGCTCTCTGTGAGCGCACGTATACTGTATGTGCCTGCTTTTTTATATTTTTTATATCCAGTGTCCACAAATAGAATTTTCTTTACAACTTTCAGGGTTTAATTGTCAAAAGTTAAACACGATCGAGCATTAACCGAATCCAACTCACATTTTTCAAGTTAAAGGAACAAGTATGTATGTATATATATATATATATATTATAATGATATCAGGTTGTCAGGACTGTGTGGCAACGGCTGAGCTCGACTGTCTTGACAAGTGTAAAAAATGTGTGTGTTTTGTCTTACGGTGATGTGGTGTGTGTAGTCGCTTATCCCCCACCTGCTTGCTGCTAATCATTATGTTTATTACTGTACGTTTGCATCACCCATTCAATATTGACTGGAGCGGCAGACCAGTGGGGAAGCTTAGACTTCAACCCTCCATCTGTCTGTTGTGGATAAATCTGCTCTCGCCCCCCTCCTCCTCTCTCTCTCTTCCCCTCTCTCCGTCTTCTGCTTCCCTGGAGGCATATAATGCAACCTTTTTTAAGCAAGACGTCTGATGCTGCTAAATACACTGACATTGGAGGGAATGTGATTATGAAGCCTATTGTGAGTACAGTGTCTCTGTGCAGCATCATGGGGGGCGGGGGGGTTCTAAATATAAAATGCCCTCACTGGTCTTGTAGTTAGAGCTGTATGACATTTCCCTAAATGTATTCAGTCATACAGTGCAGGAGGTATTGGATATGGTATGAAACAAGACAATTTGGCATTTGAGGGAGCCTCTCTGGGCTTCACATTCATCTTCAAACACAGAAGACCTATGATGTCACGTGAGACAGATCCAGGGTCAGCCAGAAGTGTGTGTGCATCTGTGCTGGTGCATCTGCGTGGGAAAGAACATGAGAGGGTTATGGCTTTGGTACTCCTGACAATATTCTGCTCTGGTTGGCATCACACATGAGCAAATCTCAAATGGAACAACATGTATTTTTCCATCTCGCTGCCTTAAAAGTCATATAACAGCCAGTGGCCACCTGTGGAAACATTTCCACTGACAACTGTAGCTCAAGGCTCATCTCGCAATGCTCACTTTTTCCTTTTCCTTTTTTTTTTGCTGGGTTACTTGTGCTTCATTTAAATTGTCAGCGGCACTGTTCCAATGTGACATTTGAAGCGAATGATTACTTTAAACTTCTATCTGGTGAACAAGAGAGATGTCATTTGGCACACCCTGAGGAAATTGTTAGATAGTAATGCCATGCAGAGGCCTGAGCGTTTGGATTCAAAGAGACTTTTAATGGTTCCAACAAACTGCAATTACCTTCTTCTCTGAGCAACCGGAGGCGCCTTTCAGCATGCTCCACCATCTTGGGTGGACTTCATGCATATTATCTATACAGTGTACATGCATATTATCTATACAGTGTACACACTCACAGCAGGACACAACCGAGCCGCCACCGCTGCTGACGAGTGTTTTTCACTCAGAAAATAGGTCATCTTTTCGAGCCAGCATGCAGGCCAATTTTAGAAGAGCTGGAATTTTTTTGGAAGTGGGCAGATGATTTAGTTTCTCCGTGTCATGATTGGTTTACGCCGCAGTAATACGTTGCATGTGGCTCATCCGAGTCCAGCTGGAGGGGAAGGAGGCGGCGGGTAAAAGTGCATTCAACAAGAACACCACGCGTGACTCTTCCAGTACAAGCCTCATTCCAATAAAAATCTTCTGGGCTCCATAAAGCACTGATGAGTTAATGCATACTTGCTCTGTTGCTTCTCCAAGAAAGAAACAAAATAACTTTCATTTATGTTAATGGTAAATTAGACCCCATCTGTTCTTAATGCTCATGCATGCTCTTCCACATGAAAAGAGCGGGCGCCAATTTAGATTTAGTGTTTTTAGCACTCCTAACATAGACTAGTGTAGGATCTCATGCTGAGAGGCAGGCCTCAGCCTCACTATAAACACAAAAGGCAGTTCTGACGGCCATGACGGGTTTCTCTTCTACAAATGCTCCCTCAGACCCCCCCCCCCCCATTTTCCCTGGGTAGCAGCACTCCGACACTCAGTATTCTCAGCAGTGGGACGGCAGTCGGCAGTATTTACACACATAACTGTGGTGGAAAGAGGTAGATTTCACAATGAGGTGCAGCGGCTCGTAGCAGCAGGCATCTACGTACAGTCGGAATCCAGAGACCGCCGCCCTTTGTGACGCTCCCTGGTGAGATGCCGGGGCGGGCCGCCACAGAGGTTGAGTTGTCAGTGTATTCATTGAAGGGGTCTGAAGTTACCTGCACGTTTAAAGCTTTGTAAAAAAAAAAAACGTGTCACCGCCGCGGGAGAAGTGTTGAAACACATTTTAAAATAAATAAATATAAAAAGTTCCACTCTTTTGAATTTGCTTTCCTCAAAAGGGGGGCATTTTATAAACAGCCTTCAACAATGCCATCTGACTATCCTCCACAAATCAATGTATCCATCTGTCTATACTGTGAGTGAGGAAACCTTTTATGTCTCCCCCAAGATAACTTTACTGCAGCTGTCCACTTCAACATGGGAGAACTAACTACTGGCCTATCGACCAGCGGAGCTCCCAACAGACACAGGTAAGAGTTAACATGGCATGCTAATTAAGCCGTATAAGCCTCCCAGTTAGATGGCCTTACACTTGACATCATACACAGACAAGAGCATGTTTCACCGGAGAAGAACGCAATATATCAAATAATAATATCATCTGAAGATGATCTGAGGATTATTTGTAGAGGATTTGTGGCAAAACATGCGGCACATTTTCTTTCCAAATGGCAGAGAATTGCTCAAATAAACTCAGGCTCTCAGGTCTTGATAATATGAATTTGTTCATCATTATGAAAATATATTTTAGGAACACTATCAAAACCCTCCTATTTATCATTTATATATAAAAAAAATACTACTGTAGTGGTGTAAAATAAGGGCATTTTAAAGTGTTAATAATGTTTGTATTAACAACTATAAGCATCTGTAACAAATCAGGATTGATAATAAAGAATAGCTTGCTTGTTTACATGATGAATGCTTGTGTACATGAACAAATCCTTACGCTGTTACAATATTTATTAATTTATACACATCTAAAAAATTATTCAACACTAAAAGTTTAGTTTTTTTCTCGCTGCATGTAATACATTCCATACATATAAAGATGTATGCAATGCAGTGATTACAATGAATACATGAATACATTGCATCAATGTAATGTGTATATAAGTAGTGAAGAAACAAAAACGTGGCTCTCAATGGGTTTACACCCAGCGTCAAGCACAATGTGAGGAGAGATACACAGAAATATACAGTATTTTAAATCTTTTGTCATGAGAAAAAATACCTTGAAAGAGAAAAGCATTCTCACGATAATGAGAAACTGAGACGATTTGTTTTTCTCATAGCGGTCATTAAAAAAACACCGCTGTGTATTCCCAGTGCTGTGCAAATCACAAATAGTATGATCCAAGCAAGTACAATCAGTTTTCACGAATTAAACCCCTTCAACTGCATAGAAAATGTGATTCCCGGTTTAGTATGCGGCGCTACTTGGCTCGCTGTCTGAGATTGTAATTATCTCTCGGTAAAGAAGGTAAAAAGCGAGGCCCATGTTAGCCTTCGTGTCCTCGGCTGCACCGGGGCGGGAAAATAAATCTTCCGAACTGATCTCATTCTGGGTAAAATCATTACACTGCACTTGACAGTAAATTGCATTAGCAACTCCACTTAAAATTGCAGGTAACGAGTGACAGGGTGGAAAGCCTCACTGAAAAGAAAACTTCAAGAATTGTTTTGTATCCCGGCAGGCCTCGGATCAGCACTTAGCTCCTGCACTAGCCCGCCTCCACCGAGAGGTTATTAGAAATCCCTGTTTGTACCCGGGTAGAAACAGATACAGATAATTGTGTGAACGAAAACCATCACGGGGTGATTATTTCCTTTATCTGCGGTGGATCCTGTGCCTGATTCTGCATGACAGCCTCTTTGTGATTCGGAGCTCTTTCTGAAAACACAGTATAGGGCCAGGAGCAATGGCGGAAAGCAATGAAGTATGGGTAAAGTGGTGTGTGTGTGAATGCAATACAAATGCCACTCCATTCAGCAGGACCGCATTTGCCATAGATATACCACCCAAATGAAAAAGGGCCACAATCACTTTAGGCTGAGTTGCGAGCAAACAAATTAATTATTTATGAACAATGAATATTGCATATTGCTCTCAAAAAAGTGTTGTTGCCTCTCCTTCATAAGCCAGCAGATTGGATTTACAGCGCTGGATATTCACTGCTATGGAAGCTGAATTCTAATCACTTTTCCTACGTCAGCACACGGAGACGGCAGAGGCATCCGGCATGCTGTCGGTATACAGTATACGTGACTCGGAACGACAAGAATACATCTATTAAAAAAATCAAAAAAAAGTTTAATTATTTGCATTTCATCGTCTTGACGTGCAACGTAAACATGGCTCCTCCATCGCAAAAGAGCTTTTACCCAGAACCCAGTCATGTTTATGTTTTCATCCGTGGCCGATGAACAATGTTCCGCCGGCGGCGACACATCATGTTGTGTCTCTTATTTCCACCCAACATTTCACATTCTCATTGCCCACTTTAAAAAGTAATCGAGTGGTCAAATAAAGCTTGGAGCAGCCGCTGTGAAACCATTGGCTTTTCTATTTGGCACTGTGGCTCAGGTGTAGGATAATAATGGCTCTGCCATCTGCTCACCCGGTTGTCCTTTTAAATTGTCTTTTGCTATTGGCTTAAAACGAAACAAACAAAAACCTGACTGCGCATAGCTGTTTATGCCTGGCACGCATTCACTCTGGCACCAAAAGTACCACTACCAAAAGACAATTATGAAAATATGAGCAACCACTGAGGTTTTAGAGGCTGATTTGCCTGTTTTTAAATAAAGAAAGCAGCAGGTTGCACTGATTAAACCATTTATCTCTTTAAAATGAAAAATACTTCCATAACATGCAGCATAAATACAAATATATAAACCAGCATATACTCGTTTTCTGTGTGCAAATACAACTATTTTGCTTTTATCCAGTATGTACTGTACTCCAGACTAATGTTTCTCTTTCCAGGGTATCCCAGTATGTATTTGACAAAAGGCAGAGTCCAGCCTGAACAGGTCGTCAGTCACAAATAGAAAGACAACCACGTTCACAGCTACAGTCAATGTTAGAGTTCCCACTTCACCTCACCATAATGTGACAGAACTGTGGGAGGAAAATTGAAGAAAAAAAACACAGAGAGACATTGTGAACATTTATTTACGCCACAAAGGTTTGAAATCAGGGCCACTGGTTACTTCATCATGTAATGCTCATTTTAGACACAGTTAGTTCAAAATTGGTAGCTCTGCGGGATAGCTAATAGTTAAGATCCACTTAAGGTTTTTCCTTAGCTGCTTGGGGGCGGGGGGGGGGGGGGGGGGGGGGGGGGGGCAACCCTGTCTCCTAAAAATTATGTTCCCCCAGAACTAATACGCATTCTCAAATACGTTTGATCAGAAACGTATCTCCTCCCTGATTATGTTTGTGTTTGACGTATTACAAATACGTTTATAATCGTGTGTTTGTGTTATTGTTTTCTTGCTTTCCGCGCTGAATTTAAGCATATTTTAATTTCTAAACTCTGCGGAGGAAAAAAAAAAGGATTTCCTCAGTAGTAGCAAGCGAAGAAGGGTGGGGTGAGGCCGGAAACGGCCGGTCGCACCGGGAGCCCGTGTGAGACCGGTAACAGCCTCTGTCGCGCCGGCTCCGGTCTTCTCTGAGTCGGGTTGTTTGGGAATGCAGCCCAAAGTGTGTGATAAACTCCATGTAGTGCAGTAAACCACTGCAATCATCAGCAGACACTCAGATCTCTGTGGTCAAATCAGCTGGAGAATCTGACATGAAACAGATTCAAACGGCCGGAAACAGCCACGGACACAACATCTGTTTTTCAAAATATTAACTGATATGGATATGTTCAGAACATTTCTGACCACATCCACACATCTTAACTGTACCAGTACGTTATGTTTGACATATTACAACATTTCTGTATGACCAGTACAGTTACGATGTGGTCAGAAATGTTCTGAACATATCCATATCAGTTAATATTTTGAAAAACAGATGTTGTGTCCCATGGCTGTTTCTGGCCGTTTGAATCTGTTTCATGTCAGATTCTCCAGCTGATTTGACCACAGAGATCCGAGTGTCTGCTGATGATTGCAGTGCACCCTTCACTTGCCGCTACTGAGGGAATCCTTTTTTTTTTCCTCCGCAGAGTTTAGAAATTAAAATATGCTTAAATTCAGCGCGGAAAGCAAGACAACAATAATACAAACACACAATTATAAGCGTATTTGTAAAAATATGTGTATAATCAACGTATTTGTAATACGTCGAACACAAACATAATCAGGGAGGAGATACGTTTCTGATCAAACTTATTTGAGAATGCATATTAGTTCTGGGGGAACGTAATTTTTAGGAGACAGGGTTGGGGGGGGGAGCGCACAACAAGCTGTCAACACAACACTTACGTAATATCACATTTTCCATGGCGACAATTTTGTCCAGTATTCCCTGTCCTTTTGACTCTGCTTTGGTCTCCACCAACTCCTGAGGAAAATGATCTGTCTCTTTAGCTCCTAAATGCTCAGCTATGTTCAAGAGCTTTGTCTGTCTTGATGGGAAGGCAGCATGTGTTGGGTTTATCAAAGGATGCTGATGAGAGCAGTGAGAGTGAATCACAACCTTAAAGTTGCAAGTCGTAAAAAAAAAAAAAGGAAGTGAAAGACGCTAAAATGCAGAGTGACACTACTATGTGAGATCGTCACTGCAAGTGACCCCTTTCACATTATACATAGTATTTTCCTCCATTGTTAATATTAAATATATCAATGGGAGCTTTTATTCTTTAAAATGTCACAGGAGAAAGTAAAGGTTTATAAGAAAAAATAAAAATAACCCACTAAACTGTTATTTTTATCTCATGTCAATCTGAAGAAAGAGATATTGGATGGTCGATCAATAGGACCTGATATGAACTAACGCGCTTAGCTTGTCTGGACTTCACATCATCAAACATCGCTGCGGGGTTGGCGTGACAGCAGCAGCCAAAATAAATCCAGGACGACAGAGCCTGGGGGGAGTGATCTCGTTGCGATGTGTCATGAGATGTTAGAAGTGAGCTTCTGCTTACTTCGTGGCAGGTGATGGATATGTATTCGACCAGATTCTTTTTTATTTCTTTTTTTTGTTACATGAAAAGCTTCGCTGTCAGTGGACTTTGGCGTGTGAACTCAATGGTTGAGAAAAAACCCTTTGTTCATTGAGCAAGCTGTCATCAGGAATATCACAACGCTCGGCAGCTCAATGATGCGGTCGGTCAACCCCGTGTTATGGAATGGAGTTTGGGCAACTTCCAAAAGGAGGAAGAATTATATTTATATATACATAATATATATATATATATATATATATATATATATATATATACATATATATATATATATATATGTATATATATATGTGTATATATATATATGTATACATATATATATATACATATATATATGTATACATATATATATATATATGTATATATATATATATATATATATTATGTATATATTACATATATATATATATTATATATATATATATTATGTATATATATATATATATATATATATATTATGTATATATATATATATAATATATATATATATATTATTCACATAAATACCAAGAATGTGCCCGATACAATTCATGCATCTGTAATAAATAACAATGACATGGATATTCTAACTCATCATGCTTTTTCATACCATCTGAACATCCCGTAGAGTTGTTGTCAGTTAGGTGGGTGATATGAACAGATTTTTCTTTTCCCGTAGAGCTTCAACATCATGAATATTTGAGAATGTTGGCAGAGCACGTCAGAGAACCATTTTACCAAAAGGTTGTTAAAACCTCATCACACCTCTTAGTCTGAAAATGTTAATCTTCACCCAAAGCAGCACCTGGGATGTGATCGGCTCCTGGTGCTCAATAAAAAAGGGAGTCCTGTTTCCTTCAGCTTCTACTCGCTGTACTCTCGTGTCTCTCGTTGCTGTGTCCAAGCAACTGAGACATTGATTTCATGATGATTGAGGCTCACGGACGTCTGTGTGTGAGCAGCGGGTAAATTCTCCCTTCCCTGCACATTTCGTGAGATCTAAAAACCCGCAAATCATCACGCAGAGCTCGTCACAAAATTAGATTTCATCTTTTTCTGAGACGCTAATGCAAATTGCATCTGAGGTGGCGTTGTGTTCAGTTGATTTGGATGCACGTTGTCGCGTGAATGCAGATGCACCACGTAACATGGATGTTTAGAGTACGTTAACCGAAACTGTCTTTTCTCCATAAGTATGTACTTATTTCCTATCATCATTCATTACATTTCCCAGCTGTCATTTAATTGCCGGGCAGGCATCCAACACCGGAGACTTATATGTTGCTAATAGATGTAAAATGAGAGCAGACGCCCGTGGCTGCGTAAACGGGATATAAATGTAGAAGTTGCTACCGTATAGGATTTGGCAGTCTTGACAGGTTGTGCCATAATCAAGTGTGACTGTTAAAAAGTTAAACTTATTACTTTGATTCTTAAATCACTTTTAACATGAGGATCGCTAATAGGACGGCGTGTACCATCACCCCACCTGTGAGAACATAGACAAGGTCGCAAATAGCAGCGCACCATGGCCTTGTGGTGGATGTGTGTACCATGTAATCCCTGCCATCTTTCTTCATATATATACATATGTACAGTATATACACATTATACTCTATGTGTTCAAGTGTGCGCAGACACATGAGCTTGTTTGTGAGTGTATTCATCTCTGGTGCTCGTGTGTGTGTGTGTGTGTGTGTGTGTGTGTGTGTGTGTGTGTGTGTGTGTGTGTGTGTGTCAGAGTGTGTCGACATGAGTCCCAGGAGAGCCCAGCCAAGCAGAACTGTGATATGTGAAAGGAGGGCCTAATTACCCTGCGATTGCCGGTTCGATGTGCTGCCCTCAGCACTGCTGACCGAACACTTCTAATGGGACACGCAGGTGACAAAGAACATGGGGAATCACGAGGAGGGCTGCTTTAATAAATAGATAATCTCAATGGTTTCCCACCTCCTCCTCGCGGGCTGATTAAAGGCCGCTCAGACGAGGCCTTCATTAAAGAGCAGGAGCAACATGACTCTCGCTATAGGAAGCTGACCGCGTTGACACGTGGATGTCTTTTGCTCATTCAAGGTTTTCGCTGAATGATTCTCGAAACAGTGTGGCGCCGGATATGCTCTGGGACGCCGAGTTCGAGAACAGGGTAAAGGAGGCAGTCGGCGATGAATCACACTCACCGTCTGCATACAAATCTGCAAAGCCAGCGACGGGAGACACGAGGCCGATGACAGATTTACCATCTCGGTGAGCGGGTGAGGATGGCGCAAGCTGGCAGTTCCCATCTTCTCTCGCTCTCCTTCCACGCCCTGTCTTCACTCAGCCAGCCTCCCTGGTGATGACGATGGAGCGATGGCGGCAGCGGTGGCAGCAGCAGCGGCGGGCCAGCTGGCGTCCCGTTAGAAGGGCGGGTTGGGAGGGCAGCCAGCCACGAGCTGTCAGAGGCCTGCCAGGGAAGCTGAGGAGCTGGGCGCGCTCCGCTCGGCTCAGCGTGATGCAGTAATGGGGAACACGTGCACACACAGCAGATTTGTATCAATTATACGGTGCATTTCAGAATCTTCAGCGATTCCCCTCACCCGTAACCTTCGGGCTTAAGCCTCTTCACTACATGCGCACTCTCATGAGCTGAGGCACACCAGTATTTAGGAACAGGAAGAAAGAAAATTGAAAAAGAATTGGACTAAAATCATTTTAATACAATTCCCATCATCAGTAGATTTGTTTTGTTTAGTCAAATTAAAGATGTTCATGTATTTGTTTTACAATTTTGGGAAACTTTAACCGGTGGTTAAAACGAGCAACTTGGTCAAACAATCCAGTTATTATCCGATCTCAGCATTGGCGCATCTGTAGTTTTGACATTGCTAGATTTTGAGGCAACCGAGACAACTCTGTCAAATAAAGAGCAATCCTAACTTTAGCTTAAAAGATAAATACCAAAACAAATGTGGATACAAACAGGGCGGTCACAATATCAGATTTGCACAAAAGAATTCATGAATAATGATTTCAATATGATATCTATAAAAAAAGAAATCATAATAATAATAATGCTATCTGGAAAATTCATCTTTGAAGCTTTTTATTGTAATTTTTACTTCTTTTTTTTTGGCAATTTAATAACACTAATTTGTGCGTGGCACAATGGGGGAGGGAGACAAACCGAGAATGGAAAGAACCGCTAATGACTGAGGAGGTGTTGGAGATCAGAGAGGTTCCCACCGGCATGATAAGTCAAAAAGACTTCCTGATTTCAAAGCTTTTATCGATGCAGTGGTGAACAAATCTGTTGGTAATTGTCACTGTGTTGGTATTTCATAGTTGCCAGGGAATCACACGAGATATTAATTTTAGGAAGACGGAAATTTCTAGACTTGACACACGCAGATAAATATGACAAATCTCGTTTACACAGCGTCTTTTACACTAATTCGAACTTCCGATCTTCCAATGAGTGGATGACCTGCTCCGCCTCCTGAGCCACAGACTCCATCACTCTTTAAAATCTAGTCATTGCAAGGCCTCGTCACACCAACCTTGACGACAATTAATTTTTTTGTATTTATTTCATCTTTAATCTGTTGTTCCAGATTGAAGGTTGTGTTTTAAAACATTTGAATCAATCATCATGCAACGTTGAAATAAAAAGAAATTCAGCTATTTTTCTTTTGGTTTTCCACCTTTTTGTTGGCACTTTGACATCCTCCAGTCCGTTGGTCATCGATCTGCTCCCGTCTGTCTGCGTCCCCGTCTCTCAATCTGTCTCTCCACTCATTAACAGGGTTGTGTGTAGTGAGGCTCGGCCGACATTATATGCGCCATCTATTTGCCAGATGTTATTGCTTACACGGTGGCGATTTCATAAGGTGCCGTGACAATTTCATTAACTTGGGGGAGATCACACACCCTTTTCCCGGAGACGATGAGAATGAAGAGGCAAAAAGAGGGGGTTCGGGATCTAAGATGCTGTTACATTAGCAGGATGGGGGAGGAATACATCACCAAGGAATTACTGAGCACAATAGACACAGGCAGAGCCATTCTGCTCTATTTTAATGAGATATGCTCGGCTCATGGTACCTGCAGTCCCGGGCTGTGGGTAAATGAAATTGCACTCGGATGGCACGCTCAATTGTTACCAACAAGAACCTTGATCTGTTAGCAGTGCGACTGATTCGCCTATCCGCTACACTGTGGATTCAAATTATCAAAATTGAGAAACATCGGATGGTATCAGGCGTATCCCATTTCAGGGAGATATTAAGCTCTCAGAGTTGGCTAACTGTAAGGGCTCTCGGAGAGGAGGGGAGACATTGCGGTCACGTGCCGGAGCTACGCGGCCGAGTGGTTGATGGGGTTTCATTGAAAGCAGGAGACGAAGGGTGATAGCCCTCCCCAATCACATTAGTCACATATCGATCGTGCCCCTCTGTCTGCTTGGTAAAGGTGAACACGGTAGACATAATCCTGTTAGAAGCTCTTTCCCCAACCACTCGGCCAGATGTGGAGGGGTATCTGTGATAAGGGCTTCTTTCGGCTTACATCTAAGGTTGACCTGGTAGAGCTGTTTACAAGTTGCCTTCGTTCGTCCTGGATCTGAATTCACAATGTGCGTTTTTTGTGCGTTTTTTTTGTGTTTTTTCTTCCTCTTAAGATCAGAAAAGCAAAGAATAAGTTGTTGTCTCTGTGTCTTTATACACCTCGTCTAAACACACTTACTGTACACGCACGCGTACATAAATGTGCATAGAGACAGAGGTCCCGACGTGCGATCGCTAAAACAGATGAAGAGATGAAGGGGATTCATCAAAAAAGCACGGCGCCTTAACTCAGTGGCCAGCGATGCATAATTCATAGCTGATCAAATTTGACAAGATCTTATCGCCCTGTTTGTTGTGGAACCGACGTCGCCTCGCTCTTTTTTACGGCTGCATTGTCTCAAGCTGCTGCAGGAGTCCAATTTCCATTTTCTTTTTCTTTTTTTGCAGTTGGGCCACATTAGCATACATTTCTCCACGCGGCAGTGAGAAGGGGACAACCGGGGTCCTCATCAGATCGGATTAAAGAAGAGAGTCCGCTGGAGCGGAACAGATTTAGGGAGAGATGCAGGCAGGAGAGAGGGATGGAGGAGGTGTGCAGAGGGACAGAGAAATAGTTGGACCATGAACAACTTCGACCTACAGACGCACACGGCTCCTCTGCAGTACATCCAAACCCGTTATTAGATAAGCCTTGAGTCTCTGAGTAAAAGTCGTGTCTGTTCAGTTTCTTTATTCCTAACATCAGTACCTCAAAAGTCCCTTTCTTTCACCCAGGGTCACATCACATCGGCTCAGATCCGACCCTGAAGCTGAAAGCATCCAGGAGGTGATATTCTGCTCGCGTAATTTAACTTCATAGTTGCTCTTAGCACAATGTCGTCTCACCCTTGTAAGGTACATTAGTGATATTGATGGCATTTTTGGTGCAAGTGAAACATCTAGATAGACTATTTAAGTTGCACTCATACGATGAAAATGTATCGCCAGACACAGACTTTTTACAGCGTTCAGAGGCAATGTACTGTATAGCGGCAGACAGATGAGCTCTCACACCCGGGGTGACTGACTTGGATCGCAGTCACATCGGGCGGTGAGCGTCGTTCAGGGTTTTGGTCGGTGGGTTATTTCCCCAGTTTCTGCCATCGCGCCACTTCAGTGAAATTTTTGTCAGCTACTAAAGTTCTGCCCCTTTCTCTCATCCGCTAGGTCAAAGCACACATCGATCCAAATGATAAAAACATGTCCCTCCAAAGAAGTTCCTCAATATTAACAATTCATGGCTGTTTCTGGGAGAAGGATTTACAGTTAGATGGACTGCGTAAACCTCAGGAACCTCTGCTGAAGTAAATAAATAGTTCAAACCAACTCATGCTTGCATTTGAAAAAAAAGCAAATGTGCGTAATTAGAACCCTCCCCACCAAAAAATTGATGAATATATTTATATGTAGTTAATTATTTACTGTGTTTACGATTAATCTATAATGTGTTCCTTGCCAAACTGATCACTTTCTTCAAACCTATTGGAAAGTAAGCTGTATCAATCCAAGGATGATATGATATACGATATTCAAACTAACATATTACGAAATGGAAAATGTAGCCCTCAATCAATAGAGATTTGTCTAAAAATTCTGAAATGTAAGACATTTATTTGTTTTTCACAAGATGGATGGTTGGAGATGAAAAGGACAAGCTGTCCCTGAAATATACAAATTACGTGTGAAAATAAATATTGAGTATCATCCAGGTGTCAATTCCAGGTTCTGAAAAGTGAAGCCAATGCAGGAGTGCCTTCGAACTGCATTATTTGTACTGGCCATCAGGGGGTGACTCCTCTGGTTGTATAGAAGTCTTTGAGAAAATTACTTCTCACCTGGTTAATTCCCTCAGTAAATATTGTGAACATGACTCTCAGTCACTAGTTTCAAGTCTTCTTCAATACAGCATGATGTTCATTTAGTAAAGTATGGTCCATTTAGAGTAAAATAATATACCATGAAGCAGGTTTTGCCTCATGACGTGGCTACCTTGATTGACAGGTCGCTGCCACAAAAATTCCAAACAGTAAGAAATGAGGATTGGATGAAGGTAAACTCATGTCCTGTCATGTTTTTATATGGGATCGTGCCAAATTTGGCTTTTGGTGAGAAACTTGAATAAATGCAGTTGCTTAAAGATTTTTTTCACATCAATATAAAATGGATATTAGAGAGAGAATTATGAACTGTTTAACACTAGCTCTAAAGAGCTTATAATACATAATTAAAACTACTAACACCCAAATAAGAAATATTGAAACAAAACAATCATTTATTCCTTATTAATTTGAATCATTGTTTTTATGCTGTGGATGATGATAACAAAATAAAATGATATACCTTGAACTGAAGACATAGAGAATCAGTTCAATTACTGTATTCACTCCATGGGGGTCATACAATAAAAATATATTTAGTTTACTAAACAGACAATGCAGTTACTTAGTGCAGCCGGCTTGTTTGAGTGATGGATATTGTATTCATGTCAAGTGGTTTTCCAGCAGTGATTCATTGCCGTATTTATGAGGTCATCTTTTACAACGCACAGGCTGCATGGTGTCATGCGGTTGTACACGACGCCGTCCTCGGCCCGCCTCGTTCAGCACATTCAGGGCTGCAGTCCTGAATGTAACTAACCTCCATCATCGCTCATCAGTGCAAGCTCTCTCTCTCTCTCTCTCTCTCTCTCTCTCTCTCTCTCTCTCTCTCTCTCTCTCTCTCTCTCTCTCTCTCTCCAAAGAGCTCACCGACTTCCCTCCATCATTAATTCACCATCTCTTTCCTCTGCTGCAACTGGATAAGTTGAGCACATCAATTATGGACCTGTGTGTGTGTGTGTGTGTGTGTGTGTGTGTGTGTGTGTGTGTGTGTGTGTGTGTGTGTGTGTGTGTGTGTGTGTGTGTTGTTTTCATCTGACATACCTGGATCAAACAAGGCTATCAGAAAATGTTCCATTGTGCGTGTGTGAGAGAGAGAAAATGAGAGAAAAAAAAAATTTGAGAAAAAATATTGATGCACCCATAAAATAAAAACAGTTCTGAAGTATTCCTCGGATCATCTTTGTCTTGTTCTGTACGAGGAGTGAAAATGTGTTTTTACTTAATGGATAAAAACTTCAAGAATCCTAAGAACATGTCAAATACATATTGAAATTCTGATCTTACATATTTGATGCGCTTTGTAATATGAATAAATCGTTTTAAACGAAACATCTTTGGGCAAATTCTGCCTCTGTATGAGTTCACTGGTTAAGCTCGTCATTTGCAGAGGAAGAGGTCATCAGAAAAAGAAAAGAAAAAACATTGCATTTTTGGCTGAATACACTTAGTTTTCTTGGTCAATTTCCAACATCTTTCACAATCCTTGACGAAGATATCAAGATGTGTGTTGCAGTGCACTGCAGGACTGTGGTCCAGTGTGCCGGGGAGATATTCCAGCTGCTGTTGCAGCAGTTCAAACTCTCTGCAGCGCAACTCAGACTGAGCACCGAGCGGAGATAAACTCAAAGTTGATCAAAAAGCTTCTTTGCCAGGATGCTGAGACTTATCTACCAGCACAGCTCCACTTGTTTTATATATGTTGCATCTGTAAGGGCCATATCTTGAGCAAAACAAAAGTCCATAACCCTAGAAAACTAACGTCGGGTGATTTTCACCTGAGCGATTGTGGTTACGTAATTTTCATTGTGTTGCTTTTGTCCGAGTTGCGTGGGTCCTTGTGTAGCTTCATGCTGCTCACTGACGTTATCGAAGGTAGGTGTGTCTCTCTGCTCCAATCCCTGTTTTTTTTCAACAGGTACGTGTTCGGCTAAAATACAATCCTAAATTTGTGATAGAGGGTAAATACAATTCTGAGGGATATTACAATTGCAGGGAGACTTTTCCTTCACATGACAAGGCTCACATGTCCCATGAACGGGTGGACCAAAGAACAAGTTCATCAGTATTTTTTATCAGGTACATTATATTGGGTAAAATATACCCGACGTTAGTGATGGTGTTACTATTTGTAACGTTAGTGTTCTAGGGTTAAGTCCATAACTCAAGATAAAGGCTGATCATTTTATTGAAAGTCATATTTCAAGAAAGGAAAACAAATGTTTGCCTATCTCTGTTCTATTAATTACATTCTGTAAATGACATATGTTGCTTTTGTCCCAATTGTTTATTTTTCTTTGTTATAGTTGTTGCATTTTTTTGAAAAAGAAAAAGCAAAGTCAACTGGAATTGTTCAGATTGACGTACTGAGGATGTAATAGTGTCTCAGCCACGAGCAAAGACTTCCCCCCGTAGCCGAGGTCTCTCCATCTTTGCCAGGTGAGATAATCCCATGGTGGGTATATTCATCAGATTGAAAAAGACAAGACTTCACTCTGTCTTCCCATCACGGCATCTCCCACTGGAAGCTTCAGTTCTACCCGCTGCCGGGGGCCGAGAAAGTCGGTTCAACTTTTAAGTCAACTTTGCTCTCGCAAAGGGATCTGAACTAACATTGCTGCGTGAGGTGCAAGCCGTGTGGATCTGACTTGGGGTTTTTATGAAGTTATCAGCTCAGGAGCTCAATGAAGGCCAGTTTGCGTTCAAGTGAAGACTCAGAAATGCTATAGAACTCCCCGTCACATATATATGGAGCCCGACAATAGGCGAGGCTCCGTCTTGGCAGCGAGTTTAGGTTTAGTGACCGGTACTTTTAATGCAGTGACAGCAGCGATATAATGAGTCCTGAAGATTGCTGATTCCTCTTTATGTGCCCCTCACAGGAAATCACCAAAACTCTAGCTGCTCGTTATCCACGTGGATGGATATCAAATTCTTAACGTTGATATGAGTTTTCGGTGCGGTGGAACATGCACAGAAACACACACTGCACGCACACACAAATAGACCTCACTCCTCCACCCACTCTTTTCCATCTTATATATTTCCAGCATGACTGAGCTCACCGCATTCCCCTACAGAGCCCTTCTCCAAACTTGCAGAGTGCTTGAGCAAACACTGTGTACTGGGCCAATTAAAACTCCTGTGGCGTGGGCGAAGGGGTATGGCAGCATGGGATGGATAGATGGGCCATAACGGCCCATTTGGGTAATGACCATCTTTTCCTTCTCCCTCTGTATATACACCTTTATCTCCTCCCTTCTTTTGTATTTATCTCCCTCCCCCCACCACCCCTCCATGTTGATCGCCTGTCACTCCTGCAGTGCTCCTGGGAGCAGCTAATTGCACCTCTTGCACTCCCCCGCTTCCCCCCCGTGTCATAGGATGCCAATTGTGGCGGGCACTCACTTTAAGCGATCAATGGCGCGAGTTGCTAAACAGCTCCGCGCGGGGCTGTCTGCCGGGGACGGCGGGCTGTGGTCGATGCAAGGCACTTTTGTGGCCTGTTGGTTGTGCATTTATTTCAAAGGGGATTTCTCATCATACGCGTCCGTCTTTCAACCAGGGTGTGCTGCGAGGCAAAAATGCACATAAGTTGATGGTATGAATCGAAGCCACGTCAACCCAAGAGCATGAAAAATATACAACAGTATTTTTTTTCTTTCTCGACGCCCCCCCCCCCCCCGCCCCCCCTAGTGTGAAACACTAAAACCTAAAGTTTAGACCTCGCCACTCCGATGAAAAAAGGGATGGCGTCTTCTCTTATATGTCGCTGAGGTGTCATCACGCTTCTGGTTGACAGTGCTGCCGCGCGCTTCTGAATGCACAGCATAAAGGAATAATGACAGAATGTGACAAATTATCACTCACAGCCTGTCAATCATCCACACCCAGGGGTTGTTTGTTGTGACACAAATAGCAACAGTGAACTTAGTCACGGAGAAGATGGCATTTGCAAAGGTTTGGGTTACGTCCTCGGTGTGCAAAGGAGCTGTTTTTCTTCTCGTACGCGTGCATCAGAGAAGGTGGAGTACTCTCTCCCGCGGGACCAAGAGGCCACGTTTCACACAAAAGGAAAGCGGCTCGGCGTTGATGATGCCTCGTTATCGTTCATTTACTCTGGAACGCGCAGTTGCATCTGACTGCATGCAAACAAACACCGCCGATGATTACATTCACGATAACAAAAGTCTATTCTATTTGTGGCCTCCCTCCTCTTTTATTTTAGCAAAATCACTGCTTCGAGACTCCTCCCGCGGCACATCGCCGGAAGAGGAAAAAGATCTTTTGAACACTTTGAATGCAGGGAAAGAGTCGTCACAAATGATCTGCTAATGTGATTACAGAGTAATACCCCTGAGTGCTCAATGAGAATGGCAAAAAAAAGAGGAGGAAGCAAGGAGTTGTTTGTGTGTGTGTGTGTGTGTGTGTGTGTGTGTGTGTGTGTGTGTGTGTGTGTGTGTGTGCGCACCTGTCGATCCCCAGTCTCCCTATAGTTTGCATGTCGAAGTGTCCTTGAGCAACACACTGAACCCCCAGTTGCTCCCCAGGCGCTTTTCAGCAGCCCACTGTTCCTAAATTGCTATGGATGGGTTAAATGCAAAGACCAAATTTTATGTGTGTATGTAATATGACAAAAATAAAGTTTCTTCTTTCTATGTATGTATGTATGTATGTATGTATGTATCCATCCATCTATCTATCTATCTATCTATCTATCTACCTATCCATCCATTCATCCATCCATATATCTTTAAAAGAAAGTGATCATAGGAAAGACATGCTCTCTCTCTCTCTCTCTCTCTCTCTCTCTCTCTCTCTCTCTCTCCCTCTCTCTCTCTCTCTCACTGTACAGGCTGACATTACCAATGCCTGATTACGCTTTAAATTTCAGTCATCAGTTTCAAATCTAATCAAGGAGAAAATGAATATTTCAAAACCATATTTCAGAGCAGTTCTCAACTCTATTCATGTCTGCTAATGAGAGAGGCGTAGATACAGTAGACAGGCCCATGTGCTCTTTAATATCCCCCTTCTTGGCTTTTCTCTACATTACGCGGCCGCTTCCTTTTGACCACAGAATGCTGCCCAGTTTGTTTGTGTTTCCACTGAAGTACTAGACGAGACCGTAATGTGTATTTTTTTGTCATCTGTCCTTGGCCATATTCTGTTTGTTTTTTATTTGAGTCAAATCAAAGCTTGTATTATTTGCTGCTCAAAATGGGTTCGGATACCATGGGTTCCTGTTAGTAGGGATGGTATCGTTAGAATTATATCAATACCAGTACTATCGATACTGCTTATCGGTTTGGTTCCTTATCCATACTCTTATTGTTTTCTTTTTTGGTTATTTTGTCAGAATTTAAAAAAAGAATTTAAAAAAAATCGACATTGCTTTATCATTAATATGTAAACAAATAGTCTTTCTTGAACGGCAGCAGCAGAAATGTTTCAATAACTCTCTATTATTGATTAAACTATTTCAATGCCAGCAACAAATGTACATTTGAGAACATTCAGGGAGGAGTATATTTGGAGTTGAGAGCCTTGGTCGTCTCCCTCCAGTAAAGTAACAATTATTGTTAAGGTGTGTTGGCAGTGGTAATAACTTAAAACACTAACTTATAACAACACAGCTGCTCTCATTATTAATAACTATGTATCAAACTACTCCATAAACCCATTCATTGTTAATCAAATCTCTTTGAATTCACTGTAGAGAAGGGGTGCAGGCCTTTAACAATAAACTATATATAGCTATATATATCTATATAAAAACATTTCATTACAAAATTTCCAAAATAAATGACAAAAAACATGAACGGCTCTGTAAATATGTATTATGCCACTGTCAGCTGTAATGACCGAAATAAATATCCTGCTCACCCTCATCCATCACTGCCTGCCATTATGAATCCAAATATAATGTTTTCCAGATCACATTTCCTCCTCACCTGGTTTGGAGCCTTCACAGGTGCAGGGCTGTCTCCCACACCACTTCTTCGTTTCCAACACCGATCCATTTTGTGTCACTGCATTCGAGGGAACATTAGCTAGCTAACGGTGGTAAAACACGTTTCTTTTTACCCGATGATGTGTCAACATTCAAACATGAATTTGTGTGGCTTTGTGTGAAATACTTTACTCTTTTTATTTATGTATTTGAAAAACAAGCACACGGATGATCAGAGTTTTTGTCAGATTGTGTAAACTCATTTTACGTAAAGGTATGGTCGTCAGTTACTGACCTGGTGGTTTGTTTAAACCTGTATCTGACTGCTCAGATTTCTTGCCCCAACTTAATTTTCATGTTCCCAGATCTCAGCAATTAACTTGGCGAGCACACATTTATTATTGCCAACAGGTAACAATGATAGCCACAGTTATAGAAACACAGCTGGAATGTGTCTTCGACGACGGGCCCGGCAATACAAAAATGTCCCTTATCTGATTATTGCTGCTTTTAGGGATTATGATTTCAGATGCTTTTTATATAATTAACTTTGTTCTCAATAAGGGGAACACAGACTTTATTTCACGTATACAAACTATATTAAATGTCACTCAAATAATGAATTTATCAGTTCAGGCTTTTAAATTCTTTCCTATTAATGAGCAGAACTACAAAATGCATAAACTGCTCATCTAAAAAGGCAAATAGTGGGCGGTCACCATGTGAGGGTTTGTTGACATGGAAGTTTGCATCTAATACGTACAAGTCTTGAATAGACACCGACACAAAAACAAAAACGTACCAATTTAATTGTAATTCTCAGGACCTATCATTAGCGCAGTGGTTCTCAAACTTTTTCTGTTACACCAGGAAGAAAAATGTTCATGCTCCAACCACCCCAACTAAATTTTAACTAAATGGTCAATGCTGAATTTTTATTGAAATTACAACTTTTTGTGACTCCTCCATCTGTGCTTTTTCACATAATAGAATAAAACAAAAACTGCAATCACTTTGAAGTAAACCAGATTAATCCATCAGCCAAAAACAATAACTAATATTTGGCAAAAAAAATAGCTTATTGTGGCTGCAATTAACCTGTTTTGCACAGAATATCTTTAAGATAATAATGAAGTGCAACCTGTGAAAAACTAAACAAAACAAGTTCAAATATTTGGCAATAAAGAGTTTTACTGAGTTTTACACCGCATATCTTTTTAAAACAACAATAATGTGCAAACTGTGCAAAACAAAACAGCTTTCCATTACAAATCTTTTTTTGTAGAGGGGTGAGCCCCACAGTTTGAAAAAAAAAAACTGCTATAAACACTCAATTGCATATTCCGGAACACTGTGACCTTGGAATGGAACACCCAATCAAAGCCCCAGCTTTAGAACTCTCAGGGGGCAGTTTACTCATATAGACTCCAGTCTTAGAGGAACAGGCACATACGTTGTTAGAAAGGTCTTCAGTTATCATGGGCATCGTAGTTGGAAAACTCGTCAAAGCTCTGGAGGAGGAGATCTTCCCTAGAGTAGTGAAGAGAAAAATAACAGAAGACCATGAAAACCCACAGGAGAAACGCAGGCGACTGGAACCCATCCCCTGTGACAATGAGTTGCCGTCCACCTCAGGGGACACTGGTAAGCTTCATGCCCATAGTTTAATTGGAGCAAGTTAATAAACAACTAGCCTAAACTATTATTCTGCTATAAATGACAAGCTATTTAGCTATTTACAGCTATTTACATCTTATGACGGCCCGTCTTTTAGTTTGAGGGACCTTTTGTCCACATTTGTGTTGTGACTCAGTAAACTGATGTTGTGATGTTTTTTTCTAAGCACTAACCACTAGGAGGAAGGCCGTTGCCGATGACGAACCAGTTGAGACAAAGAAGAGGACATTGGACCAGTCAGCCATGTTTAAGGCCAAGTACCAGGAGCAGGAGAAACTTGGCGAAGGAGGATATGGATGTGTGTTTGCTGGCAACCGCAAAGCAGATAATCTGAATGTAAGTGTTACTCCCATGTTCTTGTACACACACGCAGACACACACACACACACACACACACATACACACACACACACACACACACACACACACACACACACACACACACACACACAGTATGGTGAGGAAGTGTAACAAAAAAGTCTTGTTTGTATCTCGTAGGTCGCTATCAAGCATATCGCCAAAGACCACACTCTCCAATACGAGGACAATAACGGGAAGCAGATCCCCATGGAGGTCGCCGTCATGCTGAAACTGGCGGCCGAAACAGAGCGGCCTTCAGCACCCGTTGACCTGCTGGACTGGTACAATCTGGACCAGGAGCTGATCCTGGTGCTGGAGAGACCGATGCCGGCCGTAGACCTCCACCACTACATTAAAGCTAAAGGAGGCTTCTTGAAAGAAAAGGACGCGAAGGTAAGCAGCTGCAGTCAACTCAGAGTCACAGCCATGAAAACATGTCAAAGCATTCTCCTCTCTGATCCTTTATCTCTCTCTTTTTGTTTGTCAGGTTATACTGAGACAGGTGGTGGATGCAGCCATTGACCTCCAGCAGAGACACATCTTCCACCGGGACATTAAGGTGGAAAATCTCCTTATTGAGACCGGCATTGAAAAGAAGCCGCGAGTTCGCATCATTGATTTTGGTGTGAGCTGCTTCGGCGCGGAAGGAGACGCTTTTCAAAACATCCAAGGTAAGTCCAGTTTCACGCCTGCTCTTCACTAACTTTACCAATCAAACAAAGCTCCTCCTCCTCACTGTCTTTTTATTATGTCTGTATATTTTAGGTACTCACTTCCCCCCAGAGTGGTACAATCAGAAGGAGTACAAAGCTGGACCCACCACAGTATACCAGATTGGAGGGGTCCTGTACGACATGCTCCACCAGCAGTCATTTGGACAGGAAATACTGTATCTGCAGCGGAGGATCAACTGGGCGTTTTCCGAAAGTAAGAAAAACATACACAAACATGTCGGCAGACAAAAATCTGTTAATTTGAGTTCACGTTGTGATGGATCACCAGAGCTGCCGTCCTCACCCTTTTCCTCCTTCTTTCTCTCCAGATTGCAGAGATTTCTTCAAGTCGTGCTTCCAAACGGACCCGGATCGGCGTCTCACCCTCCAGCAGCTGAGGAATCACCTATGGTTGAGATAGTATCAAGTCGTTTATAATTTGGAATGTGATATATGTGATATATGGAACATATGTGATATATGTGATATATGGAACATATGTGATATATGGAACATATGTGATATATGGAACACGTGATATATGTGATATATGGAACATATGTGATATATGTGAAATATGGAACATATGTGATATATGGAACATATGTGATATATGGGACATATGGAACACATGTGATATATGTGAAATATGGAACATATGTGATATATGTGATATATGGAACATATGTGATATATGGGATCTATGGAACACATGTGATATATGTGATATATGGAACATATGTGATATTTGATGTGATATTTGGTGGCAGGTGGGACATTGGGTTGTCGTGGCCCAGCCGTCCGAGGAGAGGGGATCTCTCTTTGAATTGCCTCTCCCGAGATTTCTTCCCATTTTGGGGAGTTTTTTCTCGTTTTCTTAGAGCTTGGGCTGGGTCAGGCGATACCGCTGCTTTTAAAATATATAAAATAACAAAATGAATTCATCTTTTCTTTCCACCACAGAGAATCATCATACTGTTTTTCTAATTACATTTTTACTTTAATAGGATTTAGTCACTTCAGCTGGTTTAATTCTGTCTAAAGACTGAGACAAATCACACGCTTGTTCCATCATAACAATGTATGCAGCTTGTCACTATTTCTTGACATTTGGGGACATGCTTCTACAGCTTATTTAAAAATATCCAGCAAGTTTGGGGATGTTTCGACAAACTGTCATTTGTTGTATGTATCCAGCGAGTTTAGTATTGATGGCACAAAAAAAATATGATTTTACTTTGATTCATGTTGTGCCACGGCCATTTTTTTTTTTTTGGGGGGGGAGGCATTTGTAGCGCCCCAAAGTGATTGATTTGATGAAACCTTCAGGGTATATTGTAAGTGCTCAAATACATGAAAAGTGGAAAATCTAGATAGACATACTTTCGTGGTTACGTTTTTGGCCGCCTTGTCGAGCCAAAACGGCTGAATTAGCGAGGCTGTCCAAGGCTCCCTGCAGGACGGGGGCAGTATGGCGAGCTCTGCTCCGAGGCTGTTCCGATTGGACCCATGGCGAGACTACAGTGGTGTGCGGAGAATGCATCTGCCATGGCTCATAATTCTTTCTAAAAAATAAAAACACATAGTAAAGTTTATTTTGTTCTTGCATAGATTTAATATTTCACTTTCAAGCAAACAATGACTACTGAGTTACTTACATTATGTTTATATAGTAAAATGTTATACACAATTTATAATGCGTTATAGACATGACTTAGCATTCCTCATGACCTGTGATAATATGTACGATCACGTGTCACAGAAGGCGATCACTTCTGTTTCTTCACAAATCTTGGGTCTACTACTAAACAACTTTCTGTGAGAGACCTCTGGGGGTTGCTTACATTCAAACCTATTTTAATAAATAGCCGCCATTACTTTTGGTTCAACATTGTCGGAACTACGCTAACGAGTTAGCAGTTAAATGACAACATTGATGCCACTCTCATAATTGATTTGTTGAATGCGAAGCTAGCTGATTAGCTTAATTTAACCCTCTGGGGTTTACCGTCACGCCAGCGTGTTATACATAGTTTAATTAAAAAAGAAAATCATCTCTCCGCGAAAATATGGCGCAGAAAAAATAATCCGCTACTGTTAGAACCGCCAAACTCTGCAGTTTCCGGCCCCCTCCTCTGTGTCCTTCTGTGTGGCTGTAACGTAAGCTGACACTCCTTTCACCGTGATTAGTCAATTCAGGTGTCCGTCAAAAAAAGTTGTGACTACCTATGAACAGTCAGGAAATCCCTAAGGCCCTCCCCACCCAGCTACGCTACAAAGGACCTAGGATACAATAACCTCCACACCTGAGGTTTATATATACATGCTGTAGTTTACAGTCAGACAGAAGCTAGAGATAATGGAGAGAACACAGTTCACAACAGAGGAGGACGTTGCAGCAATTTTTGCCAGCAGCGATGAGGACGGAGGAGCGTCAGACAGGCCCTGAAGGCTTCGACTCCTGGAGAGGAATATGCCGAGAGAAGGGATCCACTGGAAGATGGTACGTGTATTTACTAACTCAACTTTGTTTTGGCATATTTACGCTAGCACAGTGAGCACATTTAGCTGGTCCCGATCCCTTCGGTGGTTTTCCCCGGTGCCCGAGTCTGATTCTGAGACGGGGCTGGCTGTTGGGGAGCTAGCAGGGAGCTAGCGCTAGCTCCGCGAGCTAACGGGAGATAGCTTGCTACAGCGGGGACACCACTGGAGGTAGTATCAGCTTATTACCCGACTGCATCGTCAATATCACTTAGTACCAACTAGTGCTGATCTTCGTTACGTGTTTGTAAGACGTAATGCTAACTATCGGTATGTGTTTATACATTAGCAACGTGCTAACGCACTAACATGCTAACGTACCGTTTAGCTCGTGCCCGGAGCTCTGTCACTGTTTTGTTGTGTAATCGTAACTTTCTTTCATTGAACTTATTACTGACTGGTAGTCATTTATTTTACAGAGAGGACTCACAGCTGTCAGGGTCCAGTGGACAACATGCAGCTTCGCTACAGCCACCTGCACCTATGCTATCGACGTGGAAGACTGAAGGCCTGAGCCCTGTTTACCAGGTAATGTACACAGCTCAGCTACACATGTACACCTGTTGAACTGTTCAAACTACTAACTAGTAGTCATTTATTTTACAGAGAGGATGTACCACCACCAGCCCCTCTAGCACAGCCATCCCCACCAGCCCCGGTCTGTTTTCTATTTCTGAACATGTATATGTGTAAATATTGTTTTATTCATGAATAATACATATTTTATTTGAAAACCAAACATGTTGTGATGGTAATTTTTCATTTGCACACACCCCATAAAGCTTTATCTGCAGTATGAAGTCATTTCTCAGTCCCATTTCTATCATTTTGGTGAAAGGTGTGACAGGCCACATTTCTGCTCAAAAAACGATAATATTTTTTGGGGTTTCAGACATTTATTTTCATGTTTCTAGCATGAATTCACATATTTCACTGCTTTTGTGAACCTAATATCTTTGGTAAACCAACTTCTAGCACCAAAACGTTTTGTCAACATGAGTAAAGGTATGTTTTCACAAGATATATGAAGAATTTTTAAAAATCTAACTTTAATTTTTCAGCTTTAGATTCATATTATCACTTTATACTTTTGCCTTCTGGCAATTGTGCCTCATTATATAGATAGCTGAGATTGTTCTGCAATTTTAGATGTAACACATGGGTATGTATCTTATATGCAAGTGCCTTAAAAGGAGACTTTAAGAAATTATGTAAAATCTAGAAAAAGGCTAAGACCCTGAAGGGTTAAGAGGAAACAGCTGGCCTTGATCTGTACTAATCTGCCTTCCAACACCTCTACACCTCACAATTTAACACTTTATATCTTATTTGTTTAACATGCAAAAATATAAGTGTAAAAAGCAAGAATTTGCAGCGTTACGGGGGTTATGTGATGGAAGTAAATGTACTGGACTCTGCTGGTTGCCTGGGATAGGAAAGATCATCTGAGCACTTTAGATATCTGCACCACATTTCATGGCAATCCATCCAAATATTTCACACACCAAAAAAAACCTGCAGGTGGCAATTGAGGAAAAGTTCAAATCAGGATTCAACAGTGTTTGAGATGTTTCAGACCTGACCCACAGAAAACATACCGAAAGCCAAAAATGTTTCTGTATTCAATCTTAAACCACTTCAAAACCAATCCCCCCCTAGGGGGGGCAGACTGAGCAATTGTTATATAAAACTGTAAATCATAGCTTGTTTTATGAAAAAAAAGCCCCAAACTGTTTTATTTGTATGTATTGAACGCCATAAGTAATATACAAGTGAAATATATGGTTTGGTACATGAGAAAATTCAAATGTCACAGATGTGCGGCCCAATGCAAATGTTGGAGACCTCGCCTGAATTTTCTCTGTACTAAACCCTCTCTAACTTTGTTCTGCTTCACTTTATCAAAGTCAACCTTTGCAGTGAGAATGTTCTGCAAAGTTAGACCGTATAGCTGCATCATTTCAAAGAATTATCCTGAATGTGTGACCTGTCTAGACAAGTGATTTATTACATGAGATCAGGGCCCTATTCTTCGTACCTGGCTGACTGAGTTAGCGGGCTAATTTTCAGGATAAGATGACGTAGGTCTGGCTTTTCGGTTCCTCGAAGCAAGTTTAGAAAAATCATCATAGCAACACAGCCAAAAATGTAAACCTGCTCCCGCTCAGGCTTACTGAAATTCACTGGATAAGTTGGCCACTCCCACCAGACAAAAAAGGCAGCTCCCTTCCTCATTGATGAAGGAGCGATATTAGTTTTATAGGGAGAGAGTTCTTCCAGATCGCCAAGATCCATTCTCACATCATCATGACTTCCTGTACGACCGCAATCGATTCTGCCGTCAAGGAATCACTTATTTACGAGACCTCCTCGAGCTGCGGACATTGATCACCAACCGGCGCAGCCGAGCATTGCCCGTCTCACAGACATAGACTATCACCCGCTGCATGCCGTGCTGTTCTTAAGTTTATTTAGCGCTTAAGAAACTTATGGATGTGTTGAAAGCATTCATAATTATATGACAGTGTTATTAGTACACCATACATATCATTATTGTAGAACATGATTAAGGTGATCGTGATAAGGATACAGAGAATCACACACCATTTCTTTTCACTGCTTCAATTGATTGAATTTCTGATTATGAATAATACATACATACTGATCTGCCCATACACATATTCAAACTCCTAGTTATATGGTAATCTACACCTAAATGAATATACACATATATTGTACATGTATTGTGCATACAGTACATATATACAAGTATATATTTATTCGTATACTACTGCCAGCAGGCACATTTAAATAAATATAATCTGATTGATTTGGATGATGAAGCACTTAAAATTAGCCGATACATTTTCCCAACACTGACGCATTGAACTTGTCTGTTATATTTGCGACGCTTATGTCTCGCAGCGGGGGCGGTGTAAAGCTGCGTTCACACCAAAAACGTTGCAAAAACGTTGCGAATATTCGCAACGCGTTTGCTGTGAATGAATGGTATTGACTTCCTCATGTAGATGATATTTAAGAATCATATAAACACAACTTTGTCTGCGTGTCACCTCAGTTGGCAGGTGATTCAGGGCGGTTGTAATTCCTATAGCCGCTCCGTCCTCTCCCGTTAATTAGATAATGCTTCACTTCTGCTGGCATCACACACTTGATGAACGCAGTCCTGGGAGATTACTTCTCCAGAGCAGCAGACAGGCTGGATTACCTAGACAAATTAATGGCTCTATAATTTGATTTCCTTGGGATTGCAATGTCTAAGCGACTCCAGCAGAGAGGAAGGGGTCTGAATCAGCCCTGCTGCGCGGCGACATTAGCTAATCACATCTGCATGCTAAAGAGGCCGCTGGGGCCACAGGGAAACAAAAGGCTCCGCAGAGGTAGGAAATGAGAACGATTTTCTCAAGGAACTGATGTGTGGGGGGAAAACTAGTGGGCTCAGGGGTACGACCCGGGGTTCAACCACACAGGGTGAAGGATGTGAGGAAACCACCAAATGTGTGCTTACGTTAGCCTAACACAAACCTGTGTGCTACCCAACAGGTAATAGTCCACTTTATATGAATGAAAACAACTTCACTAAAGTGTAAAGTAGCCTAACATACTTTTACCGTATAGCTCCTCAGTCTATAACAAAAGTTTCCACAGTATGAAAGAAAAACGCTAATGACACCGAATGCGTTGAATTTTTTTCAGGGTGCTCCACAACTTCACTCCCATTGTAAACAACCACAAAACTGAATGTCTGCTTTGTGTGATGCGGCCCTGAGAAGGCCATGCATGTGCACACAATGCAGGATACATCCTCACCTTGGTCTCTCTGCCCCGTGGTGTCGAATTGAAACTGTTCCCTTTACTTTATAGCAGATTTGTGTTCTTTGCTTGCAGTTTATTGATTTCCCAAAATAAAAGCCTTTGCTTCCCAAAATAAAAGCCACATGTATGTATGTATGTATTACCCATAATGTCAAATAGACTACGGGTACAGTTACATGATAAAGAACTTATGTTGTGTTTTGCTGCTTCACAGTGCTAATAAAAGTTGTAATGGCAGCTAATTAAACTGTCTCATCAGGGAACCCTCGGCCTAATGAGCCTCTCACATTTCAACAAGTAAACTGCTGCTGTGGAACAGTTCAGGCAACCGTTCCCGATCCATTCTCTGGGGTAACTCTGTGAATGAAAGTTTTGCAATTAAATTGCAAATAATGTGACTTCTCCAAAGCGCAATTCATTCATTTCTGTGTGTGCGCGTGTGTGTGTTCTGTGTGACTGATAGTGTGGCTCTGAGTGACTGACGCCGAGTGACGGCCAATCAGGGAAGCAGCTCTGCCTGTCCAGGACGTCCTATCTGTGCTGACGGCGCAGATTCGATCGGCTCCTGCACAGGATCGGTTTTGCTCGCCGCCCACGTACTGATGCACTCACACACACACGCGATGGCGTGTCAACTCATTAAACAGACTCGCAAAGTGGTTGTGCTTCTTATGTAACAACAACAGTACCTTGTGTAAGCATTTAGTACCGGCCATTTATACTGGAGTGTGCAAAAAGCTTTAATTCCCATGGCAACGCAATTGATTTGGAAGTGAGAGGTAATATTCATCTCTGCAAGCGCGCTGCTGTAACTGTTATTATGCAATGATTACATTTCCAGTGCTTCAAACAGGCAGCGACACATCAGGGGCTCGGTTCCAAAACGTATGTGGCTGCTCATCACGCATGCACACTACACGTTAGATGACTCATCATGCGTGATCTGTTGCCTATCTTTTTTGTTGTAAGGCTTTATGATAGCTACGTCAGGATCAAACTTTATGAGAGAATAAATAACTAAGTCACTTTTTAGCTTTTGTACAAACATACCAGACACTGTTTCAAAGAATATCAGCGAGGTAATTCAAGTTACTGTATCGCACGCCCCTGCAACAAGTTCATCCGGCAACGTCTCTCTTACAGACGCCTGAATAGGATGGAGAAATCACAAAAAGCACGTTTTCTTCTCAGACTGTCTTGGACAGCTGATATGAATGAGAAAAGCTCAGGCGTGTTATCCTTGAGACCTCCATCAGTCAGTGACCGGCGAGCCTCTTCATCCTGGCACACAGTGTGCTCTATTGGGGGGGGGGGGTGCTGCCCCTCTTCTGTGGTTCAAAACACTGCATTGTGGCCATTTTGATCTCTGCACACTCCCCAAAGGCACAAAACTATTCTGGCATTTTGCCGACAAGGCAACTGGGGAGAGCCAAATGAATTGCACATGACATGCCATTAAATTCTTCTTTTTTATATAGGTATAATACATTGATTACTTGGCGTCTTCTTTACAGGGCTTGCATAAAGGCAACTAAGTAGATGATTATAAGACATGCACTTACAGTTCATTACAATCCTTCCTCAGTTGTTTTATGGCGTTTTGCCCGTAACACTGGTTGACTGGGGAGAGCCGTGCCCCGTCGCGCTAAGGAGGCTCAGGGTGTCAGGAGAGAGCAGGGGACGCTGCTGCAAACCCTCCTCAATTCTCCAGATACGGACGGAGAGGAAGAAGAGGAGTGAAGAGAAGCGCAGATGACGCTGCCTTCAGAGCGTCAGTGGACATGAAAGGAACTCGGGGGGGCTTTGGTTGGAGACTGTTCACAGATTAAAGCAGCTAGAAAGTGCATGCAATAGTTGGGGGGCTTGGCATGTGGCTGCCTGTTCGAGATTTGGTCTGGTTGGTTTGTGAATTATTACATTTTTCAGCCACACAAGGGCTGTGAACACAACACTGACATTAACAGTTCTTAAATGTTGTAAATATCTGATAAATAGCTTGCCAGCCAAATTAATTTCACATGATATGCCATTACATTCTTCTTTTTTTATGATACATTGATTACTTGACATCTTCTTTACAGGGATTGTATAAAGGCAACTAAGTAGATGATTATGAGACATGCGCTTGCAGTTCATTACAATCCTTCCTCAGTTGTTTTATGGCATTTTGCCCGTAACACTGGTTGACTTCTTGCTTTTTCAGAGAATATATTGTTTGCATGCCCTCTGGCGTTTTGAAGAATACTGCAACGAACAGTGCTTTCCAGCGTAAGCGCCTTTCTGCGTGCGCTCGTAGCTCACGTGCCATCTTAGGGAGCCAGAGCCTCACGTTTAATATTTACTGGATATGACAAACAATGTAGCCCGCAGCAAGTAGGAAACTTTCAGCTCCCTGCCGCATCGCCCTCCAGCCAGCTGCCACGTTTTATGTAGTGAAATGAGGATGTATCGGACAGATAACTCCTCATTTTAATATCAAATATTTATTATGTCAAGTTTAACGTGAGGAGAACATGTGGTTTGAATATTTTAAAAATACTTAAGGTTACAGACAGAGATGTCTCCCGGAGATGGTGAAAGTTTTTGTAGGACACAGGAAAAAAAGCATCCATCATCCACATTAACCTCTGCCCTATACATCATTTTTTTTTTACTTCTGCCTTTGCTTCTGACAGAGAGCGGTAATGATTCACACGGACACTAGAGATCCTTTTCAGGTAAACATAAATAGGTTATAGAGAGTTGAACAAACCACGGATGTATCTCTTGTCAGGACCGTCTAATCTCATCTCACTGTATATGAAAAGCTATTTGTCATCCAATTTTTTACAGTTTTATTCATGATGAAAATGAATTTCTGCCCTGATGGAATCAAGATAAAAATCCAGCTGAAATGTCCAAGTCGAACAACAGCTGTGAAGATTAATACATTTACCAAGAGGTTGTTGATGTTATCTACACCAACAGTGGTTGACGGTAAGAAAGTATATCTGCTTTAGCACTTTACCATAACTATACTCCACACCTTCACTAAATTTCAGAGGTAAATATTGTGCTTTTTTTCTTCTTTTTTTCACATTTCACACAGAAGTAAATAAGATCAGCTAATAAGATGGAACATATTGTTAAATCTTTAACTATCCAACAGCATAAAGAGACTGAAATGATCTGCACCTCAAACAGCTACAGCATTCAAACCCATTCACGTTTATGCATACATTATGATCATCTAATAATGTAATACACACAGTAAATATAACACTCTGCACAATGAGGCCTGTTTTTTTATATATTTATCGACCTGTAACTTCCACCAGTAGAATGCAATTAAAATGGTACCTAAATGTAAGTATTTTTACATAATTATTTCTAGTATTTAATTAAAAGAACAGTGTGTAGCATGTAGGGCAGAAACGGAATATCATACCAATAAGTGTGTTTTCTTTGGTGTGTTGTGTTACCTTAGAATGAGCAACTTAGATCTAAATATATATCGGGTCCTCTTCACATAGTCAGTCGGTCGCCATGTTTCTACAGTAGCCCAGAATGGACAAACCAAACACTGGCTATAGAAAGAGACATTTGTGTTTTCCCGTTTTCTTGTAGGCCATCGTAGTTCTTGCTTGGCACACAGGAGAAGTTTCAGTTGGTTGCAAATCGGCAACCTCACCACTAGATGCCACCAAATCCTGCAAACCGCACCTTTAAAGGACGTGCGTGCTTCTTTCCCAACCAATACGGACATTTTATGAGATTGGTAATTTGCATATACCTTAAAAATACATCTTCTCTGATCAATTAAGTAACCATGAACAATAAAAAGGAATTTAGAAACTACAAAGCTGGAAGAATATTTAGTTCCTCTTCAATCATTTTTTCCCCTCAAGTAAGCTGAAGCCATATCTCTCCATTTAATTTTCCCACTTCCCTCTATTATCCTATCAGATGAAAAGCTAATAGGAAACTCCCTCCTGATTCAGACCATTCCTATTGAGTATGCTAATGCTACCGCTCTCCTCCCTCACCCACAGGGGAGTCAATTACCAATTAGCATGCTCTTTATAAACCCAGTAAGATGCACCTGTGGCATGCTGCCTCGAAGCAAGTTTAGAAAAATCACCATAGCAACACAGCCAAAAATTTAAACCTGCTCCTGCGCAGGCTTACTGAAATTCACTGGATAAATTGGCCACTCCCACCGGACAAAAAAGGCAGCTCCCTTCCTCATTGATGAAGGAGCGATAATAGTTATATTAGTTTTATAGGGAGAGAGTTCTTCCAGATCGCTAAGATCCGTTCTCACATCATCATGACTTCCTGTACGCGGCGCAATCGATTCTGCCATCAAGGAATAATTTATTTAAGAGAGCTTCTCGAGCCGTATTGAACACCACACGCCCATTGCCCGTCTCAGAGACATAGGCTGCGGTCGAATAGTCCTTTTTGGTTAGGAACCTTCCTAACTGAGTGAAATGACCCGGAAGTACCTAAGTGGCCGCCATGATAAGTGCCGGTCGAATTGTCCAAACGCAAAGGAAAGGAGCTTCAATGCTTCCTAATTTAGCTCCTTTAGCATAGGAACCACTGGACCTTCCTTTACGAAAGGAGAGGAGATAATGCCGACCCACAATTCCTTGTGGCGGCAACATTTAAAGTGACGTATCATTCGGCCGTTCACGAGAACAAACGATCGACCGACAAACGCAGATCATGCAAATAACCGTTGCTATAATTTGGGAATACTTTCAATAATCTGTTAAACCGGCTGGCAAACTATGAACGTTACGTTGCTGAAAACTGCTGTAAAGTGATGAAACTGACGTATTTGATATTCTCTCTGGTGTTGAACTGCAGCTTCAGCCCTCATTCTTTTATTTTATTTGACTTCAGGTACAGAAGCTTTAATGAAAGAGTTAAACTGGACGAGCTCTTCAGTCTGACTCATATTTCTGATTATCATCTTTTTAATCAACTATTTTGTCACATTATAATAAAACATATCAAGTCAACACAAGTTGTGTGGTGTTTCATAAACTATTGTCTGCATATTTTTATGATCAGATTATAATCTGCATGTAAATAAACCATAACAACAAAAAGGGATATGAGACGCACATATATGACACACATCGTTTGTGGGATAACGTATTTAATTCAGCATGTTTGAAACTGAACAAAGAGACAGTTTAGTAGCTTTGTACTCTCTGTGAAAAATATGTTGGTTTCACTTTCATATTCCTTCGTTCATTTCTATTCCAAACTCGTTAATAAAGTAATACTATGAACCGGGTTGTTTATGTCGTTATGACACAACACTGTAAGAAGACAGACGAAGTATCTAAGCTGCGTATTGTAGTCCATCTTCGGAACATTGTAGTTTCACCGCTGCAGACAGACTGACGTCACTAATCGCCTGCCGTCGCGTCCTAACTACGTCACTTAGGGAAAGTGGAGTTGGATTTGCCAAACACCGCGGTTGTCTTCTCCTAACTCCTCATGAATTCTCCTTCCGATCTTTCCTTAACCCCGTGACGTTTTCCACAGAGGTTAAGGAAAAGTGCTTAGGGTTAGAGGTTAGGAGGTAATTATTTGACTATTCGACCGCAGCCATAGACTATCACCCGCTGCATGCCGTGCTGTTCTTAAATTTATTTAGCGCTTAAGAAACTTATGGATGTGTTGAAATCATTCATAATTATATGACAGTGTTATTAATACACCATACATATTGTAGAACATGATTAAGGTGATCGTGATAAGAATAGAGAATCACACACCATTTCTTTTCACTGCTTCAATTGATTGAATTTCTGATTATGAATAATACATATATACTGATCCATCCATACACATATTCAAACTCCTAGTTATATGGTAATCTACACCTACATGAATATACACATATATTGTACATGTATTGCGCATACAGTACATATATCCTCATAAGTATATATTTATTCGTATACTACTGCCAGCAGGCACATTTAAATAAATATAATCTGATTGATTTGGGTGATGAAGCATTTAAAATTAGCCAATACATTTTCCCAACACTGACGCATTTAACTTGTCTGATATATTTGCAACGCTTATGTCTCGCAGCGGCGGTGGTGTTAAGCTGCGTTCACATCAAAAACGTTGCAAAACCATTGCGAATATTCACAACGCGTTTGCTGTGAATGATTAAGGTATTGTTTGTTTGTTTGCGTGTTTTATTCAGTCAATCATTACAATACAATACAATATTCTATATAATATACAAAACAGAAAGACTGAAAAGGTATAGGTAGAAGCAAAAAGCAAAAAATTCTTATATATTCCTATCCTAAATTATTATCAATTAAATCAGATAATTAATTCGAAATAAAGAAGAAAAAAAAAATATATATACATACATACATACACATATATATATATATATATATATATATATATACATACACATGTTGTTTTGGACGGTCAACCTGGCATCCAATAACTATTACGCGCTTTCAATATACATACATTTCATTCACACTTGTAACCCTCAACAATTGTTTATAAATAATTCTTTTGAAAACCAAAAATTAGTTGACCGTTCTTACATCCATTTTAGCGTTGTTCCATAACTGAACTCCTACAATAGAAATAAATCTTCTTTTAATCCCCTTTTTAGCTTTTTGTACAATAAACAAACATATCTCAAATCATATTTACACTCATGTATTGAAAACAACCGTTGTACACAGTCTGGCAGTGACTTTGCTTTAGCTCTGTACATTGTCTGCATTATTTTATAATATACCAAATCATTAAATTTCATAGCATGTGATCTGTAAAACAAAGGATTTGTGTGCTCATAGTAGCCAGCATTATTCATGATGCATATCGCTCGTTTTTGTAACAAAACTGTTGAATTTATAGATGTTTTAAAAGTTGACCCCCACACCTCCACACAATAAGATAAATATGGAAGTATAAGTGAGCAATAAATGATATACAAGGCCTTAGAAGTTGGTACATCTCTACATTTATACAGTATTGCTATTGACTTGGACATTTTACCATTTATATATTCAATATGTTGTCTCCATGTTATTTTATGATCAATCACAACCCCGAGGAATTTAGTCTAAAAAACTCTTTCAATTTTATCATCACAGAATTTTAATTCAATATCCCCCTCTAATTCCATTTGATTTCCAAAAACCATGAATTTAGTTTTCTTTATATTAAGAGATAATGTATTAACATCTAACCAAGATGTTATCATTTCTAGCTCCTTTTCAATAACAAACAAAGGTTCCTTCAATCGTTTTCCTGAACAAAATAAGTTATATCGTCAGCAAAAATGACACATTTTAATAAATTAGTAACATTACAAATATCGTTAATGTAATGTATAAAAAATATTGGACCAATCACTGATCCCTGTGGTACTCCACAGGTGACATTCCTAAATCCTGACACCATGTCATTAACTTGCACACACTGCTGTTTATTTTCCAAGTAGCTTTTCAACCAAGAGTGAGCTATCCCTCTTATCCCATACTTCTCCAATTTCCTCAATAATTTACTGTGATCTATAGTATCAACAGCCTTCTGGAGGTCAATACCAATAGAATACTCATCATTTTCAACTGCCTTTGTTATTCCTTCCACCATCTCCATTCTCACAAAGAGATGTTGACTTCCTCATATGCGTTCATGATCATCTCCTGCTTCTCAGCGGAGAGAAAAAAAAAGGTTCCTCTGAGTTTATTTGCCATTGTACTGTTAGAACATCGTGGTGTCAGTGCTCAATTATTATCCCTTCTGAAGAGGAGCGGGCATGCGCATTTATCCAGATGACTGACGTCTGGTTAGAATTAACGAGACCGTTTCAGCACGGATCTGCCGTTGAGAAACCGAGTTAGCCTGACGTCAATCATCTCGCTAATTTAAGCTGGATAATAGGACATTTGCTCGACTTTGTTGAACCACGTACGAAGAATACCCTCCAGATCTCACTGTGATGCAAACATACAACCACCATATTCCCCAACTACAGCAGAATTAAGACTCTATTCATCCATTCAATAGGATCTCCCAATAGCACTGTGTACTGGTACAACCCAGTACAGCAGTACTATTACTATAAATAGAGAACACTGTAGTCATTGTTGCGGCAGTTCAGTTTTACAAGCTCTCGAGGGAGAGCTTGTATAACAGAACTGCCGCAACAACAAAAAAGACAAAAAAGACAAAGAAAACAAAGGATTTTGAGCTTGTTCAAAAGCAATAAAATGGTAATGCTTCCTAAGACGCATCCTTAGTCAAGTATAGTCTCACAGTTTCAAATCAACGGACGGAAATGTGTGTGTCTGACACATCGCCAGACACATTTTGAGGTGAGACTACCTCTGGGACTGAGATTAAAGCTCATCTCTCTGATACTTGGCACATATTTCTACAGTGAATCCTCAACATTTGTACCACCGCCATAGAACATTGCATTACATAGCATTTCACTTCGCTCTTCTGAATTTTGACCCAAAAGACAAGGGGTTATATAGGTAGCAGAAACTCCAACACCATATATAAAAAAAAATTGAAGAAAGAAAAGAAAATACCAAAAAGAACATATTATTCTTGCTAAGCTTCCAGGAGATTTGGTCGGTCCAAAATGCATTACTGCATCATCTCACTGAAAAGCAGCACGATGAATATCTTTCCAATATGTGAGGGAAGAGAGAATTTCTATTAGCAGGCTGTGATAACGTAGTAAAAAAAAAAAAAAAACGCGGCCAGCTGGCTGAGTAGAGCTCCAGTCTCTTCTGTGTCTCCCGCTCTCTCGCTCTCCTCTGAGGTGCACTGTTCAATCAGCCTCCATTAGTAAATTAGATGTTATCTCCTCCGACTGGATCGATAAATTATCACATAACAAGATGTCGGACCTTGATTTGCATTACCGCTCCTGACAGCATGTAACAAACTAATTATTTCTGAAGGACCCCTTGCTCCGTGTGTGACAATTTGGGAAATGGAGACTGTGACTTGTGGAGATAAGACAGAGATAAGACAAATAAATCAAGAGCAATAACACACTCAAATTAAAACCAAGCGACAGATGGACGTACAGTAGAGCTCGCACAGGAAAGACAAAAGCCCAAAATCTTCCAATATTTTCTTAAGACATATCATTTTTTATTGGGGAAATACAAATATGAGGTAAAAGAGCATTTAGTATTGTATTTATTTTCATGTTGTTAATTATATAAGCCTATTTAAAGGCTGTGGTGTCCAAATGTTAGACAGGTGAGCTTGTGACCGGTGGGTCTTCGGTTCAGTTCCCCAGTTCCTCCCTCGTTACCACCGCCGAGGGGCCTTTAACCTCTGCTGCTCAGTGGCCAGCGGACTGTGGTTGTTTTGGGCAGCTTCCAGGTGTGGATGTGTAACTTTGGGAATCTGATCCAGCTAAATCAGCTTGTACTGCATTAATAATGTAGGTAATATGACATACACAATCATCATAATACTGTGTTTGTTTGTTCACAAAGTGTCTCTATACATTTACTGCCGAGCCGAGGGGCGGCAACACGAAGCAGATCAGGTTCCAGTGGAGGTGGGAATTGGGAAGTGTCGCACATTGTGTTTGTTCACGAGGAAGTTCACGTGTTCACGGAGGGGTGGGGGGACAAGACAAACGAGTTTCCACCAGCCATTACGAGCCCAGCAGCCTGTGGCGTTATCGAGTGTGTGTGTGTGTGTGTGTGTGTGTGTGTGTGTGTGTGTGTGTGTGTGTGTGTGTGTGTGTGTGTGTGTGTGTGTGTGTGTGAGTCGAGTTTAGTATACAAACGTGGAGAAAAAAATTGGGTAACAATTTATAATAACTACACACTATTTAGCATTAGTAAAGCATGAGTAAAGACTTAATTAATCATTTATTATTATTATTATTAACTCATTAGTATACAATTCATAAACACAGTTATAAATGTTTCATTCTTGATTAATAAATGATGGATTCCCCATTTGTAAATGAAGTAACATATATATTACACACCAATTATTAAGGACTTATAGATGATGCACTAATGATTAACATGTGCTTTATAAAAGTGTTTTAATACTGCAATTCATGATTATGAATACATACATAATGTAGGTATCGCTTGAAAAATACTGTACTTATCACAGACAGCAGATGAAAATTTGCCTCTCTGGCTAACTCTGGCTCACTTAGAGTTTTACTGTAGATTGGTGTACATTGTCCCTGCAAAATAAACAATAAAAAAATTAGCTGGGGCGGATATGTCACACCTGGAACACGGTTGAAATGTAGGGCGACGCCCACAATCAGCCTCCGATCAGAATACAGAATCTGTCTCAGCTTAATAGGATGACTTTGAAATTGTCAAATTACTCGCTTTAACAAAATCTGTCTGCTTACGCAACAAAAAAAAACCAAAACAGTCAAATATCACTTCTACGAGGCTGCTTTCAGCAGACCGATCACAGGCAATTTCACATTCCTCGCAGCTACATGCAAACTTTATGTTATCCATCAATCATTCTATTTGTCTCAGAAAATCAACTCAAGTGAAATGCAATCCAGTAAGCTCCATCAAATTTGTGCATTAGAGATGAGCAGATTTCCATTGTATCCGCGGTCGGGTCGGGTCACAAAAAAAATTAACATTCTGATTGATAGCGGATGAAATAATACAAAATGAATGAGAACAATATTACTTATAGTCAATTCTCTAAACATAGCAGAGAGTAGAGCGAAGCTGCTGTCCGAGTGTTTACGCACGAGGAACAGCTGCGTAACTTCATTATTTATTTCAGAAGCTGAAAGTTGAGTTCTGTCAAGTTTATGAATTATTCATCATGAGCTCACGCTGCCTCCTTCCCCTTCCACCAGAGTCACAGAAAAAGAGTCACCTGGTTGAATGGCGCTGAGAATCATCGCCATTCAACCAGAGGATCCACCGATTCCACCGAGAATCATCAATTATTGTCAATACCACCAAAAAATACACGTTTAAATAAGGACAGAAGCTGAGGCCGCCATCTTTGGCCCAGGCTCGTTAGAGGCGGGCTAACCTTTAACCTTGGAGTTTTGGTGGAGCGGCTGCTGAAGGACACCTAGGGGGTATTTTTCGTACCTGGTTTACTGAGTTAGCCGGATAATTTTCAGGATAAGATGACGTAGGTCAGGCTTTTCGGTTCCACGAAGCAAGTTTGGATAAATCACCATAGCAACACATCCAAATCCCTTAACCTGCTCCAGCGAAAGGCTTAGTGAAATTCACTGGATAAGTTGGCCACTCCCACCGGACAAAAATGCCATCTCCCTTCCTCAGAGATGAAGGAGCGATATTAGTTATATCGCCAAGATCCAGATCGCCAAGATCCGTTCTCAGATCATGATGACTTCCTGTACAAGCGCAATCGATTCTGCCGACAAGGAATCACTTACAGTATTTAGGAGAGCTTCTCGAGCCGTACAGTTAACACCACACGCCGCAGCCGATCTCACATACTGTATGCATAGACTGTATCACAGCCTTGCACTTTTTTGCGAATTGTACATGTTTGTACAGTACAGTGTAGGCGATGCAGAGAACATCGGGAAAGCCGCTGCATGGCGTGCTGTTCATAACGTTTATTTAGCGCTTAAGAAACTTATGGATGCGTTGAAAGCACTCAAGTATATGTCAGTGTTATTAGTACACCATACAGTACATATCATTATTGTAGAAAATCATTAAGGTGGATTCATGATACGAATACAGAGAATCACTGCTTCAATTGATTGAATTTCTGATTATGAATAATACATACTGATCCGCCCATACACATATTCAAACTCCTAGTTATATGGTAATCTACACATACATGTATATACACATCAGTGGCGGGCCGTGCATTTCCTACCTAGGCATGCTGTTTGGTATCGTATACATAAATACGAGCATGACGGGATGCTGTTCAGCACCCCTCCCCCCACCTTCTCAAAATGTCCAACTCCTGACATTTGACCACATACAAAACAGCAACAACAACAACAAACCAGATCCTGCAAATCTCATAAGGCATTACGTTGATCTTTAAGGTTCAACGGCAATAATGACAAATGCCCTTGGATCCGGTTATGACCCAGGCAGTCCAGGGCAGGAGCTGGATGTGCAGCTGGGGGCACATTGCTGTCTGGAGATGGCAGGTCAGCATCTTCTCAGGGTGGCTAGTGACCATTTAGGGAGAAGTAAGAAGAATGACATTAAGGCAGGGGGAGAACAGGGAGTGTAGTGAAAAGATGGAGGAGGAAATGTGGCTGAGAGGATGTCACAAAGGTTTTTGTTTGACTGCTAGATGCTGGAGGGGGAGGAAAAGGTACAATATTGAAGGACAGGGAAAAAACCTGCAAGCAAAAGGTATAAAGTGCGCGTCCTTATGAAGTCAGGGAGTGGGAGAAGGACATAGGCAACAAAGAGTAAGAGGGGATAGAGGAAGGGATTGAAAAATAGAGCTCGGTAGAAGAGGGAAAAAACAGTCATAGTAAAGAACGTAGGACTGGCTGGTTGGGTAAAGGGAGCTTTGGTCCATATGAAGTCACATTACTGCAGGCTCGTAATGCAGGGAAGCTGCTGCCTCCACAGATATGAGCAGTGGCTTTGGCACATGAATAATTCAGCCGGCGAGAATGACAGAGGAATCCGCGGATATGGTGGCGCACGGATGGACCCTCGCGAGGACCCCCCCCCACTGAGAGACACAACGCTGCAGGAAGGAGCACAAGTTAATCCACATGGCTGTGAGATCTGACCTTACGCACCCATGACATCAGAGCTAGGAGAAGGAGCCGCATCGTCGGGAAGCATGTACCTCTTGTTTGCACTCTGTATTGTATCTCGGCCTCATTAGGCAGTGCGAGATGTGCATCATGTTTTACAAGAGGTTTGTTAGCATGGAAATGCATGCAAAGCCCCACTGTGGGATAGAAGCTTTTATTAATCCGGTCAGGAGAGAGTTAATGTGAGAGTTCCTCGGCATGCATTAGATAGCTGCTGTACTAATGGGAGGCGGGCTGCTAGGAACCTGGCCGTCAGGGATTAGATGGAGAAGTGATCACAGGGAAGACTTCATCAGAAATGCTGAGGCACCAGGCAGCTCGTTACTACTGTTGCAGCACAGCCTAAGCTCAGCGGTCCTGCTCTGCTCTCTGCAGCACCACACACACACACACACACACACACACACACACACACACACACACACACACACACACACACACTCTTGAAGACTCACATGCAATTAAACCTCCTGTTCATGCACAAAACACACACACACACACACAGGTAAGCAGCTTTTGCAAGCAGCACCTGTTCCATTCATTATTAAAACTGCACATTACACCTTTATGTAAATGGATAGACTGTGATTTCCGGGAGCACTGACGCTGGAATCCATGCACTCAAATGCAAACGGGCGCTAAAAAAAAAGATCTAAAGCACACAAACATCATCCCAATGTAGACTTCAAACACACATGCGATTTATATTTCATGCTGAGAGCCGTGGATGCTACTGTGGATCTGAACAAAAGGAATTACACCGTTTTCAAACAACATCAAAACACATTTTCAATGAGGCTGAGCAGACTAAGATCCTCTGAAGACAACAAACATAAAAACATCTTTTTTTTTGGTGGGTGTGTGATATTTGAAACTCATCTCAGGAACGATGGCATCTTGATATTAGGGCACATCGGTGTTATCAAGTTTTCAGCCCCGCTCTAGTGGTTAGTGATGGATTCCCATGTACTCCTCACAGTTCTGGTTCCATCCATTGCCTCAGCAGAAACACTGGATCGAACTATAGTTGCATCATTCATCAACCTACCGTACAGTAGAGCCTCACTTGTATTTAAAGCATTCTTTGGGAGTTTTTGTTTTTCCCGCCCATCTACTTGGAAAATATTTTTCCCTAAAGCAAGAAGACACTTTCTTTTTGTCTGAAAAGTGGTGTTTTTAGAGACATTTTAAAGGGGACAGAACAGGAAAATCTTACATGAACTTACATTTGGGTATCTGGAGTGCCGGCCGGCTGTTTAGATCAGAAAACATGTGAATCAACAACCCATTTAGATTTGGTTGACTTTTCTATATAAGATTCAAGATATTTTTATTGTCATATGCACAGTTTGTTTTCTTTCTACGAATTGCCAACGTCCTCATTTCTAGGAACTATCTGTTTATAAAACCAAATGAGTTCATCATAACAAGTTACATAACCCGTTTTCTTATGAGTCCAAATGTAGGGTGTTCAAATGATGTTATATGATGATTTTCTTCAACATCATGTCATAGTAGAAACCCTAAATACAAGTATGAACCTGAAAATAATCATGATATGTCCCCCTTTTCAAAGTACCAACATGGCTACTGTGTATTCATTTATAAATAATTTATTTATAAAGAAATTCGGAAAACATATACTTTTAAAAAACTGTGGGTGAACTTTTTTTCTCTTTCCTTCCAAAGTTTGATTAACAAAAGACGGAGCCAGAGACAGCTGGGTATGATTGCATCTGTTTTACATCAACACCTTTTATTTTTTTGTGAAATGATAGTTTGTTTGCTTTCTGTCACCCAAGACAGTGTGAGGACAACAGGAGGTTTATCACTGAAAGCCCCAGAGCGAGACAAACACTTTTGTCTGCTCCGGATTACAACAGGTTCATCATGGCAATTGCCCATCTCCTGCTCAAAATAAGGAAATGAGCCAAAGAGAAGCGATAGCGGGGAATGTGTGCTGTGCGAGTGCGTTAACAAGAGACGGCGAGGCACTGATGTGGCAAAGGGGGATTGGCGAAGGCCATATGCAGCGAGGGGGGATTTGTTTCTGCTGTTGTGTTGACAGACTTTCATACCCTGCCATGCTTCTCCATTATAGAGGCAAATAAGAAGAATAGTGTTAGCATTTATCATATGCACAAATACACAGAAATCCACACCAAACAGACCGTAGACATTAGTCACTATGCTTGTCACGACTTGGCCAGACAGATTGCGGGCATAAAATGATCACAGTCTGCAAGATGCCGCATCCAGACTGTGAAGTCCGTCACCATTTGTGTGATAAATAAAAGACAGATGGTTCAAACAAGGGAGAATTTTTTTTAACTACGGACAAACAGCAGGAAAAGAACAATGTTGACATCTTTAACGGGAACTAAAAGTCCTGGACCGGCGTCGCCTTGGACGTTCAAGGACATTCAGAGTCGCAAGTGCAAATGTACTGCTTCCTAAATATACATGACAGCACAATATTCGACCAAAAAAAAAAGCATGCTTGACAATGTCCGTCGGTTAGTCTTCCGCTTCAGTCCAGATCGGAATATCTAAAAATTGTGTGATGACCCCGTTGTCCGTCCTCACATTCTTGTGCGGTTTTGTTTCCCCACGACAAAGCCCTTTTTGCAGTCGCACTAACTGATCGTCACCTGAACGGTCATGATGGCGTTGAAAGACTCAAGTGACACAAAGGCACCGTTGAAAAATTGACCGTTGTTAAGCATCGTCACTCTCAGTCGCTGTTGCTATGCCTGTCAGGCTTTTAGTAGCACATCACGGTTTACAAAGACAACGGCAGGAAGATTCCCCACTCAAAGGCCTTTTGTGGATTTTGAAGCAACGGGTCCTTGATTTCAGACATCGGGGAGACATTTTCTTTGTTGTCGGAAACTTATCTGGGCTTTCATCAGCTATAGCTAGCCAGCTACTTAAAAAAACACTCGCTGCAAGTTTTAGTTGAAAATGTTGTCTCTGGCTGACTTTTGGTTTCCAACTGACTGAAAAAAAGGGTCTTGAATATGCATTTGATTGCTTCATAAAGTCAAAGTCAGTTTTATTTGTCACTTCTTCCATATTGTGCAAACATACAGAGGACCTGAAATTATGTTTCTCTACTGTCTGAAAAAAAGTGAATAGTGCAACATTTAGTAAAAAATAGACAACATATAACATATAAACATATAAACAACATCTAAACTAGACAACATATAACATATAAACAACACATAAACATATAAACAACATATAAACATATAAACATAGTGCAGAAACATAAAGTGAATAGTGCACATTTAAAAAAAAAAAGTAAAAAATAGACAACATATAACATATAAACATAGTGCAAAGACATATAAACATAGTGCAAAGACATATAAACATAGTGCAAAAACATATAACATATAGTGCAAAAACTGATTAGGAAACTATTTAAGTGTGCGTTAATAGCAGCGGTCAGACAGTTTAGCAGCAGAGTCTAGATGTGGGAGTGGTGAGGTAGAGAGTTCAGCTTCCTGACAGCTTGGTGAATGAAGCTGGTTGACAGCCTAGTGGTGCGAGCCCGGAGGCTCCGGTATCTCCTCCCAGAGGGCAGGAGGCTGAAGAGACCGTGTGAGGGGTGGCAGGAGTCGCTCACAAACGTGGTCGCTTTGCGGGTGAGGCGGGTGTTGTATATGTCCTGCAGGGAGGGGAGGGGGGGGGAGTGAGGCACCAATGATTCTTCCAGCTGCATTCACTATGCGCTGCAGGGCTTTCCCCTTTAAAAAAACAACGCTAAACTTGTATGACACAACTTATTTTATTGATGTTATGTTGTTATAACTTCACACGGTTTTAGCTTAAATACTTATTCGTGTTTTTAAACAGCAGTTTTTCACTTCACATTATAACAAACTATCCATCATGTTGCAGTTAACGCCCACGTCTGTCCAAAAGGTCAAATTTAATCATATCATGTTAGACGTTTGTGTCATAATTAGCGTATCAATCCTTGTGTTATGGCCAACAACATTCGTTGTGAGGTAACAGTGATCTTTGACCACCCCAAAAAAAAAGTGGTCTTTTGTGCCAAATTTGAAGAAATTCGCTCAAAGCGTTCCACAAGAATGGATTAGATGGACAGACGACTCAAAAAAACACAATGACTGTTCACAGCTGTCACATTGGCATAAATACAGGAAATGGAAAACATGACAGATGTTTTAGCCAATGGTCATTTGTTTTTCGCATTCATGGAACAAAGTGTCCAGCGTGTCCTGAGGACGTCTCCAAAGTCTCCATCAAACCTGTTGATTTCCACTCCTTAAACTGGCAGATTGATGTACGTCGGAGACACAGATATTGGCGTCTTTGTTCCGCAGCAGCAGCCTGGTGCGCTTGTGCATGATTTAATCAAGTTAACCACCACAGTGGCTCCGGCATGCATAACTAGACGGCAGTGGTGTATAGTAACGAAGTAGAAATACTTCGTTACTGTACTTAAGTAGTTTTTGGGGATATCTGTACTCTACTATTTATATTTCTGTTTACTTTTACTTTTACTTCACTACATTTTGCAAAGAAAAATTATACTTTTACTCCGATACATTTCTCCTGAAACCTTCGTTACTCGCTACAAAATCCAATCTATCTTTAGAAAAAGAAAAAAAACATCGGGGACTGTGGTGGAACACAGACTCCACCAAGCAGGTTTTGCGAATCACAATGTTTTGCATTTTCCTTCTACATCCTCTAGTCCATCACTCCCAAACCTTTATGCGCCACGGACCGGTTACGTGAAGACAATATTTTCACAGACCGGGTCCGACCTCGGAAAGACGGGAGACAACGACACCTGACGTGTGTTCGTTATGTCCAGTCTACTCCTAACTAAACCTTTAGTCCAGTCTACTGCTTAACTAATAACCCGCTGCACAAAGACAGGATGTTGAAATGGAAGCAGGTTTTCATGCTTTTTTGGCGATCTCAGGATACTCTGCCTTGGTTTCCAGATCACCGACAGAGTTGTAACAGACTTACGTTTCATTTTTAGAGTAACGTAACATCTTGACATGTGTCAAGAGATTCCGTCTGAGGTTACCACAGACGGATGTATGCGGTCATTTTTCACAATAAAACATCTTTCCGGCCTTGATTTTTTTTTATCCATCCATCCATCCATTTTCGGCCGCTTATCCGGGGTCGGGTCGCGGTGGCAGCAGGTTCAGCAGGCCGACCCAGGCTTCCCTCTCACCCGCAACACTTTCCAGCTCATCCTGGGGGACCCCGAGGCGTTCCAAGGCCAGCCGGGAGATATAATCCCTCCAGCGTGTCCTCGGTCTTCCCCGGGGCCTCCTACCAGTTGGACGTGCCTGGAAAACCTCTAATGGGAGGCGTCCAGGAGGCATCCTGACTAGATGCCCGAACCACCTCAGCTGACTCCTTTCGACACGAAGGAGCAGCGACTCGACTCCAAGCTCCCCCATGATGTCCGAGCTTCTTACCCTATCTCTAAGGCTGAGCCCGGCCACCCTACGGAGGAAGCTCATTTCGGCCGCTTGTATCCGAGACCTCGTTCTTTCGGTCACGACCCAGAGTTCGTGACCATAGGTGAGGGTTGGAATGTAGACCAACCAGTAAATGGAGAGCTTCGCCTTCCGGCTCAGCTCCCTCTTCACCAAGACGGACCGGTACAGCGTCTGTTTTACTGCTGCAGCCGCACCGATCCGCCTATCGATCTCACGCTCCACCTTACCCTCACTCGTGAACAAGACCCCGAGATACTTGAACTCCTTCGCTTGGGGTAGGCAGTTTGTCCCCACCTGGAGGGAGCAGTCCACCGGTTTCCGGCAGAGCACCATGGCCTCAGATTTGGAGGTGCTAACTCTCATCCCTGCCGCTTCACACTCGGCTGCAAAACGCCCCAGTGAATGCTGGAGGTCACGGTCCGAGGAGGCAAACAGGACCACATCATCCGCGAACAGCAGAGATGCGATCCCGAGATTCCCGAACCGGATCTTCTCCGCCCCCTGGCTGCGCCTAGATATCCTGTCCATGAAAGTCACGAACAGGACCAGTGATAAAGGGCAACCCTGGCGGAGACCAACACCCACCGGGAACGTGTCTGACTTACTACCGAGGATACGAACACAGCTCCTACTGCAGGCGTACAGAGACCGGATGGCCCGTGCCAACGGGTCCGGCACCCCATACTCCCGCAGCACCCCCCACAAAACCCCCCGAGGGACCCGGTCGAAAGCCTTCTCCAAGTCCACAAAGCACATGTAGACTGGTTGGGCAAACTCCCAGGACCCCTCCAGTAGTCTTGCGAGGGTAAAGAGCTGGTCCACTGTTCCACGGCCGGGACGGCCGTGGAACAGTGGACCAGTGGATTTTTTTTTATTTAATTGAAAGGTTTCATTCATTCTTTCTGTGGCCCGGTACCAAGAGACCCACAGATCGGTACCAAGAGACCCACAGACCGGTACCAAGAGACCCACGGCGGGCGGAATGAGCATACTGCACTGTTACAAGTCCTTCATAGTGTCATATTGCTTTTTGGAGAATTATGATGATAAGTTCATAGTAGATGCAAAAGTATACTTAGGTACAATATATTATGTTGAACATAATATATATGGATGGATCCCAGCCAACCCAGTTATTGTATCAACACAACTCCTGGTCCTTGGTCATGGTGACCACAGCACTTAAAAGAATAAACTTCATAATTCTCAAAATTCTGACCCTTTGCTTTTTTATTAAAAGCATGTACTTGTACTTTTACTTTCAATACTTAAGTACATTTTATATCAGAAAAATACTTTTGATACTTAAGTACAGAAAATATCAGATACTTTAAGACTTTTACTCAAGTAGTATTTTAATAGGTGACTTTTACTTTTACTGGAGTAATTTTCCAGTAAGGTATCTTTACTTTTACTCAAGTACGGCTTTTGGGTACTTTATACACCACTGCTAGACGGTGACAATGCGTGTCACTCAAATTAGAGGCTGTGGATGGAAACATGCTCGTCACCTTCAGGTAGCTGTAACAGGGACTTCATGATATGAACACAATGTGGATGTGAGATGATAAGAATAGACGGGGATATTTACCCTGGCCTTGCTGGCATTATTGCCATAATTGCTATGCAATTGTATTTTCTGCTCTGTATTTAGATGTGTCTACCGGCTGATGGATGCATCGTGAAAATGAAACTGACGAGCTAATTACAAGTAGAATAGGGTTATGTGTTACAAAGGAGGGTTTGTTTCCACATATTAATAAAGTGAAGAAAATAGCTCAGATGCCACATACCCGTCGACCTGGACCAGACCGGCTGGCCACAAAAGGCTATGAATGCAGGCACCAGAATTGTTCTGAGCTGCCAACGATTTGCCGGGGATTATCGATAAATGATTAAATAAAAGTAATAAAACCCAAAAAATCAATAAGTGGCTAATGATGAGTCCTGCTTCTCAAGATGTACTCAACGTGGCTTCCTGCTAGTTGTTGCAGGAAGTACGACATCATTTTCATCTTCGGGTAAGATGCTTTTTTAATCACTCCTTAAATTTAAGAGGCAGCAGAAGATTGGTTAAACCATTTAAGCTTGGTTTCCTCCGGTAACATCTCAATTCCTACCAGCCTAAACATACTGTAAGAAACCAATTTTCTTCTTCAATTAATTAACTCTTGCTAAATAATTTTGACTGTGGGGCTGTGATCTTTTTTTTTTTTTAAACGGAATTAAGAAATAATTTAATAAAGAAGAAAATTAGTTCCAGAGTCTGATTATGAGGGTAATTGTACCGAAAGATCCCTCACCTGATATATAAGGCAGAATTGAGAAGAACGTATTACTGGAAGAAGCTCACAGTGATCCTGAAAATGAGTTCACAGAGGTGATTATTAAGTTTACACATCTCACTTTCACCTCTAAAAACAAGTCACATATTTTCATGTTCTTGTTTATTGCCGTTTGTTTGTTACATTCAGCGTCGGCGCTACAAATCCAAAGGGATGCCCTCGCAGCGTGACTGTATTAAATAAAAACCCGAGCGCCGCGCCCAGAGAGGTGGGCCGCTGTCAGCATCGTCTGCTTGACATGCAGAAGGCGAAGGACGGGGAGAAACTAGGGAAATTTAGCCCAAGCAATCCCGATGAATCACAAATTCAGTGAATCATTAATGTATCATATTGCAGTCAAGTCTGCTTTCCATTTCAATTCATTTTTATTTAGACACCTCGTTTCAAGTGAAAATAATCGCTAAAATAACCCCAAACAGAAATAATCATATTCATAACTACAGGAGCGAGGTAGATGGAGGGAGGACCCGTATTACTTTACCGGCTGAGCCGACGTGAACAGTCTGCTTTCACCTTGTGTTGCTCTGCATTTCATCACTTCTTTGACTCACTGTTGTTCAGCTGTATTTAAATATCTATATCTGTAGAACGTCTTTTGAAGACGGTGTAAACAATCACAAGTCGTGTGTTGTCAGTAAAATGTTCGCTGTCGAGAGGCACCGTGCATCTAATCTGACAAAGCATCCGTGATGGGAGCTACAACCACAACCACCCCTTTTTTTGAGAGACAGCGAGTGCGATTACTGGCAGTGGCAAGTGTGTGGAAAGTCTGTGGCAGGCGTCAGCTAGGTGTCAGGACAGCGGCGAGTCTGTGGCAAGCGTGTGGCAAGTCAGTGGCAAGTCTGTGGCAGGCGTCAGTCAAATGCAAGGACAGCGGCAACCGAACGTCACTCGTTCGGCACCCCTGACATGTTTTTTCCGACACCGGTACCTCTCACAGTACGAAGTCTCACAAAAACACCACCCGCACATTAAATGGTGACCAGAGCACAAATGCATGCAGAGGCATGTGCACACTTGTTGGGCGCTTCACATGTAATTACACAGCTGTCACACTGTAATCACACTAATCTCTGCTGAATCACAGGCAAATAGCACGGGCCACTCACTCATTAAGAGGCATGCCTCCTCTTCATCTGCCGTGTGTTTGTTTTTTAAACTTGGAGAGACAAAAAAAAGTTAAAAAAAATAAAAAAGCTGTACCAATCTGTAAAGAAGTAAAAGTAAACACAAGACTTCCAGTGACAGCTTCTGCGAGATCATCCACGGGGGAAAAAAACTAATGTTAGCGTAGGGATCAGCCGTTCTGTGCAAGACGCCCGCCGGGGAATCGGTAATCTGCAGAATTAACCTGCGGTCAGGTGGAGTTAGCGCAGTGTCCACTTTTTGATGGTTGAGGGGCTTCGCATGAGAGACGAGAGCTGTCAAGTTGTATTGATGAAATGCCAGCTGATGTGACAAGTTCAAAGGAGAGGCTGTAGAAATGAAAGTTCTCTGTCATATGCTTCAGTATAAAATGACGGATCACTAACAGTCTGATGTGCCAGAATGAAATAAATTGGGAAAAATATTATTAAGGCTTTAAAGCCCTCCGCACACCCATAGTCACCCACACAGATATTTTCAATTATTTTTTTCTTGATTTTACCTCTTCTCTGGACTGTTTGTATGCATGCATCAGTTGTCCTAATAGACATCTCACTTCCCTGTCCCTGCGTTTGACAATATGAGGGTGGGACCGTAGAGATTGATTGAGAGTAGACGTTGAACAGTTAGCTATGGAAGCCCATTTCCGCAAGTAAAAGAAAAAAATTATTTGATATAAAGTCAAAATGATGAGATAAGAAAGTCGAAATTATGAGATAGGAAGTCATAATTATGAAGCGCATGCACACTTACTATTTCATAATTTCAACTTTCTATCTCATAGTTATGACTTTTTATCTCATAATTTCTTTCTTTTACTGTCGTAAATGCACCGATATCTATTCAATTAAATTCTATGTTAATATACTACAGATACTATAGTGGAATTTTGTGCCCGTTTATATTCTGACCGATCCCATTATTTTGTAAAGTTGCAGGTGTACGATTTATTATTTTGATTATATACATATAATTCAGGACATTTATTTTGATGCATTTTTACCATTTTGTTTGACAGAGTTAGACAATCTATCAAAAGTACGGCACAGCCCACAGGGCCAATAGAAAGAGTCTGCCCCGTGAAGGTGGTCCATCGGTGTTTTCCGAGGCTCGGAGCCTGCCTCTGGCAAAGTCAAAACAGTCTGCGATCAAAACGCGCCCTATGGAGTCATCAAACGACCCAAAGCCTCCGGAACATCCTCAACTGTCGTCGTCCTCACCATCTGGATGAAGAAATGCCACAGTGGCCACTTCCTGCCCAACTCCTAACTGCTGACTAAGGAGCAGGTAGCTGGCCAGACCTTCTGCCAACCTTTACAAACTCCAGAGGGGAGGATTATTTTTGTCTTACCTTGATTTACTGAACTATTTTGCTGCAGGAAATAAAGTGAAATCCTGAACTCCACACAAAGCACAATGTATATGTATATACATTACACATATACTGTATATATAGTTGTTGGTGTTGTGCATTTTAGTAATTGTCTGGTGGGGTTTCATGAGCATGGTCTTTAAGTTCATATATCCTTTGTAGAGCTGCCCCCTAATCCGTCTGTTTGGTTTTAGTCAACAAAGATTTATTTAATCCTCATTAAATTTCATGCATTTTTCATGCAGAACGACTATGAGCACATCTCTGGTAAGCACAATATTTAAAGTGGTGCTTTTGTGTGCTTTATCAGTTTTATCATCGATGAAATCAACTTATCGATGACCAACAAAATCGTATGAGTGTTAGTTGACTAAGAGTTTCTTTGGTCGAGGACTGCTCCGTCTTTTTATTACATAACTGACACCACACTGTCGTCAAACCGGTGTGTTTAGAGGCAGAAGCTGTTTTAAACTGCAGATGTAGAGAGGCAAATGCACTCCAAAGCATTAATAAAAATGAATAGCACTTGTAATTTTGAGTGTTGCCCTTCCTGCAGAGTTTCTTCGATTTGATTGTCTGCTCAGAGAGACTGAATATTCCACTATATCTTTATTTTGCAAATAGTTGTTATCTTCTATAATAATGCTCTGAATTACATATATTGCACCTTTAATATCCGAGTGTGATTGAGGTTATTGTGACAGTAATGTGAAATTGTTATTAATTATTAATTTATTTTGTATTATTATTCATTCTAAATCCTTAACAGGAAAACAAGTACAAAGGGCTTAACAATGGCATTGCATTTCTACCTCATAGCAGGTCAACTTTTATTTATATATGATGTGATATTGTTTTATCATCTATTGGCTGAAACAAAACTGTATATTCAGACTAGCATGGGTGAAAATAGAAAAACAACCTCAATACTGCTCACCATGTATCGAGTCTGCAGATGGACTCAGTGCCAGTGGCAATGCAGAGAATTAAGATATTTTTGATGGTCTTACTCAAGGAATTTTCTGCAGAAATGAGGATTAAACTATGGTGAGGTTTTAAGGCCACATACCTCCAGGGCCTCTAAGAACTTAGTCAAACGTGTTGGGGAAGTTTATTTATATGTCCTGGCGAGATGTATGCATTTGGAATGGCAATGCCATCACTCTAAACAACCCATGGCTGTTTGAGCTCAACTTACTTTTGTACAGCTGGTATTCCCCATACATTTGTATAATTTCACTACTCACCGTATAAAAAAGCATCCTCTTCAAAGGCGGATGTATAAATTGATTGGGTAAGAGCTCTTTCTATTCCCCCATCACAGCAATACGAACACCAGTGCTATGCATCAGAAATAGACCTTCTATTCATAAGTATGGAGGGAGGAAGTGAGGGGTAGAGGAGAGAAAAAAAAGATGTATTGAAACTGGAGGCCTCGCTGAATTGATGGGCACCAGGCGTGGAGCTTTTCTGCTGGGGAAATAATTTGCATAATGGGAAAGTGGTTGGAGTTGGATCTGAGAGCGCTCCTCTTGTGGGGACAGTCAGTGAAGTGGAAGAGGAGAGCTCCTATCAGATAGAAGGCCAATACCAAGGTGCTCTGAGAATGAGATGTACGCCAGTGATATGCTCTTTTTCTTCCCGTCACTTGCCCATTTCATCTGCAAAACAATTTACCAACAATCTCTCTGACGAGCTGCATCCAATATGTACTCGTGAATTTGCTTTTTGAAAAAGACTGCAGCGGAGTTGCTCCGTCTTCATTCCGCTAATGAAACTCGCACAACCGTTTCCAGTCAACTTGCTCCGATTAAAGAGAAGGGAGGCTGATTGATTTGAAAAAATAAATTGAAATTCAGCCAAATTTTTATTTTCAACACCAGCATCTGTGGCAACTGAAACAAGCATAAGCTTCAATCAAACATGCAGGCTCGATCTATTACGCCATAACACTTTGCTCACAAGTCATATGCACTCAGCCGCAGGTCCAAATATTGATCCATAGCCATTCCTGCTGTGATAAATACATGAAACCCCAAATGTAGAAACAGCACATTCCTATATTATGGATATTACTTGTGCACATTAGAGTGGTGCTCACGAGAAGTCGCTTGAAAGCTATGGAGGACAAAAGCCTATAGACTGCAGCACTGGAAATGTTTCCCACTGCATGATTTATGGGTCTTTGGCTGTTTTATGCAGTCTTATGATGTATCTGTGCACTTACCAGAAAGGAGCTATGTAGTGTAGGCTAGGAATTGAGGATCGAAGTGAATGATGTTTCAGTCATACATTTTTCAAAAGGCTTTGGAGGTGCTTGGTGGTTTGGCGTTGCCTGGAAAGAATATCAACAACCGCTTCGCAAATGCAGGAAGAAAAAGAGCAGAATAGCAGTCGCTTCCTGGGATTGTATGAAGTAAAAGAAGAAGAAAAAATAAATGCTGCTCACAATATCTCTTACACACTTAATGCTAGTATTTTGGTATTTACACCCAAAACATGGTGTCCACGATTCGATTAATGTAATACCTTATCTTCTAAAATGATAGTTGTCGTTCAAGTGTGGACCACTGAATACTAATGACGTGAAGCCTGTCGTCTAGTTCATACAGAAAACATCCTGAACCAACTGATGCTTTTAAGCTGAGTCAACACCTCCTGCACAGTCTTTTAAAGGTGTCAAACTTGCTATTCAATATGCAGCTGCTATTCCTTGTGCTGCTACAACATCTGTGCTCGTCCCGATTTACTCCATCGTGTCGCTTGATCTGCGCCTCACGTGATCACTTAAAAGCAGCTAAAAGCTGCTGGTACAAGTTTGGCAGTGAGATTAGAAGTATATTTTAGAATTATGAACGAGATGATGAAATACTGCTTGTTGTCACCTTGATGACACGTATATTGGGATGCGACACGCTTGTTGTACATCTAATGGCGCTGAATAGTTTTGCATCCTCTCCAGTCTTCACAGAAGCCACTCCTGCAGCATTTTAGCAGCTCTCTGGTAAATGACTTGCTGTCAATTAGAAAAAGAAAAAAAGAAAAGAGCTACATTTTTTTGACCTAAGCGCTCCAGTTTGTTTCCTAATGCCTGTTTTAATCAGCGGGTGGTTGGTTCTCCAACGTTAATCAACACAATTAGATTCAACCCAAAGTCCTGGCTGCTCACAAACAAATGGATTATTTATATATGCTGGGCAAAAGGTGAATATTGTGTGGCTTTTAATTTGCTCTTCCTCTGCATCAACAACAGAAAATCAGATTCTTCCGAAATTATTTTGTAAGTTCAGGGCATCTGCTCAAGCTGCAATAAACACCTACAGCTCTTCATCTATCTTCATCATCATTTTAAAAGATTTTGGACAACAATGGAAGGCTCGGATGGATAAACTGTATAAAGGTTTCAGCGACACGGAATAAGTGTTGGTTTTGGTGTTTTTATGGTATTTGTTGAGAGTAAGACAAATAAAGAATATTATGTTTAATAACATAAAGAAAAGGTTTCCCCCTTGTTCCAGTAGTTGTAGGAACCCCAAATCAGTTATAATACTTGTGAACATCACTTTTATACTATATTTTGATCATACATGAACATCCAGCATGGTATGAGCCATATTCCCCCAAAATGCCTCCTTGAGCGGTCCCTGAGTTTTTCAAACTGCCCACATACTAATATGACACCTTTTTGGAAAGATTAGGACCTAAAGAATAGGAATCTGCAACAAAAATCACAATAAAACAAAGCATTAGTATGTTAGGAAGGAGTTTCAGTCAAAAATGGAAAAAATACTTTTTTTTTGTTTTAGAAATGCGGGCCGACCAGGAAGGCTTCAGAAGACAGAAGACTCCAGCCGTTTTGTGACTTTACAGGTACTAATAGGGGGGTTCATAAGGATTTTGATTGCTTTGTTAGACTACCACAAGCCCGTAGGGTTACGGAGATGTGTGTTTTATTGAAATCCGACTTTGTAAGGGTACTTATTAACGTTTTAGCGAAATGTTACGAAGGTACGGCGTTTACGTAATTATTTAAACTTAACGGTTACTTTTTAAATTTGTTTAACCATATATCTCTTCTCACAAAGGTTACGGTATTGTAGCAATTTAAATTAAGTTAAACAACCCTTTGATTGTGGAGATAATTAAGGAAACGTTTAAAAAAAACTGTTGCCTGAGAATAGGCGCGGTACAGGGTTTTGGTGTGTATCGACCGAAACCCTGTACCTTGAAGAAAAATATTTAAGAATCAAAACAATTGCCCCTTTTTGAGCCCAGATCCCCCCAAAACTATTTCTAGGACTTTGCTCCCATCACCACAAGCGTTCTTTGATTTAATGAAACGTTTAATTGGCCCACTGCCTAAACATCTGGGTTGACGGACTGCATTATAAGCAGTAACCACTGTATGAGCACTGTGCAGTGCTGAAGGGATTAGCTCGTGACGTGGAAACACACACACACAGCTTCCATTTATATGATGGGTATTGAATGAAATACTCGGTATCGTTATCCCTTTCAGGGTAGTATTAGCACTGGCTCCACATTATATTGGCTACACTGTGTGTAACTGTAGGGATCTGAGCAGTGATCACATTAACAATATATGAGTGGAAACAGACTGCATATATTTTTTTCTTATTACATTTTTGTAATAAGGCCATTGCCTTCAACAAGATGTTCTGTACATCTTTGGTATTAGCCATAGCGTAAGTGTGTGTTAAAGATACATACTGATGTTCAATTAATATTCATGCCCGGAGCAAAACAAGATGTCACATGTTGCATATAGAAGAGGCACATCACTTAGCATTAAGAACAAATGTATAATCTAACTATCTACAAGATATACATTCATAGAATAAATGCATGTTTAGCTTTCACAAATCATATATCATTATATCCCCCCCCCCTCCCTAAAGTACATGTACCTACAGTGCTTGACATTTCACTGCTTTTTATGTCATAAAAGGAAATGTCACATTACTTGACATTAACGAGGAAAGACGTCTGACACACTGTTGACTAATACGCAGACACAAAATTACACCACGTGGCGAGGGCCTGCCAGTGTGGAGGAGAGGATCCTCCTCAGGCGGCAACCTCTGGCAAGTGAAGCCAATGCAGAAGTGCCTTAAATCTGCATTCTCTCTACTGGCCAGCAGGGGGCGACTCCTCTGGCTGCAAAAAGAATTCAGATAGTATAGAAGTCTAAGAGAAAATGACTCTACTTCTCACTTGATGTATTCCCTCAGTAAACATTGTGAATATTAGTTTATGGTCTCAAGCGCTAGTTTCAAGACTTCTTCAATACAGGATGATGTTTATTGAGTAATTATGATCTAATTTAAATATATATATATATATATATATATATATATATATATATATATAGCACAGTAGCTAAGTATTAATTCACCACTTACTTTCCTCAACAGCCACATCAGAGATTTGGAGTCTAATGATTTCTGCTGCAGAATAATAGGATCTTTCTTCACGCCACCCTTTGAAGTCAAAGAGCCAGATCGTCAGGGTAAAGACTGCCACTTATGATGTGCCTTAGGTACAAATGAGAGGCATTAGTTTGCCGGACCCTCACATGAATATCAATAGCTTGCTCCATGGACTGGCCTTAGCCGGGCCAGTCACTTCCTATTTTCTCTTGTGGGCATAGAGTTCTCATTGAAGGTATCCAAGGCTTCTGTCTCTGTGTTTTGGTTGCTGGACAGTATACGAGTATGAGAGACTTAGTGTGAAATGACACTGGAGTCACTGAGATTGTTACACAATTTATAAATGGCTCCCAGACTGGCATTCTCCACTAAACCGCCTGTGGTCGATTGCTCAACACACGTTGGCTCTGCAACTTAATTCATCCAAAGTTTGATTGTGCTGAACTGTTTCTATACACTGAACTTAAGTACAGCAATTCAGACTCATGATGGGTTTCAGTGTTACCACTATAAAGTTCCCGGTTTAGCTGCAGTGACGGATGATTTCTTTGCACTCTTTAAAGAAATACCTTTTAAAGACATCTAAAGCACCTGGATTCCTCACTTTTAGTATGGATTGTTTGACATTTCTTTTCTGTCCCTTTGTCATTGTAACTACTCTTACACATATAAAAGTCCAGCACCAGTGAAATCTCCCTGCCACAATAAATGAGAAATTAAGATGAGAGGCACCTTAAGGCTGTGTGATTTTTTTATTCTGAATTCTAAAGCTTGCTGCTCTGAATTATAGAGAGGAGTTCATGTGTGCTTCCAGGCACATTTGTATAGACTGTTGACTGAACTCGGCACTGTGTTCAATAATAAAAGGAAAGCTGTCTAATAATTGCTAACGTTCCTGAGAATTCTTTTTGAATGTGTTTCAATTGCATCGAGAGTTATTACATTAGTAAGTGCTTGTTTAACACAGAATATAATGGCGTTTTCATTTCATGAAAATTGTTTACTGGTTGACTGATGATTTAATTAGATCATTTTTAATGTGGTTAAAAACAACACATCATTTATCACATGCAGTTTTAATTCACTGCTGATTGTCTCTTGCAAATCATTGCTCACCTGTAATGATAAAGTAAATTAAGAAGCATTTGGCCGTGCATCATAATAAGACTTTGCACGATGATGATAATAATAACAATAATAGTAATTAATACATACTATATTACTGTTCTGGTCTGGTAGATTGTTGACAGTCAGGCTGAAGTGAACACTCTCGCTGTGTGATTTACTTTGTTCGGTCACCTCGACCTGAGCCGTGTTTCTGCAAATATCACAAGAAAAATTCAATAGTATAAAAAGGCCTTTCAACAACAACATGAAAATGCAGAAAACTCGTCGGTGAATATTAAAAATTTCAAGAACAGGTTCCAATAGATTTGTGCAAGTAAAGCATATTAGTATTTTTTGTTATTTGGACTTTCTAACCAATGAAATCCTTTGGGCTTCATATCCACATCCACTTAGGTCTTCAGCCGAGGGGGCTTCATTTCATTAAGCGATGCAATTATGCAGGTTCAAGGCTAACTCAGATACACAAAACAACTCAAACACTTGGAGAAATGCAGCCGGCATCTGCATCGACAGGTGCAGATGAGAAAACACAGGTGTGAAAAAAAAAAGAAAAGATTACTTGTCTGTCATATGGGCATACAACACAGACAGAACAAAAGTAAATGGAAAATACTGTCAGAAAATAGTGGAGTGGTCGCCGGGATATAAGAAGAGCATCAGTGCACTGTGAGTGAGTGTGTGGGGGGGGGGGGGGGGGGAATTTCATTCCCCCCCCCCCCCTGAGCTGAGGAAATGAAATAAAAGAAGCTTTAATTGTGTTACTCAAACCTGATTCCTTCTTATTTTAACACTTGTAAAATATTGTTTACTTCACCTTGAGATGCCCCTCTGAGCAAACTTAAAAGTGAAACGTAAAAGTGGTCTTAATCGCTAATTATGAATCATAATTCAGGATGATTGTGTGTTTACTGATCAGTAGGAATGGTTAATAAGAAGTCCACTGTGACGAGAGAGAATCTTGCGTACGGGTTTTGTTAATAAGACATTGCTCATCAATCGTTAACGAGGTAAATTAGGAAATTAATCATGATGTTGATATAAGATTATCACCTGGCCTATAACAAATAAACTCTTATGACTGATGATTAAACAACCCAATTAGAGCTCAATTTATTTTCTAATTCGTCACACTTTTGTATCTGGAATGACAAATCCAGAGTACCCTTATGAATGCAGTGCCCAGTCTTCCAGACTTGTTTAAGACAACGTCTCAGAACCTGTGTCAAAACCATGTCGATACAAGTCTTCAGAGACATTACCCAGTTTAATAGTGGTCGACACAACTCCCGGCTAATCCCCCCCAAAAAAGGGCAAAGAGGTGGATAGTGGACCAAAACATCAATTTGTTTGGGTTTTTGGAGTCAGCCTCAAGTGGCCATTTGTGGAACCGTAGTTTGTGGCACTTCCTTTTTGAGCACAGGTTGGCTCTTGGTCAAAAATCTGTAAAGCCTCATACATTTCATTTTACATGAAAGTTTGCACTAGAACGACTGGACACTAGCACAGAGCATCAGCTCATCCTGCTTCTAGAAAACATGTTTATATTACTGACGTTAGCCGAAGGATAATGGCTCTGATCTGAACTATAATCAAACCTTAAGCTTTTATATGATATTAGGCATGTTATTATTTGGATTGCCTGGAAAAAAAGAAAATTGCACGGCACATGAAAACACAACAAATTAATACATTTATTTTGTTGCTTCGGCAGAACTTTACAGGTCTTCATAACTAGCTACTTTGCACCAGTAACGGCCTAAAAATAATCAGCACATGCATGCACTGTTCATGTAACTGTGTTGCACACAAATGTTTATATTTATATTATGCAGATGACACACACATCTACATAACTATATCACCAGGGAACTATAGTCCCATACAAGGGCTGGCTAAATGCATTGAAGAAATCAATAACTGGATGTGCCAGAATTTTCTTCAATTAAATAAAGATAAAACAGAAGAAATTGTTTTTGGTCCCAAGAACGAACGATTGAAAGTCAGCGCTCAGCTTCAATCACTGATGTTAAAAATCTCAAAAAAGCCAGAAATCAAGATGTAGTTATGGATTCAGACCTCAACCTGAACAGTCATATCAAGACAATTACAAAATCAGCCTACTACCACCTGAAGAATATCAAGGTTTAGGGGACTTATGTCTCAACAGGATTTGGAGAAACTTGTCCATGCATTTATCTTCAGTAGACTTGACTAATGTAACGGTGTGTTCACAGGCCTCTGTAAAAAGTCAATCAAAAAGCTGCAGCTGATTCAAAACGCTGCAGCTCGAGTCCTCACTAAGACCAGGAAAGTGGATCACATCACTCCAGTTCTGAGGTCTTTGCACTGGCTTCCTGTCAAACATAGAATTTAACTTTAAAATCCTGCTGCTGGTTTATAAAGCACTGAATGGTTTAGGGCCTAAGTATGTTTGTGATCTGCTGCTACCTTATGAACCATCCCGGCCCCTCAGGTCGTCTGGGACTTGTCTACTTTCTGTTCCAAGAGTCAGAACTAAACATGGAGAAGCAGCGTTCAGCTTTTCTGCTCCACATATCTGGAACAAGGTCCCTGAAAGCTGCAGGTCTGCTGAGACCCTCAGCTCCTTTAAGTCCAGATTGAAGACTTTTCTGTTTCAATTGCTGCAGCTCAAAACTGCATTTTATTTCTTAAACTGCACTGCAACTTTTATTAAATTTGTATTTAGCTTTTTGACTGTTTTAATGTTTTCTTAACTGTTTTAAATCCTGTTTTCTCTGCATTATGTTTTGATGCTTTTAATGGTTTTATGTGAAGCACTTTGAATCGCCTTGTTGTTGAAATGTGCTATACAAATAAACTTGCCTTGCCTATTATTGCATATTTTCATGCCCTTCCACAGGCAGCTAAAAGACAGATCGGAGCACCGACTCACGGGGACTCTCACATGTGACACGTGGGCTTCAAGTCTCTCAACTCACAGCACGACTCCAGACTGCATCTCTTTTTGAACCTTTGCCTTTTACCCATTGCTACTTTTGCTTTCATTTCAGCCTGTTTAGCAGCGAGAGAGAGAGAGAGAGAGAGACAGCAAAAGAAAGATGGGATAAGATGTAACGGTCATGAGGTGGATTTGAACAGATGACGCTGGCGGCTTGAGCATGCTACGGTGCACCTGGACAATTTACCGTGCGACCATGACCAATCGCTAATATGAATCTAATGTGTGAGCTTAAAGATAGATAAAATATATAAAATATAAAACAAATATATATATATTTATAACATTATTAATTATAAAAAATATAATAATATTAATAAACTATACAAATTGTCAATATTTGTGTTTTTGAGCTATGGAATATACCCAGTAATATTTGTAAAATAGGATATCTGTGCAAAATATATGCTTTCCTGCTTGTCCTCTCTGCTAGTGCATCTCTCAGCTGCCCCTGTGCACGTCTCTACTGCGCCGTGCACGTGGTGGGGCTAGATCGATTTGGCCCAAGAAAGACGGGTCTAAATACGCAGTTTAGCCAATCACTGATTAAAGAAATAAATGAGTGACTTACAATTTATCCAATCAGCGTCCTAAAAAAGACTTCCGGAGGGGCCATTCTCAGTTGGCCCCAAGACTGTGCGTTCCCGTCTCTCCTTCTCGTCAGGGCAGACAAGGCGCGCGCCACCCATTATAACAACATGACAGCGGCGAGTGCGAGCAGGAGCACTGCTCTTCAAAGAAAACCAAACGCTAACTCTGTATAATCTCTCCTCCAACACCCGTTTGAGAGAAGACCTTTGGCGGAGAAACTACAGGTAAAACACCTGGTCCCAGATCAACCGGACCTCACCATAAGACAACAGACTGGCGTGAAAGGGAGCAGCTTGAGCTTCTGTGCAGACGGCTAAGCTACAACAGGAAGGTTTGGCTAAGCTAGCTGCTGGATGCAGTCGTGCTAACGCCATATTTTACTTTCCATGCTTGCTTTTTAAATCAATGTGGACCGATCCAGCATGGACAGCTACGTAAGGGACATGAAGCACTTGTCGGAAAAATTAAGAAAACATGAGAACACCAGGAGGACACGCATGGATAATTCTGTCAAGCTACTAAACTAGCATATCAAGCTAAGTCAACATCGGTACCCACGGACGCGGGGCTGTGGCGAAGAAACACAATGAGGTGGATAAAAACGGGCACATTTTATCCAAAACAATTGATTGTGTAAAGGTTTGGGGGCTTTTGAGCTGGCCTTGCATGACGAGACTGCATGACGAGTGCTGCCGGAGCACCGTGACAGACAGCGTTTTTAAAGACACGTTAAAGACGGCACAACACGAGCTGTTGGAAGGCATGCTGTCGGTATAAGATATCGTCACCTTTCTAAAATACAGTTTTGACAAAAATGATTTTCTTGCCTAAATCATCTCCTCATGATACTGGCCACCTCTGGTAAAATTGCCTACATCCTCAGTTGAACAGATCATGCGATTCTACCCCTATAGTATAACGGCCTATGTCAAGAGTGTGACTTAGGCCATTTTATTTTGCCTAAGTCAAAAGACAATCTGACTTAGGCAATTTTACAAGCTTTTTAATATGGCATTTTTAAGCTAGCATTTAGGCTAGCAATTTAGTTAGCATTTTTGTCAATGAAAATCTCACTCAAACATAATATTAGTAATCATAACATAATTTGACCGTTATGACAGTAAGCCTGTTGTGCAGTGTCTAGAGGCAGCTTGTGCACCCCTATTACATTGGTATTCGTTTTTTGTGTTTTCTGAAAAACTGGAAAAAATGACTTAGGCCATTATTTTAGGAAGGTGACGATATGTAAGTAACCCAATTTATGTTCTGGCTTTAGAAACTGTTTGTCAATCAATGTTGTTGTTTTTGTTGCATCATGTGTTTTACCTGCGTTAAGATGAGATGCTTTTATTTTAAGGTGGCTCGCGACGATAAAAAGGAAGTCTCATTGTATGTCAAAAAGCTATGAAAAATATGGTCATTTTTTTATACAAATTAGAAACAGTATATATATTATAATATACTGAATTGTATTAATAAGATGTCCTAATTATGTCAAAGTGTTGGAATAAATGTTAAATATTTAACTGCAAAGTAGTAATGTGTGATACTTTTTTTGCATTAAATCATACTGGGATTAGATGGCCCTACCAAGAAAACATTGCCACCAGCCACCACTGGTGTAATGGGAAGACACATTTCTATTCTCGAGTCCACAGAGTAACCGAGTCTCCCGAGCAGAAAAACAATTGCAAGCTAGCAGCAATTTCTATTTTTTCTGATAGTATAATTCCACATTCGTATTATTTCTTGTGGTCTGGTAATGGAGATTGAATAGAATTATGAGACAGGCAAAGCCCCCCACACTCCCTCGCCCCCTTCAGTCCACTAGCATTAATTTAATGCTTCGTCTATCTAATATTGTAATCCTATAACATTTTCTGCTACTGTAATTTTGCCCATCATCATCAGCTCTGAGTCATGAAGCGCAGACGCACAAGTATATATTCCCAGAGCCTCCAACTCCATCAGACTCCACACTTTTCTTTCGTTTCTACAACTACAAACTTTGTGTCGACGTGTGTGTGTGTGTGTGTGTGTGCGCGTGTGTGTGTGTGTGTGTGTGTGTGTGTGTGTGTGTGTGTGTGTGTGTAAAGAGCAGGCAGGTTGAGGTGCACTGTGTTGTGAATGCTGCCTGAATCATTCCCCACAGACATTAGGGGCGCAGTCTTATGTGTACAACTGCACAGACAGAAAGCGCACACGTAAACACACCACATTGTCTCCGGCAGCGCTTCCTGTCCCTCGGGAAGTGACTGCATGAGAATAAGTGAGAGTGAGTGTTTGTGTGGATGCTGCGAGGTCAACGCTGGAATAGAAGACGTTCGACAGGAAGCAAACCAGAGAACAAACTGAGAACTAGTCAAGTTTTCACAGGGTGGCAAATTACTATATCAGAAAACTAGACACTCCTGGTTTTCCAACTGGATGACTTAACTGGAATCTGTCTCTTTTATATCGAAAATAGGCCGCAAATTACCACCTGAGATGAGTTTTGAGCCAGTGAGCCAGGATGCAGCCTCCCGACTTTTAATATGCATTAGATAACCTGATTTTGACATTTTATTAATAGGGAAACTGTCAGCACAGGGATACAGGATTCTTTATTTAATCACTGTTACATTACTACGGTGACTGTGTATTAAATGAAAAAAATAAAGAGAAATAATCAAATTCTCATGACAACGGTATGCCGGATGTAGAAAGAAGCTATTACTGTGGCTTGCATCTCTTCTGCCGCTGGCTTTGTATGAGGCTGTGCCGTCCTTGAGGAAATCGATTGCATGACATTGATATTCCTTTGGCGAGAATATAGACGTATACAACAACTAAAGGCTGGCCTCAACGGTAGAAACGTATACCGCTCTGCTGATTTAAATCAGTAACGCTCGACTTAATGAACAAGCGGCAAAAACAATGAGAAAATGTGAGTGACTTGATCCCCCAAAGGATCAAATGATATTCCACACAACACGTTTTCTAATAAAACTCTCCACAAAAAAAAGCAAAACATACCACACGGCTTATGTAAATCGCCTTATGTTCAGGCAACAACAACTGCATAAAAGTGTCATGCTAATTAAGTCCTTGGAAAATTAGCATAGCTCAGGTAACAGTCAACCTGAACAAATTCAGTCAGAGGCAGCTCCATGACGGGAATCCTTGTTGAAAGGTGCAATGTACAAGATTGGGAGCATTTTTATTGACTCTCGACGGCTCTCAACATGTCAACGGCTCGCTGCCGGCAGCGGCTCATAGCTAAAGGCGCCGACGTCGCTCATACAGTGTAAACTAAGGCGAAAGTCTTGACGGTGCTATGTTCCATCAGTCGGGACAGCGTTATCAGCCGTAACCGCCGTATGAGAGCCGTGTGGAGCGGCTGCTTTGTTTAAGCTCCGATTACAACGTCTCCCTCACAGACCTGCTCAGGTAGACATCACTCCGCTAGATCCTCTACACAGCAAATAGTTGTTTACAGCTCTGAATGGTAATCCCAGCTTTAAGGCCAACATTTAAAAAAAGATCTGCCAACTGTTTTGCTGAGACATTTTGATGTAAGAGAGAGACTCACTCCGGAAACATCCTTGTGTAGACAACAACAACAACAACAACAACATGTTAGCTAGGAAGACAGAAAAACACTTAGGAGGATGCAATGTTACCACTTTATTATTACAGATCGGAATTTATTACAATTTTCTTTAGTATTTAGTGGTTAACACAGGTTTTACAATTCAAATTAAGCAAAATCCAGAACATATGCCTCTCAAAGATACAGCGACAGATTATTGACTTTTACTCATTTAAGTGTGAGTTAATACATTGCTAACCCACGTAGTCACTTTTGGAAAGCCGCTCTGCTTTCTGCACTACAGTGGAGCCAGGATTCTTGGCTCCACTGTAGCCGGCAGTTATAGCCCAATTAATGAAATCAAATTATCTTTTGATTGATCCTGTAGCGCTTATTACATAAGGGGAAACAAATAGTATTGTATGCATTGTATTTCATCAATCATGTAGGATAACGTACGCCTTTTCTAGATATAATTGCTTTTAAGTGATGTTGTCCTTTTCAGAATCAGAATCAGAATCAGAATCAGCTTTAATGGCCATGTAAGTTTGCACATACATGGAATTTGACTCCGGTTTCACTTTGCTCTTCGTACTTTTACCCACACAATATACAGTAATATGATCTAGTATGCAGTTATTTTGTTCCCCTGGTTTTGTTTGTATATTTTATTTTCTTGTTTGTTTGTTTTCTACTCCATTTGCTCTTTTTGGTTATTTGTTTGGGTTTGTTGTATACATTGGCTTTATGGTATGGTCCTTTTTGTTTAAGTTATGTTTATTCTTTTATTCTCTGTAGAGCACTTTGTAAATTTTGTTTTTAAAGGTGCTATATAAATAAAGTTAGTATTATTATTTTCTAAAAATGTGTATTCATCACATATTATGAGCTGCAGCTAATAAAATTGCCACTCTTATTATCACTCTCTGCTTCACTCAAGGAAGCACCCTGCTTCTGTTTTTTCTGCCAAAAACAAAATTAAAATATAATTTACTACTTTGGAGGACAGAAAGAAAAGTCATTATTAACTTGCTTTGGTTTGTCGCTGCTTTAAAAGTAATGCATTTTTTTAATTATTATAGGGCTATTTGAGCTGTATAAGATCAAATACATTAGAAGAAATAACTAAAATGGTGAAGAACACAGAGTAAAAAGATTTGGGGTTATACTTTTTTGAATTCTTTGGGTGGAAGAAAACAGAAATCTGTCAAGAGAACTGAACACTTTCTCCATCCATCCACAGGCTGTTAGTGGAAAGTGCTCCATGGACACCGATTTGGCACAAATAAACCGTCCTGGCCCGTTTAGATGATATAATAAATAATACAGCCAATGCAATATAAATCAAAAACAGCTGATGAATGCATTTTACAGGACAAGTGGCAGACATTAAGGCATATAATAACTTACACATCTTGGACTGCATATAAAAGGTGTAGAACCCATGACCTGAGTGATCGTTATATCATTGGTTATAATAACCGGGGTTAGCAGTAGAGAGTAGCTAGTTTTAGAGATTCTTTATTTACATTGACTGTCACTGTATTATACAAGTAAAACACTTTAATTTGATCTATTTGAGGTAAAAAAAAAAAAAGATTCTGTATCTGTCTCCTCTGACTGAATTTTGTAGACTGAGCGAAACAGGATTATTTCGTGGTGTTACATTGTGAAATTCACAGGTGAGTATGTTCCTTGATAATCACGCTAGTTAAGAAAATGATGTTGAGGATTGAGAATCACAAAGTGTGAGATGACTAACTAATCTCTTTGGAAGCACACACATACACAAGTCCACACTAACACCCACCTCAACGCACAGGCTTTGTCTCGCTGAACGGCTTCACAGCAGGAAAAGGTGAATTGACAGCCCAAACTCGAGGAGGGTTATTATGTTGAGGCTGGGGAAAGATTGTCCTTCCTGTGTCATTCGTTCACTTGTTCGGAGATCACAGAGGAGGAGAGAAAAGAGAATGTGTTGCAGAGTTGTTCTCCTCCCCTCCCTCCTCTGCGGAAAAGTGATTCTTTCCAGACAGTTTTTTTGTCATTAAATATTCTATGAAATCAGCTTGTGGGTATGGAAGCCCATTTCCACCAGTAAAATTAAAAAATAAAATGGAAATTATGAGATAAGAAAGTGGAAATTATGAGATAAAAAGTCATAATTATGAGATAAAAAGTCATAATTATGAGATAGAAAGTCGAAATTATGAGATAAGAAAGTCATGATTTTTTCACCAGATAACAGCCCATGCGCACTTACTATCTCATAATTAGGACTTTCTATCGCATAAATTTGACTTTCTGTCGCATAAATTTCCATTAAAAAAGTTTATTTTACTGCGGAAATGGGCTTTCATATTGTGCGTTCCGTTGCTACAACACATGTGATTGGGATGCAGGTGCTTCTCTGCCTTTGCTCATCGCCTTGTTTCCAATTCAAATGAAAATTGTGCGGAGAGTCACTGGCAAGAGGACACGGGCGGCTTCATTAACGCTGCGGGTTGATGACATGCTCTGATATCAATAATCAATCACGAAACTCCATGCTACAATCTAGTCAGTTAAGCACTGGTACGGATCAATACAGTGATGAATCGGCCTGTCCCTCAGGCACAGCCTGTACTGCTTAGTCCGCTCCGTGGAGGCTTTCCTCGGCCGGACGTGAGTCCCGCTGCGCAGCAGCTGGTCATCATCTGAAACCCATTTCTGTGTCTTACTTCCTGTCACACAACTGGAAGCTTACGCAGTGTCCTGAAAAACTGCAATAAATTCAAGATAAAAACCCTTGATGGAGGATAAATACAGAGGCGATAGATGATATTCTGTCATGTTGCTAGTCTGCAGTTCACACTCAGTTCAGTTGAGGCTTTCGGCTGTCGCAGCATATTTCACACTTCTTTTATTTCTCTACCACTGCACGCTACCTTTAAGTCTGCACAAGCGTTTACGTGGCCCACAGCTGGTTTAAGCTCTTGTTTACTCTTTGCATATATTACAAAAAGCACAAGCAGAAGTGCTTTTGTCCTACAAAAATGCAATTTAAATTTTTTTATGTCTCAAGTTTAAGAAAAGTGAATCGTGACGACAGGACCTTTGTTTACACAATGAGAGGCCGCTGGCTGCAAGTCAGAAACAACACATCAAAAATAGCATTCAATTAAAGCGCTGAATTGAAGAGATGTTAACGTGCGTATAGCTTTCTGAATAATGGATTTGGTGTGCGTTTGTGTGATCGCTCTGTTACTCGGAGTACACAACATATACACATATACAGTATGCATGTGAATGTGTGCATGTGCACAAGGGCGTTGGTTCACAGTGGTCCAGCTGTGTGATTTGGCTCAGGTACACACAGATCGGGTTTGACCTTGATACTGAGCAGGCGCCAGTGGTCCGTTTGTGTGTTTACGTGTTTTACATGTCGGTGGGTGGTTCTCGACATGAGAGGGCAAGAAAATGTGTGCTTTCTCCTCCCGGCCTGAACATATCTGACATACAGTTTTGTACGTCCAAAGTCATATGTGTACAACCAATGAGCAGGAAGTAGTGTTTATGAAATTGCACACTCACCTACATATGTAGGGCTTGAAATAAAAACAATTTTTAAAAGGGAGAGTAACATTAGGCAGCGGATTGTCGACCCCATGGATGAATCTTCATTTAGTCCGATTCCACCTTAAAATACAAGGGCTCACCACCGCTGCCTATCAGAGCGCTGCCTGGTTGCCATAGCAGCGACTCTGAGCTCTTCAGCTCAGTGTCAGAAGTAGTGCACTCATGTTAACACGAGCACCAGCAAATGGATCTCATCCCAAAATCCATTTCATTTAATTCATTCATTATTTTTTGTTTGTTTGTTGTGTGCTTCTGAAATGTGATTTAGAGCGACCAGCGACGAAATGGATGCTCACAGAAGACATTTGACTTATGGGTGTTATGGTAGGAAAGGTGTGTGTGTGTGTGTGTGTGTGTGTGTGTGTGTGTGTGTGTGTGTGTGTGTGTGTGTGTGTGTGTGTGTGTGTGTGTGTGCGTGCGTGTGCGGGGGGGTGGGGGTGGGGTGGGGTGGGGGGGGGGGGGGGGGGATGGATGGATCCCTAACCCAGTCAAGGCATTCAGTGGAGGTTGAGGGGAAATACAAAAACAACTTCTCCTCAAGAGTTTGTAAGTGTCTACCTATTATCTCACACAGTGCAGCAGTGTTGACATCATCTTGCCATTTATGGGTGAGGGGGAACATGTCAAGATTGGCCCTTTCAACATGTTGTTGCCAGAGGTGCACTTTTGAACGATTTATTGTGTCTGTGCTTGTGAGCAGGTTTTCATGTCAGCCTTGCATTTGTGTGTTCATTTCATTCAGCTACTGAAATACATCCACCATGTATGCCAGCCTTGCACAGCACTCATCACTTGCGAGCAGCTTTGCATCATCGCACCTCTCAGCCAAAAACACTTGTAGTTCCTCCCGCACAAGCCTGTCTCCTAAAAATTACGTTCCCCAGAACTAATACGCATTCTCAATTACGTTTGATCAGAAACGTATCTCCTCCCTGATTATGTTTGTGTTTGACGTGTTACAAATATGTTGATTATAGACCAGGGGTGGGCAAACTTTTTGGCTCAGGGGCCACATTGAATTAAAAAATTTGACAGACGGGCCGGGCCAGTATCAGATGGATGGAGAGTGTTTGACAAAGGGGGCGTGGCTTATCGCCGTCGGGTCTTTCCGTGAAAAAGAGCTGTCTTTTCCGGTATCGATTATGGAATAAATAACCACTAGTTTTGCTTTATACTTGTTGTGGAAGTCCCAAACATGTCGGAACATGAAACGCCCTTGTGTTTGGGTTCATAATATTATCCGTAGCCGCACACAGCTCGGTGAATTTCACCGACTCCTCCAGGAACTGCGCCGGTCTTATCTCCGTAAAACGGATACCGATTCTGCCATCCACCTTGGAAATAACCACCAGTTCTGCTTTATACTTGTTGTGTAAACTCCACATACGTCGGAACATCAAACTCCGTGGTGTCTGGGTTCATAATATTATCCGTAGTCCCACAACAGCGTCTGAATGACAGCCGCTGCACACACGAAAAGCCTAAAAGAGCGCTGTGCAATAAATAAGCATGAAGAAACATCAACGCTGGTCTGTTGTGGTCATCGTGCTTCGGGAAACTGAACTTGGGAACGGAGAAGCGCTACAGCGGTCTTTACTATAACTTATAATTATTTAAAATAAAAAACTTTTTTTTAATATATTTTTTTAATAACTTTTTTTTAATATATTTTTTTAATGTTATAATAATTATAATACTCGGCGGGCCGTATATTAATACTCGGCGGGCCGTATCCGGCCCGCGGGCCGTAGTTTGCCCACCTCTGTTATAGACGTATACGTTGATTAAACACGTATGTTGATATTTTAATTTCTAAACTCTGTGTGGATGTGGTCAGAAATGTTCTGAACACATCCATATCAGTTAGTATTTTGAAAACCGGATGTTGTGTCCGTGGCTGTTTCCGGTGGGTTTGAATCTGTTTCATGTCAGATTCTCCAGCTAATTTGACCACAGAGATCTGAGTGTCTGCTGATGATTGCAGTGGTTTACTGCACTAGATGGAGGTTATCACACACTTTGAACTGCGTTCCCAAACAACCCGACTCAGAGAAGACTGGAGCCGGCGCGACAGAGGCTGTTACCGCCGGCGTTGGCAGCCAAGCGGTCTGAAGACCGGCCCCGTTACCGGCCTCACCCCGCCCCTCTTCGCTTGCCGCTACTGAGGGAATCCTTTTTTTTTTCCTCCGCAGAGTTTAGAAATTTAAATATTCTTAAATAAAGCAAGAAAACAATAACACAAACACATGAAAACAATAACACAAACACACAATTATAAACGTATTTGTAATACGTCAAACACAAACATAATCAGGGAGGAGATACGATTCTGATCAAACGTAATTGAGAATGCGTATTAGTTCTGGGGGAACGTCATTTTTAGGAGACAGGGTTGTCCCGCAGCTGATACACACGGCCAGCACTTAGCCGTGCGACAACCATCTGACTTCTGCGGAGTTTTCGTCTGTGCTCTCATGCAAACTTGCTTTTCTTCTAAAATCAAAAATATATTGTTTCATATCTTCCAGCTGATATGAAATGATGCAACGCCATTTCGTGGATATTTATGGATGTAATCACATGTTTTGGACTAAATATTTTATGGGATTTGTTTTTATTGGACCTTTACGACGTAACAACGCCATTGTTGTTGGAATGTTATGGATTTATGGATCAATATGAGGCGTCATCGGTGAGTTGCCTGGCTTTTGCTATCGTTTGTTTGTTTGTTGTTGTCTGACAAAAGTCTTGTTTGTAGCTGCTGTGGTGGTCTGATCTTGAAACGGATTGCATAGCTGGAATCATAAGAACCGTAGGTTTCCAGAAACATACTTGTACACTTGTACCGAATTCGTACCGAACTATAAATAGAGGCACAGTGGACAATATAATGTACAGTAAAGGACGCCCGCGGGACGGCAGAACGTTAACCCCTTTAACCTTAGATATGTTCTCGGAGAATGTTTTTTCTTACCTTTAAGCCTTATATAAAGCCTCATGCTCTTCTTTTTGTTGCACTCAAGCCTCGACCTTGTGTGCTTTGTAGCCTGACTGGTGGACCAACGGTATTCTACCGTGTCTTCCATGCAAACAAAACGTTCCATTATACATTCAGACGTCTGCTTAATGAGCAGCTGAAGTTAACTCCAGCGTCGATGTATTGGTTTTGGTTCCGGTTCAACACTTGCTCTCTCACTGAATCTGGACACCAGAGCAGCGGAGGATAGGTGAAGGAAAGAATGTGCTCTTGCCGGTAATCCTCTCCTTCAGTGCTAATCAGGACTCCGGTGATTTACAGTGTGGCTCAATATGCTGCGCTCGCCACTCAATCAGGTAAACTCAAAAGAATACAGTACAGCAGCTGTTGAGACAACCGCTCAGTCCCTCCATTAGTCCAACGAGAGCTATTCATTAATTTGTTTATCAGGGTGCTCACAGGAGCAAGGCCATGGAGATGCAGCGGAGGGAGCGTTTTAATCAAGCCCCCGCTCCCAACCGGCTGACTGATGTGCAGCGACGCTTGTTTGTTTATCCAGGCCGCAGCTGCCAGAGGGCAAGTGACGAGGGAATTTCTCCCTCTCCTTACACATTGAGATCAGTTAAGCGAGGGAAGAAGAAAAAAAAAGAGGCAAGGAGGTTCTTGAACTTTTTCTAACGAGATCTAAAGCACTGGGTGTAATTAGGAGCTGTCTGGAATGAGGACAATTAAGTGCGGTTTTGGTGTCCCCACCAGGATTCTCTCAATGGGCAGAATTAGAAAATGGGTGCAAAAAGATTGATGAGTTCAATGTTTTCCAAATGAGCAGCCTCATACACATAATTACACCGCGGAAATGAATGGATCATCACGATACAAACTCAGGCGAGGGTATGCTAATTGCTCATCAAATGGTAAGGCTGCGGTGTCAGCTACACAACTGCAGTAGCCACAGTGAAAAAAATAAGAAGAAGAGCTGTTGGGGGGGGGGGGGATCTGCTGCTTAGATTAATGTGATCCATCTTCCTTTTGTCTATGTTCATTATTCTATATTCACACTGTAACCCCACTTATCTAGTCCTGCACTGTGTGCCAGTCAGATGCACAAGGACATCGCGGTACTTTAAACACCACTTCAATGTGACACCTCAAGCTTCTTTGACATGTGGTGGATGGTGATGAAAATGGAAATTGTGTATCAGAATATACGGTCTTTCTTAGCTTTTTCTTCTTGTGTGGCCATTTTTTTCCAAAAGATGCAAAAACATTGAGTAGATTTTGTGCTGTCTGCCAATATGTTGATGCATCTCCCTCCCGCTTGCATAATACGGTCAGCTTAACTTTCCCCGGGGTTTGCAGTGACATGGTCAGGCAATGCAGAGTAGGAAGTTTTGTCACTGACGAGACATCAGTAAGTAATATTCAGTGGAGTGATCTTGGGGATAATGACATGACTAATTTGAATAAATCCCCCTCTCTATATATTATGAGAGGTTATGGGACTTCAGAAACAGCTGCCAGAGCAGCTGTTAAGTTGATGGAAAGAGTCCAAATGAAACTTGGTTTATAATGCTGGGACATTAGACCTTTGATCATGGTATTCTGATTTTCATTTTCAATATCCACACTTATCTTCCCTTCTTTACTCGAATGCGTAGCTTAAGCTGTGAAAGATATGCAGCATCATCTTGGCTGTGGTCCTCCCATGACCCCGTGTAATAATGTGAGGGATGACATTTCATTTTCTGAAATTGCATATCTGAAACAACTTTTTAGTATTTGAATTTCAGAACAAGTCTTTCAAATGAACCATTAGTGAAGCCATCGGTGTGCCGTATCATCACCCGCTGCAGAGTCCACCAAACTCATTTCAGCTGCCATTTGGATCTTTGATTTCCTCATACGAAGCCTGAGGTGTCACTGTTACAGGGGACATGTTGACAATGGTCTACTTATCAAATCCCCAGGAATGGATGGCAAATCTCTTTTTCCCCTGACCTTATCTGATATCTGTCCTGCAAGCCTTTCAGCACACTCATCCCGCATTGCATTAAACCATATAGCCTTGGGCTTACTGGGCCCGCGTGTAGCCTTCCTTACCTCCTTCCTCCCACAACCCCACATGAATAAGTGAGTGTCCAGGAAGGGATGTCTAGATCTCTTTAGATTTCCTCTGGGATGCCTGTTCTTGCCTTGTGGTACAGTCCATTTAGGGATGCTAGCAAAGGCAGGATTCTCATTGCAATGGATTTGTATGAAGAAGTTCATGCAGATTTGACTACATATTTAATCAGTTTTTCTATGGTTCAAGAGACATGCCAAGACACTGAAACACAGGAACTGGAGTTAAAAGGAGCAGGAGCTTGAATTTGTGGGTAGAAGCAAAGGATGGGGATTTTAAATGTTAAAACTAAATGGCTTCTGATGTGTTTATTGCTGCCAAGGGACGCCAGGCTGCAATGTGGATGAGGGTTCAGTGTGTCAATAAACAGAAAATGAAGGGAAAAAAATGGAAAACAAGTCCTTGGGGGTGAATGCCTCGACATATTTTGATGCTGCTAGCACCGCAAAGGTAGGCGTTTGAAAGAGATCCATGAAAGGCCTGACAACAAAGACACTTCTGTTGGGAGCAGCCATTAGGATCCCTCAAAACATTCCAATTCTTCAAAATTAAGGTCACAGCACAGCCTGAACCGGTGAGGTTATGGATCACTATACATGAATATTTAGCCAATACTTTGAATGGGAGGCAATGCTGCCGCACGTAAACATATTGACAAACACATAATGGAGCAGCAATCACGTAAAAAGCGTGGATGCATTAAGAGCTGCCATTACTGAGCGGTTAGCACGATGCCAGAGGGCAGTGAAGGGAACACGCTGACAGGACAAGTCCTGGGAAACATGTGTCCTCATGTCGGCACAGTATGCAGCGGAGTGGATCGAAGCCGGATCTGGGTCTGTCCGCGGTGGGCTGATCACCGCCGGAGGCCCCGCTGGACTCTGAGCTGAAGGACTCTGGTGAACCGGCATGATTTCATCTGATTGTGCGTAACTTTTAACCGGGGCGGACTGTCCTCTGCGTCCGCGGCAAATGCCGGCAAACCTCGGACCTTGTCTCGTTTCCAGTGAGACATTTTTGTTGTGTTATCATGAAAGTTGAATGAATGTAATAAAGTTAGAGGCAACATGAAGGAGATCAAATTGTCGCGTTGGCTCTCAGCAGTGATGGGAAGCTCTCTGCCTCCCACCGGAGCGCTGACAGTAGTTCAAAAGGTGGCAGCAGAGCCGGACCGGGGTCGGTCTGTGGCGGTGCTCGGTGCTGCAGGAAGCCTCCCGCTGGTTATGAGCTGAAGGAATATCTGGAAAACCTGCATGATTCTGTCTGATGAATTATACCCAGTAACCTTAAAGCAAGACTACTTTTGTAGTATGTGCAAGAACCTAAAAAAATTAAGTTGGTGAACTGAATTATACAGCAATTTATACAGCGATATATACAAAATGTGTTTACATTAGCCATAGTGAAATCCATTAACTGTACTGAATTAGAAAACGGTGTGTTCTATGCTTATGAATTCAACTTTAAATGTTTAAGGGGGGAAAACGTATAATTTCTCATTCTAGAAGTTACAAAGTCTTGTTTCATTTAAATTAAATTTCCGGGACCCATTTATTAATGTAATGGTGGATGTAATGTTTTTGTTTCCATGCAGCAAAGTTATAAGGGAGGTTAAAACAATAACACTATTTGTCACTTCGAGTATTCATCATGGAGTCCAGCATGAGGCCAAGGAGCAGCACGGCATTAGAGGAGAAGAAAAACACACAAGAGTCCTTTTAAGGTGACCCAGGGGCCCTCCGTGACTTTCCCCCCAGCTGTCACGTTCCGATGGTAGCCTTCAGATTGTATTTAGATGCGACTCAACTTTCTTTAATTTGTTAGAATGTGTTCTTTGTGTGTGTACGTGAGTGACAGAGATCCAAAGGACAAAAGCAGTGGAGAGTAATGGGAAAAGCATATTGAGTTAATGGGGTCTAATGGTAATGTTTGCCATCAGGACCATGGACAGCACCACAGAGAAATTCCAGCCAAACCTTCAACATATTCATTGTTTTGTGCTGCACGCTCAAGGACCTCTCGTGGTTGCAGTAATTCTAACTTTTTTGGAAAAACATACTTCATTGACAAAATATTGTATTGACTGTTTTATTCTGTCAATGACTGCGGAGTCCTCACTGCTCTTAACCAGTTGGTAAGGCCACAAGGGATCAACAACTGCTCCAGTTTGGACTCCTGTCTCCACTGGAGATTAGGAATGGTTTCTCTCTTGATTTGCTCGCCAAGGTAAGACAATTGGATGTATTTATGTATGTATGCATGTATGTATGTATGTATGTGTAACACCTGTGAGATGTATCCTGGTCAAATGAATCTCCTGGAGCTGGGTAGGCTTGTGGCAACAGCAGGTTTATTGTGTTTCTGCATTTATGACAGAAAAGGACACATATAACAGTCAGCTCCTGTGGACAGCGCGTGCTCTGTCTTCTAAAGGAATCCTCCGTTACTCTGAGAATTACCCACATTTATAAACTCTTACAGTGAAACAGTGATCGTATAGTGGATTTAACATGTGAATAAAATAAATGAAATGGAACAGAAAATGTCTCTCTCTTAAAAGGCATGAGGAGAAATACAATATATATATATATATACAGACACCGTGTTACCTTATTTTACATTTTATAATAACAATTGTGTAACTGAGTAAAATGTAGACTGTAGAAAATACTTCTGCATGTTTAATACATTACCACAACAATAGAACAACATACTGTAACATACCTGCATTTATGAAAGGACACATATAACAGTCAGCTCCTGTGCTCTGTCTAGAAAGGCGGCATCATGTTAGTGTTAGCTAGCTACTCTGCTGACATTCTTACTGGCAATAAAACACATAAAAAACGAATAGTTAACTTAATGAAAACAAGGCAAATATACTCTCAGACAATAACTTTCCAAACAAATAAAGCCAGCTCAACTCTTACATACTTTTACAATTAGTTAACACTATCTTTTCCACAGACATTCATAGACACGTTACCTTGTAAAGGTAGGGTGACCAGATTTGAGTTTGTGAAAAAGAGGACACTTCGTCGCGGGGGGGGAGGAGAGAGAGGAGGAGGCCACTTCGTCGCGGGGGGGGGGGGGGGGGGGGTAGCAGTAGTGTGTAGCATGCCGTGAACCTACATTTACGTTGTGATCGGTCGACCAATGACAGTTCTCTCTACAGTCAGAGATTGCGGAAGAAGGTGGAACGTGAGGGAGATACCATTTCCAAAACTTGTAAGGGGGTAATAACTATTTTCCCGGACGTAGCAAAATCCCGGACGTTTTTGGAATCCCTGCCGGACACTTTTTTTAGGTCTTGAAAAGAGGACATGTCCGGGAAAAAGAGGACGTCTGGTCACCCTAGTAAAGGGATCCTCCGTTACTCTGAGGATTTCCCAGAGTCCTTTGCGTCTTATATTAAGCGCAGGTACACATTTGGAACAGCAGGTGGCATAGGTTTCCCATTTTAGCTGGATTTAACATGCACCTATTCAACTATGTTACATATGTATGAATATCGCCAAACAAATCACAAACTCAACTGAGCGCTGTGAAAAACACGTCTGATCAGTGGCGGCCGGCCAATAGAGGGCCACGGGGCACCCACCTTAAGCTATGGAATATACCCAGTAATATTTGTAAAATAGGATATCTGCGCAAAATATATGCTTTCCTGCTTGTCCTCTCTGCTAGTGCATCTCTCAGCTGCCCCTGTCCATGTCTCTGCTGCGCCGTGCACGTGCTGGGGTTAGATCGATTTTGCCCAAGGAAGACGGGTCTAATACGCAGTTTAGCCAATCACTGAAAAATAAATGAGTGACGTACAATTTATCAGATCAGCGCCCTAAAAAAGACTTCCGCAGGGGCCATTCTCAGTTGGCCCCAAGACAAGGCGCACGCCACCCATTATAACAACATGACAGCTGCGAGTGCGAGCACTGCTCTTCACAGAAAACCTCCTCCAACACCAGTTTGAGCGAAGACCTTTGGCGGAGAAACTACAGGTAAAACACCTGGTCCCAGATCAACCGGACCTCACCATAAGACAAAAGACTGGCGTGAAAGGGAGCAGCTTGAGCTTCTGTGCAGACGGCTAAGCTACAACAGGAAGGTTTGGCTAAGCTAGCTGCTGGATGCAGTCATGCTAACGCCGTAGTTCACTTTCCATGCTTGCTATTTAAATCAATGTGGACCAATCCAGCATGGACAGCTACGTAAGTGACATGAAGCACTTGTCGGAAAAAATTAAGAAAACATGAGAACACCAGGAGGACACGCATGGATAACTCTGTCAAGCTACTAAGCTAGGGTGACCAGATGTCCTCTTTTCCCCGGACATGTCCTCTTTTCGAGACCTAAAAAAAGCGTCCGGCAGGGATTCCAAAAACGTCCGGGATTTTGCTACGTCCGGGAAAATAGTTATTACCCCCCTACAAGTTTTGGAAATGGTATCTCCCTCACGTTCCACCTTCTTGCGCAAGCTCTGACTGTAGAGAGAACTGTCATTGGTCGACCGATCTCAACGTAAATGTAGGTTCACGGCATGCTATACTATACTACTACTACCCCCCCCCCCTCCGCACGACGAAGTGTCCTCTTTTTCACAAACTCAAATCTGGTCACCCTAACTAAGCTAGCATATCAGGCTAAATCAACATTGATACCCACGGACGCGGGGCTGTGACGAAGAAACACAATGAGGTGGATAAAAACGAGCACATTTTATCCAAAACAATTGATTGTGTAAAGTTTTGGGGGGCTTTTGAGCTAGCCTTGCATGACGAGACTGCATGACGAGTGCTGCCGGAAACTGTTTGTCAATCAATGTTGTTGTTTTTGTTGCATCATGTGTTTTACCTGCATTAGAGATGCTTTTATTTTGAAGGAGGCTCGCAACTATAAAAAGGAAGTCTCATTGTATGTCAAAAGCTATGGAAAATATGGTCATTCTTTTATACAAATTAGAAACAGTAACGGTATCAGAATCAGAATCAGAATCAGAAACTGTTTATTGCCAGGAATGTTTTCACAAACGAGGAATTTTTCGAGGCGGAAGGTGCATACATTGGACATGGGACGTTTGACGAGACAAACAACAATCAACAATCAACGACAATAACAGTGCAATGGGTATTAAAATAAGTGTAAGATAAGATAAAGTGCTCAGACAACAGATACGTTAATGTGAGTGTACGTTAAAGTGACATGTGTGTTTAAGTTAAAGTGTATGTTAAAGTGACGAGTGTTTAAGTTAAAAGTGTATGTTAAGTGGCATGAGTGTTTAAATATGAAGTGTGCAGAGGAGTGAACGGTAAAGAGAAAGAAAGAAGAGAAAAAATTTAAATTAAAATAAGAATAAAAATTAAAAATTAAAATAACTATAAGTATATATGCACAAGGAAGAGGCACAAGGTTAGTTAAAGTTGTAATAACTGTATGTTTTAAGGAAATTGGCGTGACTGTTGGCTGTGTGTGTGTGTGTGTGTGTGTGTGTGTGTGTGTGTGTGTGTGTGTGTGTGTGTGTGTGTGTGTGTGTGTGTGTCTGCTTCAGCAGGTTATTGACAGCAACATCCCAGAAGCCTGTTCATCTTTCTGTCAACTCGTCAGCATGGGAGAAGCCATTATCAGCTCATTACGGCTCACGCTTTCATATAATCCTGACATTTCCTCTCTTTCCGTGTCTGGGCTTTGGAAGATTCCACGCTTGGCTGTATTATAGTGGCAATAGTGGAATGTTGTGTGTGTGTGTGTGTGTGTGTGTGTGTGTGTGTGTGTGTGTGTGTGTGTGTGTGTGTGTGTGTGTGTGTGTGTGTGTGTGTGTGTGTGTGTGTGCTATTAATGCAAATGAGGAGTAAGCAAACATAATTATCGTTTTGTGCCTTTGTACACAGCTCTTACATTGGTTTTGGGAATTTATCGATACATTTGAAATAATCAGGCAAGTGCAGGACTATCTTTCAGAGGGGTATGAAACATTATATATATTATAATATACTGAATTGTATTAATAAGATGTCCTTATTATGTCAAAGTGTTGGAATAAATGTTAAATATTTAACTGCAAAGTAGTAAGTGTGATACTTTTTTTGCATTAAATCATACTGGGATTAGATGGCCCAACCAAAAAATCTTTACACCAGCCGCCACTGGTTGTGACTAATAGTTTGGACACATGTACTCCAGCGTGTGACAACTGAGCTCCGGTGTTAATTATTTCTCGGTTTAAGGATCAAATGAATAAACATGAGCTTTGTTTAATTATTGCCTTCAGGAGAGGGAAATTCCTCAGATTGGGAGCACATAAACTGTCAGAAGGGGGATAATCCCACACCTGCGGGATGACACATGCTCTAAATCCCTTTCACAAATATGTCCAACCTAAATCTCTTCACTTGCCTTTAAACAGGGTGCAGTCCGCACAGTTTCCCAGAGTGGAAATAAAGGAGGATTAAAGATGGGGACACAAATATATAGACAAAGAGGAACATAAAAAAGACAGACATAAACAAACAAACAGGCAGAGAATGAACTGTGTGCCAATGTCTAACCTCCAAACTTGGAAGGCTGTGCCTCGGTCGGGTTAACCTGCTGGCTTTCTCAAGGCAGCTCTTCAACTCAACGCCCAAATGCTGGTGTCTGCCTCTGAGCTTATCAGGCTTTCCCAGATGGTGATTTGAGCGCATGGAGGGAGCGAGAGGCGAACTGAAAGGGAAAGGGGAGTGGAGAGGAGTGGAGGTGAGTTTACCAAGATGAAACAGACTCTACACTTGGGGTCAAAAAAAATATGCGACTTATTTTTTTATTTATATCCAAGGTGTCTGTATGCATTAATATTTGTTGGAACCAGAACCGTTTGTGCATTGTGAAGTCTGAAAGATTAGTAAAAGTGAAATGGGAGGCGTTGGCGTTGGTGTTTTTCCATTAAAGAAAAACTAAAATTAGTCCCCACAAGCTTTTGCTTTTGAGGACAAGTAAAGGGCACGATATTACACATTCACTGAGGTGTTATAATCAAATATGTCACCCACGCCAATCGACGTTGTGTTATTTTTAGTCCCCCTGCTCATTAGGTTTTTGAATGACATGTAAAAAAAAAAAGCTCTACATCTAGGACAACTGCGAAGACAGCAGCAATTAAGCTTCCATTTTACCCATCATAGAAACATCATCTCTGGATAAACTATTGTCTCTTCAATGCACATTACTAACTCTACTTTCTTTTTCCATGGATTCTTGGCTGCCTGGAACCGGTCCTGCCCCGGGTCCTGCCCCCGGTCCTGCCCCCTGCCATGGATTCATGGCTGCCTGGAACCGGCCCTGCTGATGGAGCCGGCCTGGAACCTGATTGTGCTGTAACTACGCTATTCATTCTGGCCACATGACATCTATTGCTTCTGTCCATCCGGGGAGAGGGATCCTCCTCTGTTGCTCTCCCTCAGGTTTCTTCCCTTTTTTCCCTGTGAAAGGGTTTTTACTATCTTTTTAGGGGAGTTTTTCCTGATCCAATGTGAGGTCCCGGGACAGGGATGTTATGTGTACAGATTGTAAAGCCCTCCGAGGCAAACTTGTATTTGTGATGTTGGGCTATATAAAATAAACTGAATTGAATTGAATTGAATCTCTAAACTAGTTTTTGCCCATAATTGCTAATGTATGACACACTAAATATCTTGACAGAACGTAAAAACCATGTTTAGCCGTGCTTATGACAGCAACATAGTAATGCGATGTGGGGGTTCAAGTGTTGTGTTACCAAATGCGGTGCTATAGGACGCAACCATGCAAACTTGAGAGCTAATTGACTGTAATGTCATTTTATCTGCTTCAGCAGGTTATTGACAGCAACATCCCAGAAGCCTGTTCATCCTTCTGTCAACTCGTCAGCATGGGAGAAGCCATTATCAGCTCATTACGGCTCACGCTTTCATATAATCCTGACATTTCCTCTCTCTCTTTCCGTGTCTGGGCTTTGGAAGATTCCACGCTTGGCTGTATTATAGTGGCAATAGTGGAATGTTGTGTGTGTGTGTGTGTGTGTGTGTGTGTGTGTGTGTGTGTGTGTGTGTGTGTGTGTGTGTGTGTGTGTGTGTGTGTTGGGTGTGTGTGTGTTTGGGGTGACTAGAGGATGAGAGGTTTTAAAGACAGTTTTAATTTCCTGGAGACACTCGATTCACAGTCCTTATCCATCTGTTACTCCCCTCTAACAAACTCAGAGCATTTAAATCTCGACATTCTTGAACTTCAGCAACGAACAAAAAAAAAAAATGCATGCTTTAAAACAAAAGGTTCCTGAAACCACAGCGACAACTTGAAAGCAGTCTTGACTGTTGGCCGTGTTGTTTGTGGAGAGTTGTAACGTGAACGGTGGTCTTGCCAGGGGAAGAGGAGGGGAAGGGGGGTTTGATTAGGAAAGGCAAGACCTCGCACCTAACTCGGTGGCACTCCGTCGGTTAATTATCCTAGTGATCCCGGAGGAAATAACAATCCTCATCCGATATTGGTATAACACCTTCGGTCTTTTATCTCGCCCCGTGCTAAATCGTTAGGTTTTTGTGTTTATTTTCTAAATAAGTTATAGGTTTTGTCGAGGGTGTTTTACAGCTTGCGCTCGAGGTCCCCTGCGGTGGGCTGTAACTTTTCTCAACCCTTATCAAGATGAGTACATATATCGTCTATATCTTCTCATCTACCTTTTTGACACCATCTCATCATTATGACAAACACTGCAAAAGTCTTCACCCAAAGATACTTACCTTAAGTTTCTTTGGTAGATTCAGTCGTCACTTCTGTATCTCACGGTGGATGGACAGGGAAAGAGGGTTTAAATTGTTTTAAAGAACCAGAATCTTTGTTTTGGTTTCAGTACCTTACGAAATAAGGCTGAGTTTTATTTCAAGATTATCTTACATACAAAAAAAATTCAATTCAATCAAACAGTTTAAAATTTACAAATAACTAAGAGAAAGGGTTAAGTTTTTAGAGCTGGTGAATAAACACCTCTTCTCTCTTCTATCCTCCTGCACAGAATTGCGAGGCACCCCGAAAAACATACATTCTCCACCCTCTTTTATACACAAGAGTACATCAGTCATGCTGTCACCAGAGTTGGACAGAGGGGGTTTTACTACCCTATCTGGTTAGATTGCCAACGCATGCTTCTAACAAAGGAAAGAACATTTAACACATCTCATTCAAAAAGAGTATATAACATAGCAACTTATAGCGTCCTATGGATTTTATACTGTCTAATCACAAACTATAATGAAAATAAAAACCAAACATTATATATATGCTCAAATGGTTACATATAAAAATAAAATGATTATACGGTTATAATAGTTAGACTTTTTTACTTTCATATTTTTCCTCGATCACTCAACAGAGTGCAGCTTTGAATGATGCCTAGTTATTACTGAAATAACCGTTGTGCTCCCAGAAAAGGAAAGGTCACAGACATGAGAAATGGGAGGTGTGTCGGGCCGATGGAAAGAAGTGTGCCGCATACGTTACCTTTGGAACGAGTGAACATGATTCCTACCGAGAGCAAAAAGAAACTCACGGAAAAAAAGCAACAAACAAGTTTCGTGTTTGTGTGTCTTTGAAGAGGTAGACAAAATGTTTTAGTATCTCCCCACACAGAGATTGCCGTTTGCCCATGTGATGCAAGCTCTTTTTAAAACAGAGGTGTGCAGGGTCTACAGACGACCTTCTCTCTGAACCGCGTTTCTTTTCATCTGCCGTTTCCAGCAACCCTCCGCTGTGCCTCTTATTAATCTTCCATGGAAAAAAACACTCAGTTTCAACTGAGCGCCGGGTGCACAGGGATATCAGAGCAATCGATGCGAGGAGCTTCTGTAAAGGAAGCAGCAGCAGGCCCCGGTGATGTGGGCGAAGGTGAGACTCTCAGTATGAATCCTACAATTTATCCTATTCAGGCTGCAGAGAACAGAGGGGAAGTTCCATATTTCCACTTGAGCAGCGATCAAAAGCTCACAGGCTGTCTCGCGCCGCTTTATGTTCCTGCAGCTGTCACAGGACGGAGAGGTGTTTTGTCGGGCAACACCAGGCCGATGAGCACACATGCAGTTATCAAGAAATGTAAGCTTCTGTCATTTCTTTAAACCTTTTAATTTGCTTAGCGTGAAATGTATTTGGTATTGGGAGAGTTTAGTCTTGATGATATTTGAAATAAAAGGGTATTACTTTATTAGCTTTATGAAGATTTTGGTTAATGTATTTAGCAACAGAGAAATAATTGTAATTGGGAAATGATTAGTGTCTCTGGAGCTGATATCCACGTACCTTGCTTAAGGACACTGCAGCAGAACTGAAGCCCACATGAGAAGCAATAACAGCTGTAAGCAGCAATTGGGGTCCAGCAATGGAGACATGGGTGCAAAATCAAATGTATTTCCAAGATCGATCATATCTAGAAGAGGTAATTCGGAGTTCAAGGTGCAACGTGTAAGATCTGTCAAGAACTTTAGTTTAAAATCATGAATAAAATGTACTATGACAATTAAAACAATCTAAAATAGTAACAGTTTTGATGTTTTGCCAAATACATCAGTGCATTAAGCTGCAGAGATTTCGACTGCTCACCACCATGGTCCGGAGCATCCTTTCTTGTAATACCACTTGTTCCTCGAGAGGCGATAGTGAGTAACTTTAACACCTGTCTACTTTCAGTCCAGAGACTGAAGAAGTAGAGCTGCACAGAGCCCTCGTCAATAATACATCCACAAAAAAAATGACTGGCAGTCTTGCATTGCCATTTTGGATTTAATCTAATAAACAAACCATCAAAAGGTACACTGACCGTACAGGCCTGGGTTAGTGTCACAGTAAGCGTACAGATGGCAAACGTAAACTACAGGCTGAGGCCACCCTTAAAGATGATATGATTGTTTTGACCGGCTCTCAGAGTTTCACCAGTTTGATTACATTTCGCCCAGTAATAGAAGTGAAATGCTGCCCCCTATTTCTTTGGAGCAGGTGGTCAGGTACACACATTGCACCCTTTAACGCTTTTCTTTTATGAAGGTTTGGCAGCAAAAACTAAATATTTGAATTTGAAAGAAATAATAATAATCACCAAAACATATGTAATGTGGGATTTTTCTAAATTTGGCGTAGATCTTATCGTGCTTTCCATGACCAAAGTACATATAGTATATATATATATATTAGTGCTGTCAAGCGATTAAAATATTTAATCGCGATTAATCGCATTTATGTCATAGTTAACTCGCGATTAATCGCAATTAATCTCTTCTTTTTTTTGTGCATTTTAATGCTCTTATCAACATGAAAAAGTGGATTGGCTTGCTTTATTTTATTGAAAAACAACTGCCAAACAGGGCGGTACAAAATAAAATCACTGCACATTTCAGGTAAACAAGGGTTTACAAAATAAAATTATAGAGTGCACCAGGCATGAAAACGGGTCAGGGCTGAAAAAGGTGAGAAGGATATTACCCCTCTAGGGGGGTCCGGGGGCATGCTCCCCCGTAAGAAAAATGTAAATATTCCATATTTTAAAGCATCAATCTGATGCATTTTGAGATGCATTTTTTGCCAACCTGGGGAGAGCTGGAGAAACTTAACTTCAGCCATGAGTCAAAAATGATTATGGCCTCCTTACTAAGTATTATGCAAGCCATTTCATGCCAGCCTGTCACTGGGTCTAACATTTACAGTATATGAGGCACAATGTGGTAAGGGAGAGCATGGCTTTGATGCAGAGAATGCATCTGGTGAATCCCTGCCTGTTGATTTTGGAGAATACATCTCCTAGATGAAAGGACACCTCTTGCCCTTTTATTGAGACCTTGCCTTCCAGTTTTAGCCACGACCAGTTCCAGCTGCATTTCAATCCAGCATCCAGCTGTTTAACAATGGCTGCATCCTTCTCCCCTAACACACTCATTCTGCAAAAATAATGTTTGTATTAGTGTTAACTTCTAGTTTAGCCTTATTCAGACCTGCCAACCTTGATATATAACCTATATATTGATAAGTCATTAAATACTCGTCATGCATTATATTGCATTGCATATAATGTGTGCTGGTCAATTAGTCTAAAATTAATTTTAGACTAATTTTTACCAGCGTACTTTGACGTCAAAATGCGTATCCGCTACGCAAATTGCGTACAGGTTGGCAGGTCTGCTTATTGATAGAACGGTGGACCACTTTACCTTCTGCCTTGTCAGTCCCCTCTCCTCAAAATCTAACGTTACCTCCTCAAAAACGGTAGCGTTAGCTAATAATGTTCCACCGGAGCTTTAGCTAGCTGGCTAACGTTGCGTTCTCTCCTGCTGTGTTCAATGTGTTCACTCGCGCTCCCTTCTGGCACGCGCACCTGTTCGCAGTTCACTGAATATCATTCATTTTGCCGTATCGCGCTCACCATTCATTCATTTCAAACCGTAACGTTAGCCTAGCTTCCAAGCCCAAACGGCGTGCCTATTGTTTTGCTTCCGGTTGAGCTACATCCGGCGTGGTGCTCGCGTAAAAAAAATAATTGAAAAATTAAAATGCGTTAACGCCGTTAATAAAATTGACGGCGTTAAAATTGGTTTGCGTTAACGCCGTTAATAACGCGCTAATATGACAGCACTAATATATATATATATATATATATATATATATATATATATAAATATATATATATATATATATATATATATATATATATATATATATATATATATACCCAAGTACATATGTGCATAAATACACAACAACATGAATATTCTTCACTTCAGCTGCCTGGAACTGAAGCGATGGATGCACTGATACCGATCAACATAACAAGTCTGCAGGAAGAATGCATTATGCTTCATGTCTGACAGTAATGAGGACATTGGTGTTTCACTCTTGCTTCCACTGCGATACATGTATGTCATTGATCGCTCAGGCTAACAGTCGTAGAACCTTGCAGGACAGAGCTACCTAAGAAACAACAAATATCCAAGAGACAAGACCACAGTACAGTTAACTGGGTCGAGTTACATTGAAACGATGTGAGTGGTAGCGCATGCACCATGATGGTGATGACATTTTCCTGATTTCTGTTGCAGCCGCCAGAAACCCCATTTCCATTTTTTTCCATTTGGGATGTTTAACTTGGTTTAATGGCAAGATAAAACAAATATTGTGATTGCTTTAATTTGTTTGTTTGCACACAAACACAGATCTTTCTATTTTTCTTCGGGCAACATTACCAACATTCAAAGCATCACACATGTTAATGCTTTGCCATTTATTTCCACTCTGACACATCAATGACAAATCGAGGAAGGAAAAAAAAGACGTGTACCAAATATGCGACAGCTTGCCATAAATCCACACAGCATAAATTGGGCCAATTATTCTCCTCCTGTCATGAACACACAGCACATTCAGTTGACTCAGAGCCTATGCAGAGCTGCTGTTCATTTTTGTACCACTTGTATGTTGTACCGCCACAGAACTGCGTTCCACAGATCTGCCAGGAAAGCTCAGTTAGCCAGCTCTGTCCTATCAGGAATACCAAGTACATGTTCAGACTACTCAGAGGATATGAATACAGATACCTCTGTGTTCAGCCTCAGCTTGCAGGCTGGAGGCAGAACGCCACCATATTACACAAAAACAATGCCTAATCGTCTGACTGTGTTGCTCATCAGAGGACACATGACCCCTTGTTCTCTGCCGTGCCGAGGCGTTAGCGCCGTCGCCCCTTTACACATATAAACGCAGTCTGTGTGCAGACGGCATGTACTCGCACATATGGCCGTAGGATAACATGCACACGCAGACAAACAATACGCGGTCATTATTGTATTCCGGAGGCGGCAGAGTGGGCAGCGCGCCTCGACTTTCATACATGAGGGAATATGAGTGATAAGACTCCATGCCTCCAGGCCCGGCTTGTCACTCTGTTGCTAAATTGTTGTAATTTTCTTCTCCTGGACTGGCCCTGCGTGACTTTCTACATTTGACCTTGCCACTGTCCTCAGGTCAGAGAGGCACTGAGAGCCGTTTCCGAATATGTTCATCTGGGCAGGAAAGGCAAATGTCTGAAATGCCTTCAGAAAGGCATAGCTTTTAATTTCTTCTTCACCTCTATTTCTTCAGATGATCTGTAATCATTCTGTAATCACACGCATCCGGCAGTACAGTACCGTACTAGACTACTAGTAAATCTGTTACTAACATCTATAGAACACGGAGATGAATTGCAGCAAATTAGGACTGTTATATGAATGCCTCCCCTTCCCCTCATTTATTCAAAAACTGCATACAGTAAATACCCTCCTCTGCAGTCATATCTCTTGTAAAGCATCACACAGAGAAGCATAATGGCCATACAGAGAATCATGAGGATTCATCTCAAACCGCTCTATATGCATTGCTCTCCAGTTCCCTTCTGATCTGACTAGGGGTGATGGAGTTGTCAGTTTCTTTAACCCAGCGGTCCGATAGCATCTCTCCCAGGTTTGCTTATCTGCGCTCACGGCAGAAGACTTAACAGAGTGGGCCGAGGCACAAAACAGACTCTGCTTATTTTAGCACGGGGCTGGAATTCAGACGTCTACAAGTTGGAGAAAAAATCCCTGGATGGAGAAGTGAGGAGTGATGTTGCGAAGTTCTGCTGCAGTTTCATAACTGCTCGAACGTGACTCGGTAACAAAAGACCCAATGACACCCTGTCAAACGAAGAAGTGACTGCAAACTGTCCTTTGTATAATTCTACGTGGGTGCTGCTTTTGTCATAAAACGGTTGTCGGCTATATAATTAAAGATCTTGGAACCGCATGTAGTTTCAGGATCTATAATTATTTAATTTCTTACAAACTCAAGCTTGTAAGTTGTGCAAGAAGCAGCGGTACACTCGAGCGTGATGAAACCGAGTGTCACGGTTTTTCAGGGACAACTCATTTGGGATCCCCTTGAAAACAAGATGCTACATCTCAAGGGGTGTATCTTTCCTGAGACGATACATCTCTGACAACTGAAAAGTTAGCGCGACAGAGAAAAGGCATCTGTCGCATGGCTGACCGTCGCAACTTTGTTTCTTTCATGTCTTATGCCCCGCAAAGGAACTTTTTCCTTATCCGAAGCACGGTTCTAAGTACTAGCAAGGGTGTTTGTTACGTGTCAGTGTTGTGTGTTCTCCCCTCCCCTCTTGTTTTCCCCCACAGGCTCCAACCTGTTAAATGGCTGTCACCTGCGAAGGTCAATCAGCAGCTGGGCAGTCATTTTAAACGGAGGAAGCCAGAAGAAGTTTGGGGGCGGTTTTTCTTTCTGACTATGCACACTGACACTGTTAGATTGAAGGTTTGTGGTGAGAGGTTGAGGGCAGTAGGTAAGTTTGGGGTACCCTGTACATGTGTGCAAACACGTAGGTACTTTGGTGTCTAGAAACATTAGGTTATTTGGTCGGTGCTCCCTCTGTATCTGTTTTGGTCATTCATTTTTAGAGAAGTTGGAGAAGCCATTTTGTTTTATTTCCAGAGGTAGAGAGCTAGGCCTAGTTTTGTTTTCTTGATTTATATTTGTTTGGCACGACCACAAACTGTCCCCAATCTTGTCCACTTGATAGAGAACCTTTTTTGTGTTGTTAACCGCCAACGGTGAATAAATATTGTTTACAAACGTTACTCCTTCTTTTTACTTTCTTTCACTTATTCTTTGGCTGACCTGTGTTAGTCCCCCCCCCCCCCCTTATCCCCTAGACTAGAAAGTCTGTACAGATTGTAAAGTCCCTCAAGGCAAATTTTTGGAGTGGGGACGTTGGGCTACACAATTTAAACTGACAAAAGGTGGTAGGAAGGGGGGCAGGATGAGGCTAGGGAGAATAGCAAAGAGTCCATGTGCGCCCAGTCATGTACTCAGCTGCTGGGTGCGGCTCTCGGGTTGCTATTTGTCCATCCCCTGCTCCAGAGAGAGGGCCGAGGCACTGACAGAGACTCCAAGCAGCAGATGGCAGAGTTACGCTCTGCAGAGGTGAGAAAAAGCCCATTAGCCTGACCAAAATTACAGCCTGCCTCCTCTTTAGTGCTCAGCCTTGAGTACACCTGACCAGATTGGGTATGTGCCTGACATGATCACTCTGTAATCAGACTGTTGCTGTGTTGACAAAAAACTCCTTTCCTCCCCGCATGCACATCGATTCAATAAGGGGAGAATTCGCTGGAAATGAATAACAATATTTATGCAGGATTGAGGAGCACCACAGAAAGGTTTTGGCAATTAGGGCCCATTAACACACAGCATCTTCCCCCTCGGCGTCTGAAAATGCCCTTCAGCGGAAATGTTGGGACCAGCTGTAGTGAAGACTCAGCTTTCCATAAACGTTTTGTAATAGAAGCAACGACATTAAACAATGTTGGTCGTCAGCTAATCTTGAAAATGTCTACATCTCGAATTATATCCATACTAAAAAGGTTGACGTCCATTAGGAAACTTTATTTTTGGACATATACCACACGGAAAATAAGCAATCAGTAAAAACGTAACCATGCCCAAGTGACATTTATCACCCTTGGACGCAATAACACAATATAAATGACGCTGTTGTGCCTCATAAAATGAGTCTGCTGTTGCCTAAACTATCTAATCAGTTGAGAAGAACAGCCAGTGCACACTTGAGAATATGTAATCATTTTGTTCTTTAGGATTTCTTCAAGAGCAGGGTGTTTTATGGAGTCTCTTTTCAAATGTGATTCTTGGCAAATCACTGGAATAACATTTCTATTCATACTTTTGGATATTGCCATCGGAGAGGGGAACAAAAGGATGAGGGGACTTGGGAGACTTTTAATGCCCTCCCATTCACGGAGTAAGGTGAGACTGAATTAATGCGGCAGCTTTCCAAGCAAAAGACACGGCGTTACAGTGCGGGGACTTGACAAGCGTGTAAGGATTAGCTCGCGTTACACAGGAAGTAGACAATTCGAGGAAGTTGCTTCAGAAGGAATTAAACAGCCATAGATAGTAAGTGTTCTGACACCTCTGACCGTTTATAAGAAGCCAACTCTGCAGAGCCAACAGAGAAAGACGTCTTTTGATTACAGTTTGTCATCAAAAGGCTTTTGCAGGGGGTTTTTCTATTTGTTTTCTTCCGCTCAAGAAGATTAAAAGTGCTATTTTAGTCCGCTCAAACTTTGATGGTGTAATAAATGATGTTCCGTTCATGAATATATATGTCACTAAGGTCAGCTGCCTTAATGTAACAGAACGTTAGAAAGGTCAATGAATGTCAGAAAGGCAGGTGTCAAAAATGATAGATCTTATCAGATGTTAACGACACCATGACTTCACACTGCAAATCTTCATGACTCGTTAACGCCAGACATTTAGTCAAGGGAACATGAACAGCTACACCATGTGATCAACAGTAATCTGTGTTATACGGAGCAACACATTCCTGTGATGTAACAAGCTGATGTCATTAAAACAAGGATCATCTCCACAAGAAGGGAACTGTGGAAACCGTCATTTCAAAATCTGAGTTTTGTATTCCAAAGATACGGCCATCCTATTTAAAATATACGGGTCAGAGTGGGAACAGCCAGTTAACGTGAACCTCCAGTGAGTGCTCGTTTCAGCTGTGAAAAAGACTCAGAGACGGTCGAGTCAGATGGGTCATCGACAAAAAAGCGAGCTACACTGTGAAGTGGGACACGCTGTCACTTTACCATCAAAGTGGACACAGTCAGTTTTGTAGCACTACTCCATCGTGGTGGACTACAACACGTTGCACAACATTCAATTAGTTAACCACTGGAGAACATTTAGACCGTCAGATTCAATTAAAAATAAAACTGTGACTTATACACACAGACCCACAAAGACCAAACACCCTGATGCTCCATGTACATGTTGCCATTGAATCAACTTATTTAATGCTTTTTCATTTCGAGTGACTTATTTTGCAGAAACGTACAAGCCCACCTCTGGTAAGCAAAATATTTAAAGTGGTGCGTTTGTGTGATGCTTTGTGGAGATCCTCAGCTCTACAGCTCTAGAGATTAAATGTACTGATCGATTAGTCAACGATTTCCGACCGGAAGAAGTAATTATTTGGTCGAGGGCAGTTATTCACTTACAGATTTAAAAAGTTTATGTACACATGCAGATGTACCAATGCATGTATCAAATACATGACTTACACTCATTTTATTAATATGCTAAACAAACAACAAAAATAGTCCACAAGACCAAACATGGGCTATTTAAGCTAATTACTCGTTAGCAGCACAACCAGAAGCGGGTTACAAAAAAACCCACTCCTAACAAGCAATAACAGGACGACTTCTGGTCAGGCAAACATCCACACATTACACAGTTTTAATACTACAGTACACAATTGGGTAAATTCCAAAATGTTGCTTTGTTCCTTGCAGCACCACCTCCACAGCAGCTTCCTCATCCGAGACGACATTTTGACCAATATAACCTTCAACGTGTCAGCAAAAACATCGACGGAGGGATTTTTAACAGTTAAACCTCCAGCGAGCAGAGACTTTTAAGTTTATAAATCCTCTCTCTTTCCGTTCATGGAGGTTCAAGCCATGTCCCCTCTGCACTTGTTGCTGCCATGGTAACGGGAGTTGGTGGTGGGAGAACAAGCGAACTCTCCCGGTTGAAACACTTCAGTCGTGTAGGTTAGCTAACTTTCTACGAATTGTAGGAAATGGAAGTTGTGAAAAGCTTGAGTCCAACTTCTTTCAAACTTAACTTCACAGTGTATCCTCCAGATTCCGGTCGATGGATGGATGGATGGATGGCTAGATGAATGATATATAGATGAATATAGAGCATGTGTTTAACCAAACGCCAGCGTAAACAGGTATGTTCTTAGTAGGTTTCTAAAAGACAATACTGAATCAGCAAAACGTAGAGGTGCAGGCAGAGCATTCCAAAGCTTAGGTGCTACTGCCTCAAAAGCTCGGTCACCACGTGTTTTAAGGTGAGTGTGTGGGACGGACATGAGGTTTAACAGGTTGGACCTGAGGTTGTGGGCTGTTGAATAAGATTGAAGTAGTTCAGCCATATATGAAGGAGTCTGGCCGTGTAGTGCTCTGTATGTAAGGGTGAGGATTTTAAAGTGGATCCTATGCTCTACGGGGAGCCAGTGAAGAGACCGAAGAATGTGGGTGATATGAGACCGTCTATTTGTCCTATTTGTCCTCGGTGATTTTATTGTTTTGACAACCAGTTTATGCTAACAGTGCACCCTGAACAATTTGCCTAATTAGTAATTATAATATTGAAAAACAGTCAGTGACAGATGGGTGCCTGAAAGCCTAGAATTAAATCGCACAAAAATCAGATTTTGATAAAGTCAAATCCATCAATTGAACTGAAGACACTGACGTCTCCTCCATGTCTCTGGTTCCTCACAGGCAGCAGGAATTTACTAAATTGGCAGCTGGATAGCGAGCACTGCCGTAATAACAATCAACGTTCATGTTCGGTTTCCCTATACCTTTAATCTTAGCGATGGACTTCTTAGGGTGCATTCCTCTTACAATGTTCTTTTCATTTACAGAGAAAAAAACTACCAATGTTCTATGTCTTTCACTGCTTTGATTATTTCTGATGCGATCTGATGCAATGAAACAACGTGAATCCCTTGTACATCACAAGAAGTGGTGTACATCAAAGAAAACTGGATATTAATAGTATATTAAATAAATGAAGGTCGTGAAACATACTCAACCAACAATCCTGACATATTAAGGAAAAACTGCATGATTAAAGATGTGAAAGCTATGGAATATATTATCAGGCAGCACTGGAACATAAGAGGCGGTAACCTACATAACAAAGAAAGAAATAATAGATAAGAAGACAAAGACTATATATTTCCCTTGGGCTGGATACCTGTGCTGAGCTAAACCCTATACTGCACCGCTGGAGGGCTCTTACTGTTCAACAGCAGCGGGAACTGTTGAGATTAACATTGCAAGGGAGAAATGGACTTGCACTGCAGCTGTGAGAAAGCACAGCCGAGGGGAGCTGAGGCTGCTATCTGTGGGATGAGTGAAACAAAAACGCAGCGGTAGAACTCAGCAGCAAACAACAGCAGCTCTCTGGTGTCACTGAAGACCCACAATGCCGCTGAATGCCCAGTAAAGTGAGTAGTCTTTTAAATGTCACCGTCTCCCTGCTTCCCGTCCCCTGCACGGCCACACACACACACACACACACACACACACACACGCCTTGAGCCAGTCAGTTTACCGGGATGTCGTTACAGCAGCTCAGTCGTGGGCAGGCTACCATCGCACAAGCAGAACATAAACAGCACCGTGCGGGCCGGGAAATGATCTGCTGAGAATGGAGAAAACGAAAAGCACAGTTTTTGGCACCGACGGCATTTGGCTGGAAGCCTCCTCTTTTTCTGTAGCACCCGAATGGAAACATGATGTATGTGATTAAGTGTAGCAGGAACAAAGTGTGCAAAAGAATGTGCTCACCCTATAATAGGTTTACAGGGAGGGGGCATGGAGCTAAATATGTCTGGGCAATTAGAGAGAAGCATAGTCTCCTCACTTGCAGTATGGGTTGGATGCAAATAAATCTGTAATCATGGAGATTTGCAGGAAGACAAAGGGTGACGATGTGCAAGGCATATGTATGTAAATTGAACCCCCCATCAGAACATGACATGTGTATAAATATGCATGGAAAGGGACTTCTCGACAGTAAGAGCTGCGCATGTGATCTCACAATAGGAAGAAGTTAATCGTCGGACTTGATGATCACAATGTCTGACACGGAACGTGGCTGGCTGAATGCAAAATGGGAAATGCTCCGTGGGACTGTGCCAAATCTGAACTTTTTTCTTCTTCTTCTTCTTCTTCTTGTGTTGCTGATTGTGGGATGTTCGGCAGAAGCTCTGAGTTTCCTGTCAAAACATTGACATCCGTTAGATCCCCGATGGTTTCTATCTTTTAAATGAAAGGGCCGTTGGCAGTGGCAATTTCTCCCTGCTGTAATGAAAATGTACCCAACTGCAACTCAGATGACACTGTGCTGTTTTATCATTGGATGCCTTTCCTGAAATGTTCAACTTCAGCTGGTACATTCTTTTTTTTTTTTTTTTTTACTTTTGCGAACAATGTTTCATGTCTTTCTTAAATCGATTCAACAGTGGTTGGGCATTCATTTACAATGTTTTTTTTTTTTAAAGCAGTGTGGTTGAGAAAAGGCGATAGAAGCAGTGGCGGTGCGTCAATAGAGGGCGCTAGGGTGCCGCCCCTCTTAAAATTTTGCGATGAAAAAAAAAAAAGAAGAAAAAAAATATATATATAATATATACTGTCAAAAAACATTATATACCAAATAATTTAAATAAGAAATATACCGTGTTGACGCGCTAAATGTGTGTGGGAGACCGTAAGCCCCTGTCAACAACCACTTAAGATATACCAAATATAATATATCGCCATTCATCATCCTGAGAAAAGCCCCTCCCCCTGTCGGGGCGCCGGCCAAATGTGAGTCTATGGCAGCGAACAAACATTTCACCCTCGTTACGGCAAGGACAGCTTCTCATTGGCGGATGAAACGTGAATCTTCGGGCGCACAAATCTGCGCCCTAGCCAATGACATTGTTTCTTATTGCAACGTGGTTGGACTATTCGTCCAATCAGAGACCTTTATCATTCCCTCACATCCCATATAGCTCCCACGTAGCTACGCGAGCAACACAGCTAGCAGAGACTTTGATTATGTTAGTATGGCGACTGAAAACTCTGTGGTATCTCTACGCGAAACACCTTTCAATCCACGATCAGATGTTGACAAGAAGAGGCTGAAAGAGGTGGAGCAAAGCAGTGGCTCTGAGCAGCCGAGGAAGCGCCGGGCTATGAAGGAAGATGAGCTGAGAGAAGGATTGCTGCAAAGGTGAGTGTCAAAATCAGCAGATGCCTGTGTTAAAGTTTAATGTTTTATCTTTCCCACAGCAGAAAACATGTTGGACATTGTTAGATTTGGGTGGATATCAGACTATAACTTTATCTAAAATACGAATTCAACCCCCAACGCGTGTGCGTGTGCGTGTGCGTGTGCGTGTGCGTGTGCGTCATAGCTCCAGGCTAGAGCATCAAGGTGGCTCCTGGCCTTTTGTCTATGTTGATGAGCCATCAAGATGCACAAAACATAGTATTTTGTCAACTCTGATTGTTGGCTTTTGTCTGTAGTATGAAGCCTGTTTGTAGTAGATATTTCCCCACAACTTATCTGTCTGTCTCTCTCTCTCTCTATATTTATCTGTAGGTTTGTGACACCATACTTGGACACACCAGGGAACGATGTGCCTTCAAAGACCACCTCACCAGTGCCACCTTACTGCAGGGCCCCCAGTTTAAATTTCTTTACAAGTAGTGGGGCCTACTCTGTCAAACACCCAATGTAAAATGTGATTTCTCTCTTTATGAATCTATTCTGCTCTAAACCTCTTTCATGTGAGGGTGTGGGCACCTCTTTTATTCTGTAAACCTCTGAAACCCAACCCAATGTTTCTTAAACCATTCTGCTCTGAACCTCTCATGCCCAAAGTTACAGTTTGTTGATAGTTGTTATTGGACAGTGTTGAGCACTGTGTTTTCTTGAAATAAAGCTTTGTTTTTTACAATATTCTACTCAAAACCTCTTTTCTTCTCATTGTGGAGTGCTATTTAAACCGTGCCGCCCAACCTGCGCCCCCCCCAAAAAAAAATCACCAGCCACCACTGGATAGAAGGCTTTATTATTATTATTATTATTGTAAGCACAAAACAGATGAACTGAAGCATTGAATCAGCTTCACTTTGGAAACAAACTCCCCACGCAGCTTGCTAGGGGATGTACATCAAATGTCCCGCCCACGTGTGCAGGTTGGTTATGAAACCTTTCACATGAGTGTTTAAAGAACAACCTCTTGAGTTCAAACTCCCTATAGGAAAAAGGTTTTGTCACTTTAGCCTCCTTTTTCATTTTCTTGACCTACTTTACTGTGAGGTTCACGTGAAAAAACAAAACAAAGGTGAAAACGTATTTCGCTGTGCCACGTGGGTCAGGTGAGAGTATCCAGCATGTAGGAGGCATGAGTCAGCGGACTGAGCAGAATCAGAGCGAGAAGCACAGAAGAAGCTGGCAGAAAAAGCGCTGATGGTCGTGTCTGTGAAACTAAACCAGTTGTGCACGTAAACATACGCCAGTGCATTACATTCAGGCTGTGTAGAGAAGGGCATGTGCTGACACGGCGGGTTGGCAAACATCAGAATCATAGACTCTGCTCTGATTCCAAATCCCAGGGGAATTTTGCGAATCTTTTACGTGTTAACTTCTAAAAAACAAAGACGTTGCTTTAAAAATACCTGGTGGTGCGTTGGAGCACAGATCTGTCTGCTCCTGCATGTGTACTGTGCGTATACCTGTGTGAGCATTATCTGTTCTCACATCTCAGTTTTTTCCGTATGCCACTGTGAACACCACGTCATTGTAAGCTGTGGTGCTGGAAAAAATATTTTAGTTATCATGCAGGATTCATATCTGGATGAAAATTGACAGATTCCCTTTGAGGATTCTGCAGATCAAATGCTCAAAAGGAAAACCGTTCATTGTGCTCTAATGTTAGGCCAGAAAGACTGAGGCCGGCCAGGACACATAATCTGTCGAGCCACATCAACAGACTGTTCCTGTTTCTTGTTCAAAATTCTCCGTTTTCCAGGTCCTGCTGTATTTCAAGCATCGCTGTCTCTGGTGCAGTCATTCCCGCAGTACGGCACTTCCCCAGAAAGAAATCTAATTAGATGCTCAACCTGAAAGAGACTCCTGAAATACCAGGAATCCAGTGAAAAATCTGTTTCTTTAATGAGTTGCTTTTCATGTCCTCAGGTTCCACCAAGACTTTCAAAAGGGGAGATTCCCTTTAGAGATAACAGGGGAGGTGTACACTGACACGGACTATTTTAATGTCCTCGCGGTCAAGTTAAACTCCAATTTGAGCTCCTCTTTTAGTATGAAACCTATAAAATGCATTCCTTCAGAAGCATATCTAATGATAAAGTTGCCGGTGTTGTGCGCATTGATTTGCTGTCTGCTGAGGTCCATTCTATAGAGAATTCACCTTTTCTTCTCCGCACTTAAAGAGGCATCATTCACTTCGCTAAATGGCACAAGATGGCTGCTATTGGTTGCTATTTATATTTCATGTTTGGTCTCACTATTCTGACATCCCTGTACACACTGCAATCATATATATTTTTTCCCATCCTATGTTCCCTCGCTGGTGATCAATATTTCTCATGCTCGGCATCTCATTTGTCCAAAGTTCATAAGATCCTGTTACATACTTTGAAGTCTTGCATAGCCAGACCTAACTCCACATTTCTATCACATTACAGTCTCAAGGAATATTTTTGGCTTTTTGGCTTTATAGCTGTGACTGTGCTATGATCTGTGGGTTTCTGTCTGACTGTATTAAATCTCAGCATTTCTCTGCTGGCAGCAGACAATGTACTAAAGTACTCTCTACAGTGTATGCAAAATGACATCCTAGATAGTGGGTGGTCGTAAGGAAAAAGAACAACTACACCACAAACAGCAGAAAGAAAGAAAGATGAGTCTAATTTTGTGAACTTGCAAACAAATACTCATTTCAACTCATATCACTGCTTGCATGATTATCTGAGCTACATAATTAGCTCCAAACATATTGACGTAAAACAATCAACAACTAAAGGAATAAGTGTTCAACACTTTGCCGTGTAACGATTAGTTTCTTTCAGGAGCAGCTGAATGAAATATCACATAAATCTAATTTAGCACACAGCTTTAAATATGGGGGTCAAATGAAACCTCATATGCTGACATTTGAGATATGTTAAACCGGCCATAACGGATTATGTATTTATTTATTTTTGTCCACAACACTGACATTGTACTTCACTGACATGGCAATATTTGACAAACCTGCTAGAAAAAAGTTGCCATACAGAGTAACATAGACTTCATTTGTTGAGTCGTCACTCTCCTTTTTTGAGCATCATGCCCCATATATATCTTTCATCATATTTTGATCATAATTATGAACATCCAGCATGATATGAGCCAGATTCCCCAAAAAGTCCCTAGTTTTTAGGAAAAAACACACATCGTACGAGTCAGGTCTACATCATTGAACAGATGTCCCGACATTATAATGTATCTTAACAACCCTTTATTTTTGTTTTTGCGCAGTCTCGTCATTGGATTCCATGATGGCTCTGTGACTGATAACTAAAAACATCAATATTGTATATTAGCATTAAATGTGAAGCATGTGTAGCCTTCAGAAATGAGCTCCTCATCTGCTCTGCACTCCACAAATTGATCCAATCATCTTCTATGTCTTATTCACACACACACACACACACACACACACACACACACACACACACACACACACACACACACACACGTTTCCATTGAAAGAAGAAAAGTAAATAAATGTGTTTTTTTAAGCAGCTCTAACGATGTGTCCATTCCCTCCCTCACTCATACCTTCTAATCATACATGGCAGAAATTCGTATGCGGGGTAATCCGAGTAATTTTCACAAATCTTTAAAAATAATATCAGTCCTTTGTGTGTATTTATTGACCATGGACAATGTTCATTTTGCTTTCCCTCGAGCAAGAGGAAGTTACCAAGATGCATAATAAGTCAATCCCATGGCCCCTATTAGGACAGAGCTTTTGTGTGATGAACTGTGCTGCTGAACTGCATTCTTTAAATCCAGACTTGTTTCCGTCCACGTCTCCACAGTGCCCTCCTCAGGGCTCCACAGCGCTGCTGTTAATGCTGGATGCTGGCCACACTAACTCTCGACACATGGAGTTATGTTGTCTATCGTGCAGACAACGCTTCACAATATTAGTTGTCATCATCATTTCTCTGACCTGATCCCATGCTGATGTAAGCCGAGTATACAGACCGGCAGCCGGTTTGAGGCGCCGCAAATGTTTCTGCTCTTGTTTGTTTGGTACTGCCTCAGGATTTACACAACCACCACTTGTTTTGGGTGCTGCTCGATATGTATCCATGGGGAGTTCAATAAACATACAATCTGAAATACATTGACAGAAATTAGCTTCAGGGTTTTACTTTTTCCTTTACTTTTTAGTTTAACACAACAACCAGAACAAATCACACACAAAAAACTGTTGTTTTTCATTTCATAAAAGATATTTTGATCAGAATATTCATTCTGAGACAAATGTGTCTGAATCATTTACAGTACAATGAATCTGGGCAGCAAGGTGGCTGCAAACCACCATTCAACAGTAGTGACTGCATTTGATTGTCCCGCCTCGAGCACTTACCTACCTAAACTAAATAGAACAACTAAAACATTGGTGTTATTTGAAAAAATGCATGTCACAAAGATTATGTTAAATTAGGAAAACTAGATTTGCGTCGAATACAGAATCCTCGATACCCAACAATTAAGTCATGAATTGAGAATTGAAGTGAGAGGTAGTGATCGAAGCGCCACAGTGTACAGGCTGTAACAATGATATATAGGCCTAAATGTACGGCCCAAATGCCAATATAATAATTGGTTGCAACAGCTGCAGAGAAACACATCAAGCAGTGTCCAATTTGAGTGCACATCCTGATGAGGTAGCTCCTCCAGGGATCATCAATTTACATGAGGTGTGTTATACAGGCCCGTTAACCTCATTGCACACAATTAAGTGTGCGCTTTGACCACTTCTACAGCTTTTTTCGAAAGTCTTGATAGCCTTTTGTGGTTAAGACATGAGTTTGGGATGAAGTGATTCAAAGGAAATATCATTTGCATAAGAGTCCTAATTGAAAAGCTTTTCACCGGGCCATCAAATCAACCTCAGCATCTACTGTAACTGCTAAATCAATACGTCATCAATACAGAGACGGGAGATATTTCAACAGTACAGACAGCCTGTCTCCTGATAGCTTCTTACACCACCGGAGCAGGGTAAGTTAATGCTTTTATGCACCGCTGTGTGATTGCTATTATAACCAGCGTTGATGAACACAGGGGCCGAACATATTCCAGCTGACATTAATGAAATGTCTCAAATTTATCTGCTCACAGATGCATTACTGGCAATCGTTCAGGGCTCCTGATGGTCAGGGAGCGCTGATGAATTTGTCTTGCCTGCTCAGCTGATAATCAAGTCTTGGGTTCAGTGATCATGTCCTGTGGCGTCTATGAGCAAGACAAATACCAGCGTGGAAGTGGGCTCTTCCTTTCCTGCACGTCAGTGAAGGGAAGACGGGAAACAGCGGCGAACAGCTGACCGCACGCTTACACGTCCAACTTTGCTGTATCAACAACAAGCACACTGCAGTTAATTAATAATTAATTATGAGTTTAGCTGGAAACTGCTTTTTTCCGCCCACAGGATTTTGATGAGTCCGCTAAAAGTATACGGACAGCAAATGGTCTATACAGTTTGTTTGCACATTCGATAAAGTGTCTAGTAACTAGTTCACTGCGGATGCTGAGAACGGTTAGAGTGAACTAAAGAAGTATCAATCACTCCAACTTTATTTGTATATTACCTTTTGTTCAGCTCAAAGTGCATCTCAGATGACTGACAAGCCGGAAAAAAAGGTACAGCAAAAAAGACAAAAGTACTTTAACTCTTTTACATCTGTAATTATGACAGTCTGCCTGGTCCTTTTTGTCTTTTTTTTATCAATAAATGTGTCAGAAAATGTCCTTTTGGCTAAATTAATTTGCTCTTTTTTTCAGAAGAAATGTACCTAAAAAAGTATGTGTTATTATTATATAACAATTTGGCAATTTTAGACCAATGCACGTGAGACAGTAAAATGATCCAAATGTAATGAAATATAATTAATAGCTATAATAACACTAATAGTATTAAGTCTATATTAATAAAATATAATACAATTATAACTGAACTTAAATACAATAAAATAAGTGAAAAGGGAAATAGCAATAAAATAGAATACAAATATTGTTCAGGTACAAGCAGGTTGTCATGTATGTAGACGTTACATGGCGTAATTTTACAAAACTGCAAACCCTTTACAGTGTATTGTATTTGCATTGCTTGTTATTCTCAGTTTTCCACTTATTTCTTTGACTTTCTCCATTCTGCTTGTCTTTGTTTCTCTCTTTGTGTTGCTCTCCTCTCCCCCATTGTAGCTCGTCCCTCTCCGGCTCCCCGCTGACAGCTGGATTATCGTGTATCAATGCAGTGCCAGAAACCGGCTGCCAGACAAAATCATGTTTTGTCTCCTCCTTGGCTGCTGCAGTGTGATGAGGGCCATCAGCATATGACATTGGGACCAAGAGACAGAACGCCAGGTGTGGCCAGAGACAAAGGTGACGGGAGGTTGACGTTTCCATATGTGCGTTTGTACACAGCCGTGTGTGTGTGTGTGTGTTTGTGTGTGTGTGTGTGTGTGTGTGTGTGTGTGTGTGTGTGTGTGTGTGTGTGTGTGTGTGTGTGTGTGTGTGTGTGTGTGTGTGTGTGTGTGTATGTTCCCTCTCTGAAAATGTGATGACAGAAACTAATCAGCGACACAGACAACTCATGACAGACATTTGTAATGATGCAATGATTCACTTGAAGGGCTGTGTGTGAATCATGTGTCACGTACTGTATGTACACATAAAGTACATCATTGTCTACATACAGGTCTGTGGAGATGTGCATGTGCCTCTGTATGATGTCTGTTCGAAAGGTTATAAATGCTTATAGTCCCGGAGTCCATCGTGAAATTGCAGAGTGATGAGAAAGATTCTCACTGGCTTGCAGGGCTGAATATTGGATTTTCCAAAAAGTCAATAAAGGTCTTGATCATTAAAGTGAATAAATATTCTCTCCCCTCAAAGCTATTCCAAGACTTACAGTTTCCTATCGCTACTGTGGCTCTTTTATTATTTACAGTATTGTGCTGACACACACAGTCTTACTGCATGCAGTGTCACAGGAAGCTCAGAAGAGATGCACGAAGGGAAAGTTGCCAATAATACAGAGACAGTTCTGTTAAAATGGATTACCTTTCCCACCACTCTCACTCTCTCTCTCTCTCTCTCTCTCTCTCTCTCTCTCTCTCTCTCTGTCTCTCTCTCTGCACTCCCCAAAAATAATGTGTACGATTTCTGTCAGGGCTTTTTGCAATAGATTGGCTTTTTTGTATATCTGTTTCCCAGAGGAGGAGGTGAGGTTATTTTTGAAGCATTTGGTAGATGTGGAGGCGGCGCTTTGCTGAGGAGGTGAAAACAGTATCATGAGGGAATACACAGTATTGCAGTCATTATCCGCTCCCCATATAGGAGACGCAATTAGTTACCTTTTACTGCTGCATCATGCTGATATGAGATAATAAAGTCTACCAGGTAGACTGTAATTCACTGTGATGCTGACAAGCAAACTGAGGATTTTAAAGTTTAAGAAGTGTTGCCTCAAGCTCACACAATGACTGGTATCACTTTCTACTAAATCCGTCTTTATAAAGGATTAATAACTTGGAACTAATGGCGCAGTTAATCGTAAAAGTTCCCCTCCAGACAAGCTTTAAAGCAAAACCTCTGCTCTGATTCATATTTTGGTTTACTTATATATAAATTAAAACCAAACTCTTAAAAAAGGTGCTAGAAGCATATTTACTCTTTCTCCCTTATTGAGAAATTCTGGATCTGGCCTCGGCCCAGCCTAACACCGTAGATGGCGGTCTATTTCTCCGTTCGAGAAAACATCGGATCAGATCCAGATTCCATACTCGTTTGAGTCTGCTGTGTACCCAGCAACAGACATATCAGAATGCTAAGTGAGGTTAGCGTATTTCCATTATGTTGTTTTCTTTTAACTTACACAGTGGTTGTGGAACATATAATATCTTGCCCAGGGCACATTTGGATCTCATATTTTAGGGAGGTGCACAGACATCTCCGCCTTCGGTAGAGGGATGTGAAAGCACCTCTAGTGACCATCTTTGCACAAATACAAGTCAGTATAGTCAAGGTCAGACATCTTCGGAGATCTAAATATGAGAAAAAACACTGAAATGAAGGGGATCTTTTGATATAATAGTATTTACTAATATATCAGCATTTAAGAACAAGTTGCCAAAAATCCCTTCGGCTGCTGTATCTTCTTCCAGGGTGACACATTCCTCGTCTCTCTTTGCTCTGTCAAGCGGACCTCTGACAAATTGGATAAATAAAATGATTTTGGTCAGATTCCTTGCAGCTCTTTTTTTTCCAGACAGTCAAAGCATTAGCATAATCTTCCAGATGAATTAAAGAGCTACAAACAAAAATTATTGCTGGTCTATACACCTTTATGATTTTAGCGTGCTAACATTCTCACAATAACAAAGCCATGCTGATGTTTGGAGGGTATAATGTTTCCCATGTTCAACATCTTAATTAAGCAAAAGGGAGAGACCTTAAGAACCTTATCTTTTTTATTTATTTGATAAGGTACACAGACTTAAATCAAATAGGAAGGGACTGGAGCTGCTGGGGCGAAAGCATGTTGATGAAATGAAAATGACTAAAACCAATAAAGGGTTTTAAACTAAATCTAAAACCACCAGACAACCCTTCATCACCTAAAATTGCCAGTGCAACATAATCTAAGCAAAACTGGAGAGGTAGACTACGTCGAGGAGTGCTCAGGTGGAACACCGTAAAAATGGTACAGTCTCCATTAATCAAACCACATCAGGGCCCGATTCCTCGTACCTGGCTTACTGAGTTAGCCGGATCATTTTCAGGATAAGATGACGTAGGTCAGGCTTTTCGGTTCCACGAAGCAAGTTTGGATCACCATAGCAACACATCAAAATCCCTTAACCTGCTCCAGGGCAGGTTTACTTCAATTCATTGGATAAGCTGGCCACTCCCACCGGACAAAAAAGCCAGCTCCCTTCCTCATTGATGAAGGAGTGATATTAGTTATATTAGTTTTATAGGGCGAGAGTTCTTCCAGATCGCCAAGATCACCCGCTGCATGCCGTGCTGTTCGTAACGTTTATTTAGTGCTTAAGAAACTTATGGATGTGTTGAAAGCATTCATAATTATATGACAGTGTTATTAGTACACCATACATATCATTATTGTAGAAAATGATTAAGGTAGACTCATGATAAGAAGAATACAGAGAATCACACACAACTTATTTTCACTGCTTCAATTGATTGAATTTCTGATTATGAATAATATATACAGTACATACTGATCCGCCCATTCAAACTCCTAATTATATGGTAATCTACACATACATGTATATACACATATATAATACATGATACATATGTGCATACAGTATATATATATACATATATATATATATCCTCATAAGTATATATTAATTTGTGTACTACTGCCAGCAGGTACATTTAAATAAATATAATCTGATTGATTTGGGTGATGAGGCACTTAAAATTAGCCGATACATTTTCCCAACACTGACGTATTTAACTGCGTTCACACCAAAAGCATTGCAAAAACGTTGAGAATATTCGCAACGTTTTTAGTGCAGCATCATTAGACTTTGTCATGATTAAGGTCTTGACTTCCTCATATGCGTTCATGATCATCTCCTGCATGTCAGTGGAGAAAAAAGTGGCTTGTCCTTTGAGTTTATTTGCCATTGTACTGTTAGAAGATCATGGAATCTGTGTTCGATTTTTCCCCCTCTTTTGAAGCAGACAGGCACGCGCAATTATCCAGATGACTGAATTAACGAGACCGTTTGAGCACAGATCAACCGTGGAGAAACCGAGTTAGCCTGATGTCAATCATCGCGGTAATTTAAGCTGGATAATAGGACATTTGATCGACTTTGTTGAACCACATACGAGAAATGGGGCCCCGGGCATCAACACTCAAAAGGCAGGCAGGATAAACATTTTTTTTAAAACATAATTATCAGCCAACTTTTGTCAGATCAAAGCTAACAGCAGTCAATCAACTAAGTATGCAGTTGGTCACTTTAACTACATACCTGAAAAAACTAATACTATCAGCCACCACAGAGACAGGGGCCAAAAGAGTGAGCATAAACCTTTTATAATCTGCCCCTAATTCGGTAATTGGTTGGGGGAGAAGCCAGGGCCGTGCATTTACCAACACTACACATGATGCTGTATTCACTTGCACCACCAAATTAGCAGACTAACATTTTACCTTTGAATCACCAAAGTTATTAAAATGCATCCTCGAAGACACATTCATGCAAATGCCAAATTTCATGGCAATCCACCCATTGGTTGTGGAGACGTTTCACTCTGAACCTAAAATGTCAACCTCATGTTGGCGCTAGTGGAAACCTCACCCTGAGGTTTCCTCACAGGGGAACGATGAATAATGAATGTCAGTGCAAAATGTTGCATCAATCCATATGTCAAGATATTTCACTGTAGGTCTGGGTGATATTTGGTAAATAATCATCAGTAATGTGTACATGATGACTTAGTGGTAAAAGGCAAATAATAGAACAGCTAGAACTGTCTGGTAAATTAAATATAATTGATATACATTGCCCAGCCATTTCACTGAAAAAACGAAAACTTTGGCGAGCTTGTGGAGCTACAGAAAAACCAATGGGATCCAAAGTCCTTATGATTTATTCTCTGGGGATGAAGAGATGTCTGTACTATATTCCAGGACAATCTCAGTCTGGACCAAAGGGGTGGACTGAAAGACTGTCGTCGCCATCCCTTCAGCAACGACACCAGCATCGCAAAAAAAATGTGTTGGACCCTTTACTCACTGGACTATCAAGGCGCTGGCTGATTAGCAGTTTGGGAATTTGTGTGAGTACTTACTTACAGTAAGAACCGCAAATGTTTGATGAGAATCATCATCCCTGAAATAAAGCCCCTACCCGTTTGGCAGAAGTAGGATTTCTAGCACATCTTCCTCCCACTCATGACTAATGCTGTCATGGGAGCGCTGCCCAAACTGTCCATCCCCGTATCTGCTGGTCCTTTGTGATATCTCTACTTCCATTTGTTCACACATTGTTTCTGGTTATTTACCGAGCTGAAATCCCCTAAACCCAGACAGACAGGAGAGGACTTAATTTGTATTCATCTGGACCTCCTCACAACCTGACAGTATGGAGGGAAAGGAGGAGTTAGCGGGCAAGAATATGCCAGTGTATGTGTGTTTGGGATAAATATCTCAGAGTACAAGTGCATGTCCAGGTGTGTGCTTTCCCGTGAATATGTATATGTGTGTGGGGCAGCTTATGTCTCCTTAACACACCCAGTGCTGCTCAAGTTAATTAGTTTATTTATGAGGGAGTCGAACGGCAAGAGGAGGCAAATGAAGACTTAGTATTGTTACTTATCCTGACAGAGCAGGATAGTGGAGAGATTAAGCAAGGGTCCAAGATACAGCTCTTGTGGATTGATGACTCCTGAGCAAGTGGAAGACCGACTCACTCAACTCTTGAAACTAACAAACTCCCATTCAAATCGTGTCAGTGGCATTCGCTCAAACTAGCATACGTCGGTTTCCGTTGTAGACACGGGCATCGAGCGGGAGATGTCAGCTGCTGCATCAATTTAAATCTGGTGGCACGATAAACATGCTGAGGTGTTTCCGGTGTTGCACTCTAATGGTTTGTCTTCATCCTTTCCAGTAGGAGGTTTTCGGTCATGATTGGTAATCATTCCTCTTCTGTCCACTCAGCGTCTTGTGGCGTACCTCAAGGGTCCATCCTCAGGCCCACATTGTTGTCAAATGATATGTCCCTTCGGTCACATTATCTGCCATCCCAATACCTCTTTCCATTTTCATACAGATGAAACATAGTTATTTGCATCCTAATGTTCTCAACAGATTATTGATTCCCCCCATGATTGTTTTCATGACATTAAGAAATGGATGGACCAAAACTTTCTCAAGATAAATGTTGACAAAACTGAGGTATTTATCATCTCTCCATCGCTCATTGTCAAAACAGTTCAGACGTCTTTGGGTTCTTTATATAAAGAATTGTGTTTTGATTGAAAATTGATTGATAATAGCAATACTCTATAAATGTAGAGATGTACTAACTTCTAAGGCCTTGTATATCATTTATTGCTCACTTATACTTCCATATTTATCTTATTGTGTGGAGGTGTGGGGGTCAACTTTTAAAACATCTATAAATTCAACAGTTTTGTTACAAAAACGAGCTATACGCTTCATGAATAATGCTGACTACTATGAGCCCACAAATCCTTTGTTTTACAGATCACATGTTATGAAATTTAATGATTTGGTATATTATAAAATAATGCAGACAATGTACAGAGCTAAAGTAAAGTCACTGCCAGACTGTGTACAACGGTTGTTTTCAATACATGAGTGTAAATATGATTTGAGAGATGTTTGTAAGTTTATTGTACAAAAAGCTAAAAAGGGGATTAAAAGAAGATGTATTTCTATTGTAGGAGTTCAGTTATGGAACAACGCTAAAATGGATGTAAGAACTGTCAACTCATTTTTGGTTTTCAAAAGGATTATTTATAAAACTATTTTTGAGGGTTACAAGTGTGAATGAAATATATATATATTTAAAATATAATTAATTATCTGATTTAATTGTTAATAATAATTTAGGATAGGAATATATAAGCATTTTTTGCTTCTACCTATACCTTTTCAGTCTTTCTGTTTTGTATATTATATATAATATTGTATTGTATTGTATTGTAATGATTGACTGAATAAAACACACAAACAAACAAACTGGTCCAGTGATAATTCCTGCAGTTAAATAATATTGCAAAAAAAAAATGCTTTGACCTCAAGAAAAAGTCCCCCAATGCCTCCTTAAGCTCTCAGTTAGACCGTAATGCACTTTTCCAGGTTTATATAAATCTTCAATTACAAGCAAACAGCTCCAGCTTGTTAAACTCTCCTCCAGGCGTTTAACTATCACTAATTGGTTCACACACATTACTTCCATTTTAGCATCAACAGACTGGAAATTTGTTTTAAAATCCATTTAAAATTATTCTTGCTAAACTGCTGCGCCTTACATCCATATAATTTAATTTATCTTACCATGTGAGTCTTTCACTTTAATTGTTGAACACTTTCAAAACCTGTCGAGAAATGCTATAAAACAAAAGTTAATTATGATTTATGTCAACTGTTGTTTTCTTGCTCATACACCAACTACTATAATCATCCAATACGTATGCCTGAACATAATATAGAAATCAGACATTTATTAGATGTTTTGACCAAATTAAAATCCTTTCACAGTCAGTCTCCAATTCAAGCGAGATTGGATTTTAAAGTGTTCCCGTTGACATGTGCTGTGCTGTTAATCATCACATGGGCTCTTTTTCTCCATCATTCAGCCTCTTCATCCTTCATCTACTCTGTCATGTGCCCCAGTTGCAGGATGCTGTTAGCTTGCTGAATCAAGAAAAAAAATCTGCAAGCCGCAGAGCGTTTTCCTCCCCAGTTGCTCATCTCTGGCACCAAATCCTGTTCCAATTAAACTCCAGTGAAAACCCTCAAAAACTCCCAAATTAAACACATTAATTCTCACAGTACTCATAAAACAGACTCCAGTGCCGTCCACTTTGTGGCTATATTTCAGACAGCATAGATATAGAAACCAGGTTACGCTATGGACTTGGTTATGGTGGCCTTTTTAGGATTCTGCAATTTGCTGTGCTTACTGTATTGTTGTTTTATGTTGCTGCATTCTTATTGCTTAATTTGGTTCTGTGTCTAGCACTTATACCTGAGTAGAGAATGAAGTCGCTCTCTTCCTCTGTGAGCGTTGCAATCCAAGGCGCTTTGTGCTTCGCTTTCATAACCAGGGCCGGCCGTCTTGTGTTGTTTGGAGGCAATAGATATGCTTTGAATTCCATATTGAGCGACTCTAAATTCATTTTGAGACATGCTTGTGACAAAGGGCTTTATATTTTGTACAACTATGTTAAAAATGAAGAGATAAACTGGTGGTTACACTCAAAGGAATATCAATGTTAAGTGCAGATGGAAGAATACAATTGGAGAACGAAATGTTTTGCACTGTTCTCCCCTATTTAAACGAGTATCACAGTATCTCGATGACAGCGAGTTTTACAAACTGGTCCTTTTCAAGCAAACTGCCAACTTTACAGTTTTACAAACTGTATGTCCATGCTGGAATGCTGTGTGTGATGATTGCATTAACCTTTCAGTTATTGATTGTGTTACAAAACAAATATATTGGTCATGAATCAAATTAGCACAACTTGCCACACAGTCAAGCAGGGTGGCAGTTGCCTACTTTGCCCAGTTCGTAATCTAACCTGAAGAAGAAGATGCTGCATCAGACACCTTGCCTCATTTGACCGCAGTGCTACTTTGTTGTAAATTACCTCTGCTGCTATTGTTTAATTAACGGTGACACCAGCGATTGAATGCTCCTGGGGAATGAAAGTGTCCCTGTGTCATAATGTTTTAGCGATCATGTAATCTTTGCCCAATGTTGCTAAAATGTATAACAAGATAGATTTCTGATAGACTGTAATTTTCCTTTGTAGGCCATCTAAATGTCCCAACTTGATGTGGATTAATAGACATACTGAATTAAGACAGTTTATTTAGCTGTCCCCCTCACTGCCCTTTCTTGCTCCAACAAATGGGCGACAAATGAGACTCAACACTAATAAGAGCTGCTGTGGTGTGATTGAAGCGCTCCATTTTTTAAGCAGACAACGGCAGTGTATTTAAGTTAATGCTGTTGAATAATTACCCACCCTGGTGAACAGGCTCAATAGCAACTGCCAATGTTTGCATTCAAATCGTTTGCCAACCAATTACTCATTATCCAAGGACTTTAAGCCGAGGAGCTCCGGATGAAATGATCAATCAATTCCTGTCCTTTCTAGGCGCTGAGATCCAGCCTGCTGAACCCACAGTACATACTTTAGAGACTACTTGGAAAAGGCCTTTTGTTCACATGCAGCCATCTTGGTTCAGTAAGTGTAGCAGTAAATGTTCATCTCTTGGCCGTTGAGCTGCGGGAACAGCAAGTGCTGTCATTCAGTGCTCTCTATATCCATAGTAGACAATTTGTATTCAGGTGGTACAAGTACACACAGGTACACACACATGCAAACACTTGACACATGAGAAAGACACAAACTCTTCAATATTCAAGGCCATTGTCAGAAGCCTGACAGAAACACCATTGCTACAAATTACTTTATAGAAAAGATAGAGTACGGGGGTATGGTTATCCTCCCACTCTGTTGTAATGGCTTCTGATGCCTGATGCATAGGAGCTGGGTAATGACATGCAAAATACACACTGCAGAGGCAAGGTAATAGATAAAATCTATTTTCTTGTTTCATACATGCCAATTTGGAGTTGCTGGAGTGAGCTTCTTCTGCTGGAACCATCTATGGTTAGTAGGACTGACAGTAATGAGCATATCAATAAGAAAGCTAAGATCTGCCCCCTCAGCCCTCCTGTCCTCCTGATGAATTGAAGTCTTCAAAGACACTCCCATCTGGGCCAATTTATGGCTATCATATGGCTTCCTCTGGTTCCAACCAATACTGCTGAGGGGGTGCTTTAAATGCCTGTATATGAATGAAGAAATAAAAAATGTGCTGTTCCCATATAGGGTTTGAGAATAAAGACTGATCTCATTGCATCTTCTGGAGAGATTGGTAATCCCACCGGAAACTGAAGACATGTTAGTTGCAAAAAGGGAACAAGTGGCTAAATGAGGATGCAAAACGTCATCACGCTATTCAGCCTTGTTGTGTATACTTGCACACATGTAACTGGGATGTAGTTTGTTTATAGCTTAACTTTAGCTGCCGATTGCATACATTAACAGTGGTGTTCATTTGTATATGTAATCATGTAGGCATAGTTACTTGTGTTTCTCTTATTTTTCTACAATATTCCCAAACCCAATGGAAAGAATCCCATTAGCCTTTTGTCGAGGTAACCAGTGTGATGCTAACTTTCCGGTGTTGTCCTATTTTTTGTAGGTCCCTGCATCATCCGTGCAGCACTCCAATGGTATGCTTTTGAGGTGCTTGCGGATGTGATTTGTTGCCATGGTCTTACTGCTAAGCTAAGCTAACCGCCTGCTGGCTGTAGCTATATATTTACCACACAGTGTGAAATGTTCTCATCTAACAGTCAGCGTAATGCAAATAAGTGTATTTCCCAAAATGTTGACCTCTTCACAAACAAGAACTAATTGTGTTTTATTCTTTCTTACTTCATTTGTACGATTGAATATAATGCAATTATAAAAAAAGACATTTGTTTCTTTTGGAGCGACCGTTACCCGCGTACTCTCCATTAGGGTCAGACGCAACGTTGATAACAGTTTGGCTCATGAATCACATTTACTGTTATAGCCAGAAAAGTGTCAGTTCTACATGGAGACATTGTGACCATAAAATGGATTTGTTTGATCACAGAGCGGGGCGTAAAACTGTCCGCCTGTCACATTTCACACATGTATAACTACTGCCTGACTTTACCCATCAAGAGCAGTCATGTCTGTAAGTGCATGTGTGAGTGTGTTTTGGGGAGAAGAGTGGACATAATGTATAGGCACAGAACCCTGCACACACATGTAATAATCGGCATGCAAATAACAAGGGAAAGAGACATTTCATTCCCGAATGGGCTGCCAATGGAGCAGTAATGGCAATAAAGTCATAGCGATAATGAAATCTCATGCAGGGGCTCAAACTGAGTTTTTTTGCGACTGCATATGTGTGACTGTGTGCACTCGTCCGCTCATGCACTCAGGCCCACAGAGCACATCTGAGTTAAATTAATATCTTACCAAAGAAGCCTCTAGTGAGTTCTGTCTGGGTCTGTGTCATTCGGAAAGGCATATGCAATCAGGCACACTGTAAAAAGTGACATTTCACTTAAGCTCGCTGCTGTGTGGCCGGCTAATGGCACGCACATCAGATGGCACCTGTCACAGCACTCAACAGAAAGCAATATTACAGATTCAACTCTGTTCTGATAAATGGATTAGTTCAGATTAGCTGGTGTCCACTACAGCAGATTCGCCGAGGGTTGATGAGCTTTATGGATCCACGGGAAAGTGTTCCAGATGGCGTTTCCGGATTTTGCAGTGTTTGCAACGACAGTTATAGGTTTGATTTGACATAAGGTGGACATGCCTATCGTCACATTAAATATGAGATATGTGTATGCATGTGTTTACCTACTCGATACAGAAAGCTAATCAGCTTTCTAGCCAATACTATGATTGAAGCCCCTTGTCTTAAAGGGACATGCAGCGTCAGTTACCATCTCTGTTCTGTTATGCAAATAGGAGCCCTATCTTCTTATAGTTGTCCCCAGTTTAATAATGATACCAATTAAGGATTCAGGTCAGGTAGTTGATTGAGCTGTTGTTATCTCCATTGGGTAAACAAGGTTTCTTTCTTCTCATCCCTCGGCTTCATTAGCAAGTATAACAAATGGATGCATCCTGGCGCCCACAAAAGCCTCGATCTATAGCTTTGGAGTGCACTCCAGCGTACACGAAGATAGTCATACAGAAAGATAGCCACAAACACTGGATTTTATTAAGTAAAGTAAAGTAAGCTATACCTCAATTAAATATTTTAGGATTGGAAAGATTTCTCCCGTTTTACTTGTAAAACTTTTGCATGAAAGATAAATCATCCTCAGTTTTTTCCCTCCCCTTTTGTTCCGCAACCCTTTTGTGGATAGCATCAAAAGATCTGTGGTTTACTTGCAATTACATATAACCAGTGGTGGGCCGTCAGGGCCTGCTACAGCCTTCTCTGCTGGCCTAAACAGAATCACAAAGTTTAAATTTAAATTTGTTATAATTGTACAGAGGAAGACAGGAGCTGTGCAATGAGAAAATAAGCTAATAGGGAAAAATTATTATAATACACGTAGTGCATTTGTGAAAAACAATTACATTATAAAATAGCTATAACTTTGTGATTCTGTTTAGGCCAGCAGAGAAGGCTTAGCAGGCCCTGACGACCTGCCACTGGATATCGGTGATGAAACAAACCTTTGGGATATGAAAGGCATGAAAAGCAAGGACAATGACAATGTATTTCTTTACGATAAATGTATCCATTTATTCAGCGTCCGACTCAAGCTGTCGGATGGGCCAAGGGTAAAAAAAATCAAATAAAAAGGGCACCCATTTGGAGATGGTTTTCGAGCATGTAGGGCAGCCTATATGGCAGTGTCATGTTTTCTACATTTGATGGCACCCATTAGTGCACTGCATCTTGTTTTCTCCACTGGAAGGTCATCCCAGAGGGCACCTATCATGTTTTATCTACAGTGGAGGCATCCAAGAGGGCCCTTCCATTTGTGTTCTCCACCAGAAGGGTATAGAGCAGCGGCCCCCAACCTTTTTAGCACCACGGACCGGTTTTGTGTAAGACAATATTTTCACGGACCGGCCTTCACGGTGTGAGAGATGAATATGACGTAATAAAATGATACGACTGGCATAAAAACATACATAAAGTGCATACAAATATAACTCACCATTACACCGAATTAGTGGGAGCCCTGAGCACATTTCTCTGCAATGAGCCAGTCCCATCTTGGGGTGATGGGAGACAACGACACCTGACGTGTGTTCTTTATGTCCAGTCTACTCCGTAATTTAAACCTTTATGCCCAGTCTACTCCGTAACTTAAACCTTTAGTCCAGTCTACTCCATAACTTAAACCTTTAGTCCAGTGTACTCCGTAACTTAACTTTAGTCCAGTCTACTCCGTAATTTAAACCTTTATGTCCAGTCTATTCCGTAATTTAAACCTTTATGTCCAGTCTATTCCGTAATTTAAACCTTTAGTCCAGTCTACCCCGTAACTTAAATCTTTATGTCCAGTGTACTCCGTAACTTAAACCTTTAGTCCAGTCTAGTAAGTGACCAGTAAGTGACAAGACTTAATGTTGGTTTCCCGGTCATCTTCCATTGATGTAAAGTCTTCACTCTCGATCTCGCAGTCGTCCCTCTTACCTAAAGCCAACCTTAATGATCCTGCTCTTTCAAATAAAATGAGGACAGACATTCACCCTTAATGGCCCTCCATCCCACAAACATACAACAACAGGCATCTTCCTGTTTTACCATTTTACCCCTCCCTCTCCCTCTGTGCAAACTGGGAATGCTTTTCATGCTTCATTAAGGCTAGCAGCGAGTATCCATTTAAATCCATTACTGCATAAAGCTCAGTGATACACAGTGGTGATGATCTTCTCATAACCCCATTTAAGATTGCGTTGCTGCTAAAATGCGCTCTGATGTAATTCATAAGTAATAATGGCATTTGGACCCATTGTCACTGTAGTTTTGTGCCTCTTCTTGATTTCGTTTCACCAGGCATAGTCGACAGGAATGCCTCATCGGAACCTATTCCGAAGCATCGCTGTTAATTCTGCATAACACCAGCGCCTTGAGAGGACGCCCGTCCATTATGTTCCCTATCAACTGCTGAGAAATACGTTCATAAAAGCAGCACTCACTCCCAAAAATGAGCAGATGTAACATCTCCATCATTCGAAGGCACAGAGGATTTCAGTGCCTGCATGTGAGCAAAGTCCATTTGGACGATTGAAAGCCCTCCTGGCTCCCTTCCGATAGAGTCTGCAGAGGAGGAGGCGGCCGTAGCATTTATTAACACTGATAAACCTCTTACCTGTACATTCTTATCGCCTTTACCTCTTAATAAGATCAGTTCATCTGAATTCCATTTGGTCACAATCAGCCGGGGTGATTTCACTCTCTCGCTCTCTAAATTATGCCTTTACATCATCATTTCCCCTGTAATTAACCCTGTGGACTCACCACCCGCAGGGGGAAGCATCGGGGTCGGGTGCTATGTAGACCGGGCAGCGGGCCAGGCAGGAGACCTGGGCGAGCCGATCGCCGGCAGCATAGACTAGCTCTAGGGACGTGGAACGTCACCTCGCTAGCGGGGAAAGAGCCGGAGCTGGTGCGGGAGGTGGAGCGGTACCAGCTAGATATAGTTGGGCTCACCTCCACGCACAGCACGGGCTCTGGAACCAAGCTCCTGGAGAAGGGTTGGACTTCTGGAGTTGCCCAGGGTGAGAGGCGCCGGGCGGGAGTGGGGATACTCACGAGCCCCCGGCTGAGCGCCGCTATGTTGGAGTTTTCCCCGGAGAACGAGAGGGTCGCCTCCCTGCGCCTACGGGTTGCGGGGAGTAAGGCTCTGACTGTTGTTTGTGCTTATGCACCGAACAGCATTTCAGAGTATCCGGCCTTCTTGGAGTCGGTGGGAGGGGTCCTGGAAAGGGCCCCGCCTGCCGACTCCATAGTTCTCCTGGGAGACTTCAACGCTCACGTGGGCAATGACAGAGAAACCTGGCGGGGCGTGATTGGGAGGAACGGCTTGCCCGATCTGAACCCGAACGGTGCTTTGTTGTTGGACTTCTGTGCTAGCCACAGTTTGTCCATAACAAACACCATGTTCGAGCATAAGGTGGCTCATAAGTGTACCTGGTACCAGAACACCTTAGGCCGGAGATCAATGATCGACTTTGTAGTCGTATCATCTGATCTGCGGCCGTATGTCTTGGACACTCGGGTGAAGAGAGGAGCAGAGCTGTCAACTGATCACCATCTGGTGGTGAGTTGGATCAGATGCCGGGGGAGTCGGCTAGAAAGACCTGGCAAGCCCAAACGTGTAGTGAGGGTGAACTGGGAACGTCTGGCAGAGGATCCTGTCCGGGAGGTCTTCAACTCCCACCTCCAGAAGAGCTTCTCACAGATCCCGAGGGAGGCTGGGCACATGGAATCCGAGTGGACCATGTTCAAAGCCTCTATTGTGGACGCGGCCGTTAGGAGCTGTGGTCGGAAGGTCATCGGTGCCTGTCGTGGCGGCAACCCGAGAACCCGGTGGTGGACACCGGGGGTGAGGGAAGCCGTCAAACTGAAGAAGGAGGCCTTTCGGGCCTGGCTGGCCCAGGGGTCTCCTGAAGCAGCTGACAGGTACCGGCAAGCCAGAAGGGCTGCAGCTGCGAAGGTCGCGGATGCTAAAACTCGGGCATGGGAGGAGTTCGGGAAAGCCATGGAGAAGGACTTTCGGTTGGCCTCAAGTAAGTTCTGGCAAACCATCCGACGGCTCAGGAAGGGAAAGCAGGGCCTACCCCAGGCTGTACTCAGCGTGGGGGGGGGAACTGCTGACCCGGACTGTGGACATCGTCGGGCGGTGGAAAGAGCACTTTGAGGAACTCCTAAACCCGGCCAACATGTCCCCTGGAGAGGGGGCAGCGCCTGAAGTCCTTGGGGTGGTCGCACCCATATCCCTGGCAGAGGTCACTAAGGTAGTCAAAAAGCTCCTTGGTGGCAAGGCGCCGGGGGTGGATGAGATTCGCCCTGAGATGCTGAGGGCGCTGGACATTGTTGGGCTGTCTTGGCTGACACGCCTTTGCAGTGTCGCATGGGGGTCGGGAACAGTGTTCGTATCCTCGGTAGTAAGTCAGACACGTTCCCGGTGGGTGTTGGTCTCCGCCAGGGCTGCCCTTTATCACCGGTCCTGTTCGTGACTTTCATGGACAGGATATCTAGGCGCAGCCAGGGGGCGGAGAGGATCCGGTTCGGGAATCTCGGGATCGCATCTCTGCTGTTCGCGGATGATGTGGTCCTGTTTGCTTCCTCGGACCGTGATCTCCAGCATTCACTGGGGCGTTTTGCAGCCGAGTGTGAAGCGGCAGGGATGAGAGTTAGCACCTCCAAATCTGAGGCCATGGTGCTCTGCCGGAAACCGGTGGACTGCTCCCTCCAGGTGGGGACAAACTGCCTACCCCAAGCGAAGGAGTTTAAGTATCTCGGGGTCTTGTTCACGAGTGAGGGTAAGGTGGAGCGTGAGATCGATAGGCGGATCGGTGCGGCTGCAGCAGTAAAACAGGCGCTGTACCGGTCCGTCTTGGTGAAGAGGGGAGCTGAGCCGGAAGGCGAAGCTCTCCATTTACTGGTCGGTCTACGTTCCAACCCTCACCTATGGTCACGAACTCTGGGTCGTGACCGAAAGAACGAGGTCTCGGATACAAGCGGCCGAAATGAGCTTCCTCCGTAGAGTGGCCGGGCTCAGCCTTAGAGATAGGGTAAGGAGCTCGGACATCAGGAGGGAGCTTGGAGTCGAGTCGCTGCTCCTTCGTGTCGAAAGGAGTCAGCTGAGGTGGTTCGGGCATCTAGTCAGGATGCCTCCTGGACGCCTCCCATTAGAGGTTTTCCAGGCACGTCCAACTGGTAGGAGACCCCGGGGAAGACCGAGGACACGCTGGAGGGATTATATCTCCCGGCTGGCCTTGGAACGCCTCGGGGTCCCCCAGGATGAGCTGGAAAGTGTTGCGGGTGAGAGAGAAGCCTGGGTCGGCCTGCTGAACCTGCTGCCACCGTGACCCGACCCCGGATAAGCGGTCGAAAATGGATGGATGGATGGATCATCATTTCCTCGACCCTAAGCAGATGCTCCGTGCGGAATCAGGTTGGGAAGGGTGTATCGAATTAATCAAAATAATTGGTCTTGTTTGAGCAGGCTCCCACACTGATTTCGGACGGCATAATGAAGTTGCGACCTCCCCTCACATGAGCTGGCCAGTTCGGGTAGCAACTGAGGTGAGGAGCGATGCAATGACACTGTACCCCTGACCCCAGCACTCATAAATCATAAACTCTATGTTGTCGCCCTAATCTTGATTATAAATAACAGCCTCAGGTCCAGAGCTGCTGAATTATTCATGTTTTACTAATAGAGGTATTTAAAGGCATCCTATGTTCCCTTAAATGTATAATGTGCATAATTACACCGTTTGAAAGATTTAGCAAACCACACTTGGGATGACAGGGATGAGCAGAAGCAAAAATAAATAAAACCCAACATGGTGCGAAGAATACGATCCAGATTTGTTACACACAATAAATTGTCGTTATTGTTAATGTGCCACTTACACTTGCTATGAAGCTTGATTTTCAGTGATGTAGATGAGGAACTGACATACAGCTATCAAGGAATAGTCATCGTTTCGGTCCTTATTAACTTTACTCTTCTGCATAATGCAGTTCTGTTCTACTTAGGCAGCAACATCCAGGTCGCGAAAATGCCTTTAACCTTAATTCTTTCTAATGGTCAATAGGGGACGACTCCTCTGATTGTAAAAAGATCTATTGTATTACAGGCGAAGAGAAAATTACCCTATTTCTTAGAACTTTAACCCCTTCACAAGTAGGGATGGGTATCGTGTTTTGTTTTTTTCGATACCGCTGCTAAAACGATACTTTTAAAACGATACCGGTGCCTGAACCAATACTTTTTTTATTGCCAAGGCAAAACATATTCTTCAAATTGAACAATATATTAACTGTTTAAAGTATACTATAAATATAAATGAATACAAAACACTTGACTTCAAACTATAGCTTCGGCTGTTAAACTAAACAGACAGCATGCGTAGATGCCAAATCCACGGCCCGCCACTGCCTGATAGGGACCGTGTGCAACAGAACTACACTCAGAAACTGTTGGATTCTACAAACTCTGCTGCTTTACTGGACAACACGTCATCATTAATATCAACTGGGAGAGCTTTTCTGAACCAGACGGAGCTGCTCTTGAATTCAGCAACACGTCTCTTATTAATCTCACTTAGTGTCACAGCTTCGAGCGTTTCTCCTGCAGAGCTCCCAGCCGATGTTCTTACCGGTCAGCTGCAGTTCCTCCGCTCTGACGTACACGCAATTGTTTTGTTGCATTTGCTGCACGTTGCGTTGTTCAAATCTTTTTTTGCGAAATACAGCCATACTTTTGACTGTTTACCTTTCGGCATTTTCTCTGTTAAAAGGCTTATGCTAGCTAGCTACTGTAGCTATACAAACGGTAGGCTATTGTTAGCTGCTGCCAGGACGGACTCATCAGAGTAGTGTAAAAAAGGTATTTCAATCGGCTCAGGCACCGGAAGGAAGCACCTAAATCTGCGTTGCGTTTCGGTCTGGTAGGTACCGGTCGTATAGGCACCGGTGCCAACCCTATTCACAAGTGTGTTTTCAGCTGATGAAAGTTAACCTTAAAATGTCTTAATCAGTGTTTGCTTGTACTTAGCTCCACCCATGATGTCTATTCTGGTTTTCAAAAAACAAGATGGCCCTGGAAAAAACAAACTCAAGGCTTCAAAACCGTAGTCCACAAACCAATGGGTGACGTCACGGCAGTGGCGGGCTGTCAGGGCCTGCTAAGCCTTCTCTGCTGGCCTAAACAAAATCACAAAGTTATAGCTATTTTATAATTTTCACAAATACACTACATGTATTATAATTATGTTTCCCTATTAGCTTATTTTCTCATTGCACAGCTCCTGTTCCTCAGCTTCCGGCCGCGGCGCTGCTTGCTTGGCAGCTGGGTTAAGGAGAGCTCTTTATCCAATCAGATTTCACCTCTGTTTCTCTGTGGTAGAATAGCGGTTTAAACTACATCGGGACGGCCTGCTAGCGTTCTGGACGTGTGATTCGTCACAGGGCCCGCGTGACCATTAACATGACCATTAACAACCTTCTAGGTTCTAGGAACCTCTAGATCCTAGAGGTTCTAGGTGCGCAGCTGATGGAGATGTCTGGGGTGTGTCGTGTTTTAGTGCCGCAGTTTTGTTGGATTGTTTTGTTATAACTAAATGTGACTGGTTGTTGCACAACATGCATTGTCCGTTAATTACGCAGCAACGGCGAGGTTGGAGGCTTGCTCCACGGAGTTTCCACTGTGTGCGCACCAAACCCCCAGCGCCTCATTATAAAAAATAAAAATAAAAAGTTTTTAAAAACAGCACCTTAATTATCTCCGCAACCACATGGTTGTTTAACTTCATTTAAATTGCTACAATACCAGAACCCTTGTGAGAACCCCGTGTGACCTCCCTTCATGCCTGTAATAGTGCCAAAAAAATCGGTGAGTGAGTGTCTGCTGTCCACACATGACAGTCTGTATGAACGCGCCGTGTAGTGGGTAGCGTGCTGTATTGAGTGGGTCGGTCTGACCCGCCCCTGATCTGGACTATATGGCACTGAAGGCCTAGGTCGAAAACGCACGGCACGCCACTGTGTCACGGGGACTACGTCCACTTGTCTTTTTACAGTCTTCGGTTCTACTCTTGTTCTCAGCTCCGCCTCCGAGATCGTCCTTAGGTTAAGCTATACATATTTGAAGTATAATTCAGTATTAAGGAAGTTAATAACTGCCAGTACCGTTAGTTTCAATAAGTTGTGTCCGCAGAATGGTTAAAGTACAGAGTGATGAAAGAAAAGTGAACCCAAAGACAGAGTTTTTAAAAGAATGAGGTCTGAAAGTCAGCCTTGTCAGTAACACATAAAAAAGGAAAAATCTGCTGCCCTTTTATTCCCTCAGACATTTTAGGGGACTGACCTCTTGATTCGAGGAAGGACAGTCTTGAAGAATTAGCTCACACATGTAACCAAATGCACTCTTGTGTCAGGGTCTATCAGCACATGCACCTCTGCAGAGGTTTTGCGTTGCTATTTTGCCGCAAAAGCAGCTTGGATGAAGTGCATATGAAGCAGTGATTGATATGGAAAGGCTGAAGTAGAGGAAGAGGCGAGGAATAACTTGGATGATCAAAGAGATGTCGAGTGGAGAATCTACATGGGATGCTTCCCTTTACATTACTTTAATAAATAAGACTTTGAGATCCCCTGAACCTTTTTGTCATTGCCCCACAGTGATCCTCTCTGACATTTATGAATTAATAAAAAGACAGCAAAATGTCAGCATATCTATTTGTAGCCCAGATAGTATTTGTGTACACTGACTGCACTCTTTGTGCAGCACACATTCTTTTTAAATACACACAGGGGAATGCATGTTAAGTCTACAATGGGAAACACATATTTTCTCCCTTGGTTTGCTCTCTCTCATTGCCATACATCTCACACACAGTAGTATAACATCAGCGACTCTAAATGAGGCCACTAAATGCCGTGTACCAGATACATAATGAAGAACACACTGTGTATTCAGTCAAAATTACCTATTTGGTTTCCTGCACCATGAAGCTTGAGAGAGGCTTTGTGGATGCGTGGAGGGAGCTCTCACTGTTCTTTGAGCAGGGGGAGAGAAGCATGCTGGGTGTAACTGTGATTTGCTATGACAGCCATGCCCCGGTGCAACGTTCATTCAAAGCACAAAGTAAGCTTTGTCCATTTGTGTGTGTTTGTGGGCGCATGGGGGCGGGTTTGTACAGGGTAGGGCACAGACTAGATGAATGCATGAAAGTGTGCATTTCCCAGCCAGGTGGAATCAGACAGGCTCTTCTTTAAATGACAGACGAGCCGGGAGACCATCTACATACATCATGTGTTGCTAGACTGATCAGGAGAAAGATACAGGATTTCGGAGTTAATAATTTCATGAGAGGCTGAACACTGTGAGAATTACACCAGGCAGACAGAGGAGCCTGCTTATTTTCAGCACCAGTTGGATGGTATTTCTGCCCAGTCTCCCTGACGGCTTTTTCTGTTGAAATAAATCACCAGGTCAGACACAGAAGCACCGTGCTATTCCCTCCATTTTGTCCCATCTGTTAAACATGGCGCATTACTAACACAATCAGCAGATCCTGGCACGATGTGTGCCAGATACTTGTGGAAACAACTGCCACAGAAAACCTGTGTATTTACACCACATTTTTCTTTAATTTCACTCGTGTGTCAAATGATTCATTTGGACGTGTTCAAGCTCCTCTCTAATCTGCTTCTGTGTGACACCCCCACCAGGCTGTTTTGGATTGAGTTTCCCCACTTAAATCCAATAATACGTTTATGTTCTGAGTTCCCACTTAAAAAATCATAGTAACAACTGGTGGGTTTCAGTGGTGATTTGCAAAATGGTATTGAACAATTAAAAATGTCTTTGCTCAAGACTAGTAATGTGAAAGATCTGCAGCACCATCCAAACATAAGCAGTCTGTGTCAAAATAAGGTCACTGCAGCATTACAAGCTACTTATCCTCCAAAAAAGAAGCACTATATTAAACCTGCCTGCCAATCCTTGTTTTTATTTTTTACTTTCTTCATGCGAAATTAGAAGAAAATATCCCATTATGCTAAACTAATCAGCATTTTTGGGGTCATTAAGGCTAACGTTAGCACCATGAAACTTTGGAATTGAGGTAGTGTATTATTTTTTCCAAATGTAATTCCAGTTTACATCCCTATTTATTCAGGTAGACATGTCGACGATATCCCACTGCTTTATTCCTCAGTCTAAACACCTCATGTGTGAACAAGCGAACGTTACTTCTGCCAGTTAGTCCCGTTATCTAGTTAGCAGTGTAACCCTTGTGCGTTAGTCTCCTCTTCCACTGGGGTAAACTTCCAGAATATACGACGGTCTATCTCGACTTTATAGAAACTCATATTTATTTTCAGACACATTGCGGGGTTTTTTGCTCAAGAAATTGGCTTGTTTGAGAGGTTCGATCCAAATAAACCTGTTGCACCAGAATGAAACCAGACCTGGATTAATCCAGTCAATTTTGTGACTTCGACTCTGTTTTGCTTGTGTGTGCTGTCTAAATTCCTCAACCTTTCTATCTCTCATGGCGCTGGCCATGTCCGTGGCTGTGAAAAACCATTTGTTATGCAGGTTCATGAGATCAAGTGGGTGTTTGTCATTCCCAAGCACACTCCCTCACAGTGGTTGGCTGCCTGTCTCCCTGCGATACCACAGTGAGGAGAAAACCAGCATGTCACGCACCACGGTCATCTGCCTCACAGAAAAGGAATGCACAGGGCCACTTCTCATATGCTGCTCTGATTTGCTCTAGTGTTACATTGATTTCCTGGCAAGATGGTCAGGCAGACGGTGTTTGCTACAGCCGTCTGGTTTTACTGTCAGTCATGCAGCAGCTGCGCGTGCTCTGCTAGAGATAAAAGAGATGCACGCTGGAAAGGAGGAGGGGGGGCACACACACACACACATCAACAGTCACAGCAGGCAAGAGTGTGACCCCCCAAATAGGGATGAGGTCACTACAACCGATACAGCCGGAGCTGGTGCCTGGAGACTGGAGGCTGTGCAGCAGTGAAACAGCAGCGAGTACAGCATGTTCTCCAGAAAGGCCAGAGGTCGGGACGAGCTAGTCCCCGCCGCTTGTCCTCAGCGGTGGAGACAGAGGACAGGGAGCCGGTGACATCACACAGGGCTCGCTCGCAGTGACTCCCAGACACTAATTATGGTTTCAACCTCCCGCTCTCGTTCAGTTTGACTCCTCTTCACCTCACTGCTGACATTTCCACCTGCGACATTTTGGCAGTCTCTCTTAGAGCTCACAATCTCTCTTGCTTGAACTTCTTTTCTCTCACCTCTCTCTCTCTCTCTCTCTCTCTCTCTCTCTCTCTCTCTCTCTCTCTCTATCTGTGTCTCTTTCTCTCGGCACACACATCCATGCATGCAACGGTTAAATACAACAGCAGAAATTATATTCCGCTTCGTTCATGTTCGTCCCTTTCTCCGTCTCGCTGTCTCACTTTCCCGCCGTGGACTTTGGCCCCCTCGGAAACCAGATTTTCACCTCCTGTGAGAGCAGAGAAGCGATTTTGTGAACTGCAACTAGAGGAAATACACCTAATGGGGCTAAAGCTCCGCCACTTGACTGCAAAAAAGGCAGGCAACATGTGCTGGCCTGGGCCTTTTATAGTGATAGGATGATTCCCGACATATCCACTCCTAGCAGGTGAATAGAGAGTGGTGGAGAGGTTATTCAGTTTAAAAAAAAGATGTGAGGCAGCGAGAAGCGGGGAATGTAACTATAAACTTTATAAAAAAATAAAGAGCTTTATATATAGAAAGAGGAAGTAATACGACAGGTTTGGTCTGTGGCGGCAGTGGGTGGGTTTTTGTTTGCGCTCCCGGTTAGCTCTCAGCTGGCTGATATGAAGGATCCTTGGCAGAGCAGTCAGCCAGCAGCCAGCACACCTGAGGAGTAAACAGGCCTGATGCTGATAGACCCTGACACAGACTGATAAGCGCTCCCCCACAATCCCCCAGTGCCGTCCACGGTGGTGCAGAAACCTTATCGTGCGGTGCACCGTGCCAAGCTTCCTTCCCTCGCATCGCCACCGCGGCACCCCTGCGACCGCCCTGATAGGCAGGCCGCACACAGCGGCCCGCCTACCAGGCCGTGACGTAGGCTGCGAGCGCTCACCCCGGTGGGGCTGGAAATTATACTTGACTCCTGCGATTATTCATCTCATCTTGGTAACCAGCATATTTTATTAACATCCTGAGGCTTGATTGAGCACCACTCCAGATCCAAGTGTAATGATGGAGAGCGGGCTATCGTGGGAAGAGAAAATGAATGATGAGATGCCAAAGTTACACCAGTTCTATGTAAATTGGCTAATACAGATATCTATGTATAAAGTGATGTGTAGGCTGAGAAAAGAAAATCAAGTCGGACACACGGGCTGGTTACTGTAAAACGTGTCTTTGCAAAGCGAGGTAGTAGAAGAAGTATAAATGCACCCAGTCATTCATGAAAATACGTAGTGATAGCAGTATTAGTCATAATAACTGTGCATGCGGCCACGCTGGGAATAGTAATAGGAGCCGTAAAACTGAAGGGCATTTTCAGGAAGTAGATGTAAAGTCCTAAATTAAAGACAAAGGAAACATGTCTAGTTTCTACTAGACCTGCACTCAGGTATATTGGAGTCCAAGTGCCTGACACTATACCAAAGGTGGTTTATTAATCATTTTTTTATGCTTGAGTGGGCTCAGACCCCCTCTGGCCGTACACGCTATCAAAATTCGCTCCAGCCTTGGCCATTTTCCACTTCTTTCACCCGGTGATGTGTCTTTTGCTACCATTATATGCATCACACGCAAATAATGTAATCTAAATATGAAGTTATTTTTACTTGTTCACTGTGTTTTATTCATTTCCATAAGCTGATATAAGGCCTTGATCTCAATCCATACCAGCTCTTAACTCTTGGTGTCGCACTCCTGTGCTTGTTAAAATGCTTATAATTTATATTGACCTGTCTCTATTGATCTCTCTATCAGTTTATACACACACACCTAATCAATCGTAACCTGGCTCTAACTGATCCCTATCACTCTCAATTACGCCGTTCACAGTTTGGTCTGCTGATACCCTCCGGCCTCTAAATATGTGGACTCTGCATCATGTCAACCGTTATCGGATCCTCTGGTGGGCGGACAGGCTGGAATCGATAAACGCAGAGAGGATCCCGGTGCGGCCGAGAGTGAGCGGGCCGGGCTGCTGCAGACGAGCAGACAGAGTCCACAGGGATGGAAATATCTCGGCACCAAACAATGATGTACCGCACTATCCTTTGCTGCGTGACTTCTCAATACTGCACTCTCTGGATCCAAGTGATTTAACCTCTCTAGAACCCTGAAGTCGTGGGGGAACAAACGTAAGTTATAGTCAAAGGAACACGAAGTGCTCTCAGGGAATAGAACGGCACATACTGTGCAGTAAATAATGATACATTACGGATGTATATAACCCCTCATCTGAAGCACTGTCCCTTCGCGAGAACATGTCGTTACCCGGAACATTACAGCTTTGAAAGGCTGTTGAGCTGACGTGGAAAGACTACTTTTAGCACAGGTAGGCTATCCATAAAGGGAGGCGTTCACTTCATGGCAACGTAATCAGCAGTGAGTGCTGAAAGGTCAACGCAAGGCCGTTCATGCGGAGACGGTACAAGGCGGTAAGCGTTTCACGGCAAACGCTCGCTTATCTGCATTGTAAATACGGCTTTGAGTGCTGACAAACTGCGTCAGTCAAAAAGCTGCTCACCCGCAGACCAGCGGGTGAGCGGGAGGAGGAGGAGGGTGGGGGGACTTGGAAAATTAGACGATACCAGCGCTGCATTAGGCCTGTTTGTCCAAAAAATCTCCACTGCATCCTCCATTTCACTCAAGAGGAAAATGGTCCACTATGCGATGATGGCATAAGGGCCGTGTGTCATATTTAATGCCAGTCATTTTCTGACATGTCGGCAGGTCTGCCGGAGATGATGCGCGTAATATCCAGAGGAATAATGGTTGTGTTAGGAGTGGGGTTAATAAAAAAATAAGTGAGAAGGGCTGGAACTGGAGTGAGCAGGAAAGCCGGCTCCCCGTGCCTCCATCTGAGCTGCTGGGTTTTACACCACTCTCTCGCTCTGATCCTCTCCGGCTGCATCATTCGCACATTCATCCTGAAGAATAGAGCTGCATCTGTCACATTGTCGCTCAGTGAATCATCCTCAGTCTGAATTACCTCCTTCAAATATTCCAAATGGAAGGGGGTGGGAGGGGGGTGTATAAAAAAAGCCCTGCCCTTTGCTCCAAACCCAACCCGATAGAGGTGTTGTCACGGAAACCATGCAGCCACTTTTAACAATCTAACACGTGTGACAGTTCATTTTCTCCCCTGGATTAGAAAAGCTGGCGCCGACGTGTCAGCCGGAGAGGCCGAGCACGGCAACCGGGCGACAAAGACGCAGACATTTTTCCCAACGAGAGGCAACGGTGGAAAGAATCAGCGACCACTAATAAGATGGCAGCTGTTCACTCACCATCCTTGAACATCTGTTTATCATGTCAAACAAGTTGGGAATTTTACAAGTCAGGGGGACGAATTCTGCAGTGGCGCGTAACAAATGTTCACGAAATAAATGGAAACGGCATATCGATCCATCACTTCTGCTTCTTCTCCTCCTGTCATCTCCTCCGGCGACTGTCGTCAAGCATACTGAAGACATCCTGCTTCTTTAATATGCACTATAATATGATGTTCATACAAATCCTGTTAAATATTGGCTTCCTCTAAGGCTGTCTCAGAGATTCATGAATGTGGGTAATGAAAAATGTTAGCACGGGTCATATTCAGGCCAGGCATTGTGAAATCAAAAGGTTAACATCCAAACCAGTGTACAAAGGAGATTGACAGACACGGTTACGGGCTGATATTTCCCTATTCGCATAAAGAAGTTAGGGTTATCTCTCGGAGGCATGCGGGCCGATACCTACATTCATACCTTTGGCCCGGCGAATGCATGCTCTATATGTGCATGACGGTAATGTGAGATTATAGCAAGAGACCAAAGTAGGTAAGTAGGCTATGTGGTGTGATTGCCCAGCCATGACCTGTGTGAGAAATAAATTAGAATGCTGACAGAACATCTTCCTCGTAGCCCGAGGAGAGCTGAAAGAAGAAGGTCCTGCGTGACACCATTTCTCTGCAGTTTTGCTAAATGCCACTATTTGATCTTTTCCATTTATGAGTAATATTTCCTCCCCGACTGCCCCAAAGCACTGTGCTGTGCTGAGCCACATATGGCAGGCCGGTCAAAGGCCGAAGCAGCCGCTGACCTCCGCCATCGTGCCACGCTTCCTGTGGATCTCCGGAGTACAATTTTGGGCACGTTTAACGACTAATACCTTCCCTTCGGGTCCGAAAATGGTCCCGCCACTTGTTTCCTGAAACCACCCTCGATGACAGACTCACAGCTCCTCTTCAGTTCCCACGCCGCCGCCGTCGACGGCACATGCCTAAAGACAGTGGGAGATGTCGAACACAGAGCAGAGATCAGGGCTATCTGTTTGAACATTGTCTGTGCTCCCTCTTTGATTTGTCTTTTTGTTTGCCGAAGGCAGATCTCCCACTGTGCCTGCCCTGCGCCGGCTTCTCTTTTTCTGCTCTAGCTGTACTCTCAACTTCAAATGGCACAGCGTATTCAATTAGATATGCCCCGAGCTGACAGCCCGATCGAGGCTGCTTTTCTCTTTTTTCTTCTCCAGTTTGCATCTCTCTTCTTTCTCTTTCTTTTCTTTTTTTTTCTTCTCCCCACTGCGACTGGAGAGCTCCTCCCCAGAGAGCAGCACAACACCTCCTGTCACCTCACCTCCCAAATGCTCCATGCCTGCCTCTCAGCCTCAGCATGTGTTGCAACACTGCCCCCACAGGTGTGTTTGGGCATTGCGTCCTCTTTTCCACTGGACGCTGGAGAGCAGACCATGCTGTCGAAAAGTCTCTTTCGCTTAGGGAGGTTCCTAACCGAGTGAAAGGACCCGGAAGTATCAAAATGGAGACATTAAATCCCATTTTTATTCATAGTGTAGAAAACTTGATTTATGATCTGTGGCATGCGTGTAAATCTGTCTGACACAATCTCTGTTGCAATCCATGAGGGTCAAGTGGAGCTAAGAGTTTTTCATTTAGAGATAAAGTAATTTATGTACAGGACATTGATGCTACATGTGCATGGCTTTGAAAGAACAAATCTAGCATGGTGCCAACCAATACAGGACACGCATACAGGACACGCTGAGTACCAAAAGGATTTAAGTGGCATACTTTTTTCTCCAGGTATGGCCACTCATTTCTGGCTGTGCACTTATAACTTCAAAATGTGAAATTACACAGTGACTAAGAGGTGGAAGTGGTGACAATCTGCCCAAGTTTTCAAAGGTTGTTACACATGTCACATTCTGTCCTTACCTGTTGGTTTAGTCTTGGCCATTCATTATAATTTGTGTTCAGGTTCATATTGTTGTTAGACGACAGCCTTTTGTGCTTCATGGGTCGATTAACTACTTTCTCGTTGATTACCTTTGGAAAGCGTGCAAACTGGAAAACTGTGTCGACCTTAGAAGTCTCTACTTTTAAGTGCATTTCATTATTCCCCTTGAGAAAACATACGTGAATGTAGAATTTCAAGGTAAACAAAAAACTGACTTTTCCCTTACTCATTGCTTTTAAATATGAGATTGTAACAGCATTTTGGTAAACTGTGTCTCCACCATACGACAGTCTGAGGACACATGTGGAGTTTTTTCTCAGGTTACACAGCTTAAAGATGCTAAAAGTGGTTCTGCAGAGTTCTAACGCTTTTGTTGACCCTAATATCGTTTATGTAGTAACAAAAATGATTTCCACCTCTTAAGGATACACTTCAACAAAGCAATGGGTTATAATACATTGAATAAGTCAGATAATCACCCACCAACTAAAGGAGGGAAAGAAGCCAGCGGTGTAGTCAGGGAGCACAACCATGAGATCATCTTGTCCAAACTTCAAGCTGAAACATTTCAAAGGTTCAGTATTTGTCACGTGGTGTCAAGTGGCTCTTCTGCAGCTGTAGAGCCACACTCAAAATATCAATTTGAACGGCAGCCATTTTGACTTGTTGCAGAGTTTACTTTGACACCAACGAAGACCACAGACTGCACATTACTCTGTTGCGTGATTGCCTTAAGCAATTTCTACGTTTCCGTGATCCATCCTAAAAATCTTTCGAGAAATGAATGGCTGCCAGAGTCATCTGAGCCTAAATTGAGGCTTTGTAGCAGGAAGAGGCTTATTCTACAGTGGTTTGAGAGTTAGGCCCTGTTTGACTGGAATAATTGAGTCAGCCAGTGCTCCATACCCGGACTGTAATAAAGCTCAGCGTATAGTGCACAGCTCGCTTCTCAAGGGAATACACACAAACAGGGGGATACTAGAACACAGTGCAGTGCTTGGTGTTTGCTGTTTTCTAGTAAAAAAGGGAACAAATGGATTATTGAGGATTTTCTTAACCTCTCTGGTAACTGTTGCCGAAAGAAAATGGGGGTATCGAGAACAAAACATCCATAATTTCACCGTGAGAATAAACCGCTCCCGCCTTTACTGTTGCCTCTTTCTTTCTCTTTCTTTTTCAATTAATATTTATATTTGTTCTCTGCGTCCCTGGCTGCTTCTCTCTTTCCTATTTTCTTTTATTTGTCATCACTCAGACGAACGCAGAGGCCCATTCAGGTGAAAATTGAGGGAGACTCGTGAACGAGTCGTGCATTTCCTCCCAGCTCTTTTTGAGGAACCTTGCAGTGAGAAGTGCCTCTTGGTCGAACAATTGGAAGCAGGTAAACCCGGAGGAATGTTTCCATGCCAACAGTGCGCCCTGACATCTTCAATTCACTTATTTTCCCTATAATCTAGGCGACAGGTTGGAGACCTGTGTGATGTGGCTGGCAGCCAGTCAGAGCGCCACTGAGACGTTGAGGTCCCGAGCCATTACCCAAATGCTCCCTTCTGAGTTGCTCCGACTAGTGTTTTAGTCTGGTTTACCTTCCATGTTCGGATGTGCTTGTGACCACAGAGTGTGCACACTAATATATTTATAAGGGAGCATGTAGCAGCTTGACTTTCACATGGGCGCACTCTTTCAGGACATTGATTTTTTGGTTTACATCTTTGTTGCTGCAACACACGAGCATCCGCTGTCGGCAGAGTGGCGTCGTCGAAAAGGGAAGAGGAATTTGCCACATTCCCGAGTCCAGCAACGGTAAATTTCTGGAGTGCTGCGGTGTCGGCCGTGATGCGGCAGAGGAGGCAGCAGCAGCAACAAGAGCATTAATACGCCGCCGAAAAGAACAAGGATTGAAACTGAACGGAAACATCAAAGACAACACCTTTCGGCCTCCTCCTTAGTTGACTGATGCAACACGGAGCACTTGTGTGTTCAGCTCCTCTCGGTCCAAACAGCCCCGGGCCCTGCCGGCCTGCACACACACACACAGTCCTCGCAAACTCTCCTTTTATGCATATGAGTTAGGGCTTATATAATACGCACAGCACACACATCTTTGTATGTACAAGGACTACATTATATCCCCCCTCATGATGTATATATTAATGTGTTTGATTTAAAGTGCACACACTGGATGTCTTGCTTCATTTATTTTCCTTTGGCAGAGTGCATATGGGCATTTCATCGCTTGCTGACAGTCGTTCCTTTTGCACATTCACTGGATTTCCCGTTGCCGGTATAAAAAAAAGGTGCTGTGACCTCTTAATTCTCTTTCATTATGATGTTCGAGCAGTTTGTTTCCGAGCGCTGAAATCGTTGGTTGTGCGTTTGTATAACCTTCACTTTGCTGTGATCTTATTTATTCTTTGCCACATTCCAATTTCCCCAATGGGATCATTAAGTTTCCCCCGTAATCCTTCTGAACACAAAGAGATCTGTTATTTATGATAAACAGGACTTTGCCGAGCATTATTTACGGATGAGACGGGACCGAGCCAAACCTCTGACTGATAAATCATCAAAGCGCAACGGCGTGCGCTAAACACGCACAAAGATGGATGTTTTCAAATGAAATATATATAAATATATATTTCAATCAAAGTAACAGCATATCTGAATATATATTGTCAGTGTTCTTTCAACCTGCCTGGAACCTCAAATTAACCCCACAGTGACTGACAAGACCTTAATCTAAGCTTCTATAGCCGCTTGATGAGAGGTGTATATGATGTATAAATGGCATTTCTCAGTGCTGTTGCTATTTTCATCGACCCTGGTGTTGAATCATGAAAGTGAAGTGCTGCTGCCATCTAGTGCTTCACACTTAACCTTCTGCTTCAGAGACAAGAGGACAAAAGAAAAATGAATCAATTACTTTATTAAATCCTGGTTCGACGTCTTTATGGATCTGCATAGAATCCCACCTGCCAAAGTGCCGTATGGAAGGGAATTGATAATAGAAATGAGAGAGAATAAAACTATTTCTGAGCTAAACGTAACAATATTTAATGTTTGGTAGCCGAAGACACTCTGCACCAAGCAATTAGCCACACTACAGGGGACCTATCAGATTTCATTCATCTCGAACAAGAACGATATCCCAGCACGGTACCAATTCCTGGATGTGAGGGGGGGGGGGGGGGCTTATCGTTTCATGTGACTACATGCTGACTTAGAAGAAATTAGTTTGCTCTTTACTGCGGTGCCATTTCTAATTATGTACAGCTGCAGGGATCAATTGTTCTACCTCATTTCTTGTGAAAGAGCTCCGCAAATGGCCTTTTATGGGTCATGAATAAATCCAATTTTTACACATGATAGCATCCAAGCAGCCTGGTCAAATTAGACCAGTTATTCTATTCTTTACGGTTTACCTCCCCATCAATTTTTTTATTTTAATTTTTATATAAACCTTTATTTAACCAGGAGAGTCCCATTGAGATTAAAAATCTCTTTTTCGAGGGAGACCTGGCCAAGACAGGCAGCAGCATAAAAAACACATAGTTACAGACAGAAAACACAGAACAAGACAAGTTAAAAGAAACTAAAAGCTAAGAGACAGTGATGTAACAGAGTCAATTTAAGAAACATTTACATTTTTGGGAACCTGCCTCTATTTCTTTCATTCTAGATGTAAAAGCAGTCAGTGGTATCAGTTCTCTGAACTTTAAAACATTCTGCAACATATTCCATGACGAGGGGGCAGAGTACACAAAAGCCCTTTTTCCCATTACTGTTCTGGCATTTGGGACAGTGAGCATAAAAAAAGTCCTGAGAACGCAGAGTATTGTCTGACACTTCTTTGCATGATAAAAACACAGGTAGTTGGGAGCAGACCCAGGATAGCCTTATAAATAAAGGTGTACCAATGACAGAGCCTACGGGTGGCCAAAGCAGGCCATCCTAACCAAGTATAACTCAGTGGTGAGTCAGAGCTTTACAATTTGTAATGAACCGCAGTGAAGCATGGTAAGCTGCGTCCACCATACAAAGACAGTTAGCAGAGGCATGCATTAAAAGATCCCCATAGTCCAACACAGTAAACAAAGTAGCAGCAACTAATCACTTTTTTACATTTGAAAAGCACAGCTTATTTCAAAAAATTAAAACCCAGTTTTACCCTCAACTTTTTCACTAGGTACTGTACCATGTGGCTGAAAAGTGAGGGAGTCAATCAAAATACCCAGATATTGATAAGAGTCAACAACCACCATTTCACTTCCTTCAAGAGTGACCACCGAAGGGATATTCTGTGGCCTACTCCGACTGTTTGAAAACATAAGTGTTGTCTTATCTGTATCAATCTGGTTGAATCTGTGCCTCTTTACCCAGACGTTATGCCTCAATCATTGAGAAAATAATACTCGATAGTCCTGTACAACACTTTTGCAGACGCTGCACTTTGTGCTGTTACCCGAAACATTTAAAGACGGTATACTCTGCTGTTGTATTAAACTGGCAAATTCGTTTGTACGTTTGCATGTATTGAAATACATATTACACTATCATGGAAAACAGTATAATAAAAAAGCAATGTCATGGCATTCCACCCCTAACACAAGTTGAAGCAAGATGGTTTAAAAAAATGTCGCTTAGTGGTATTGTATTCATCCTTTTGATAATGTAAAGTCAACGGTCAACAATCATGTACCTTCCAGAGGATCGACTTGACTTTGAGACAACTCAAGATTGTTGTGTACAATGAGATCTCCAAAGATCCAATATTTGTTCAGATAATACTCATGTACAGCACAGGAAGCATATTGTTTTGGTATTCACACTTTTTTTAAGGTGTGTTATGCACTTGTTAGTCCTCACATCTACCCTGCATATTACCAACAAACATCATACATATTGGGAAGAAAAACACCAGAATACATTTAGTTTGGACAAAAAAACACATTTATTTGCAGTGCTAAATTATCCCATCGTGGCCAGCCTTCCAAAGATCACTGGCCCCATCCGAGGATGTGACATTTAGTCCAGCTGTGTGAAAAGAGAGCAATCAAGGCATCAGTTAAGGTGACATTCAGCATCATTGTTACATATTTGCTGCATGTACTATGAGTAAGTTAATGATTATGTAAATCTACTAATTCCCCACTTAACCATTAGCATTAAAGCAGCTTGAAATATACCATAAAATAAAGAAATACATTTAAACAAAGCTTGTGCTTCACCTGCAAGACAGCGGCAAATGCGTTGTTGACATCATGCTGGTATTTGATTGTAAGCAAACTATGTGGTGACATGTAGTGCAATATAATCGGAAAACTAGTAGAATAAAAAAAGTGGGCAACATAACTTACCTTGCAGAAGCCGATGTCTTTAGCGTACTGCCTGAAGCACTGGCGGCACATGTTGAGTCCATATTTACGGATCAGACCATGTCTGTTCGAGCAAACCCGGCTGGAAAAGAGATTGGGTTAATAAGTTTGTCTTTTACATGAACAAATATGGCTTTAGATCGTATCCATCCACACAAACTAACGTTACAAAGAGCGGAAGTCCACACAAACTCCGCAAAGTTAGCTAGTTATCCTTTAGTCCGCGGCTCTCTGTGCAAACATGGCTACACCGAAAAACAGCAACGTTAGCTCGAAAAACGTTACGCTAAAATACAGTTTAACCAACTCCAGAACTTTGGTTCCAACATGTTTTTAGTTTTCTTGAGACTCAAGAGTAGTTTCGTTTCAGAAACAGCGAGTGGCTAACTGAAGCTGGTAAGCTCGCGCGGCGCATCCTCCGCCGCCATATTGGCTAAGGAGCAGCTCCCACGCGGTGGACAATTTGTGATAAATTCTTAAGTATGGGGATCCACAAACACATCAAAACCGACTCGCTTTAGCACACGTATCGATAATTGACCGATTTGAAGGCAGGACTGACCAGGATCGGGATCCCTGACCGAATTTTCGGGGGTGACTCCAGTAGAGCTGCTGGTGGCCCATCTTGTCTCTTTCGCTCGAGTGTCGGAAAGGAAGAAAGATGGTTGCGCGTGCGCAAATGAAACTCTCCGATGCCGCGCTTCCGGCCGCGGAGGATTTGAGTGGCGCCACCTAATGGTGGAGAAAACGGCGTGCAGCGGGACAGCCTGAAGGTGGTGCTACAGCCACAAACATAAGAGGTTAATGAGTGACGAAAAGAGGCATTTAAATCGACAGGAATGGCGGCATTAGGCATAACTAAATCTGTTCCTACAAACAAAAAATGGATGAACTGAATAAACAAAAAGCGTATATGTGGAGGAAAGTTGATTATGACAAAAACATGGATGGATTAAATATAAGAATATATGCAATTCGTTTGTAATTTAGCCCAAGATAACGAGGTTTTGATCCTAATTTGGCAAATTGTAGTAATCAAATTACATTTAAATGTGATATAGCTCATTAAAAATGAACAGGACGTGGTGGAACTCCACACCATGATGAATGATTAACCTACAAGAGAAGAGTATCATTTGAAAGAAAGTGTTGCCATGTTAGGGAGCACATACCTCTTGTTCATATTCCTCATTTATTTTTGTACCACTTTGGAAATAGGCTGCTGAAGCAAATTATATTAGAAATGTTAGCAACTTGTGTGTAATCATGCAGGTTAGAATACTACTTTCCAGTGTTTGAGAATGATTTAAACCAACAAACTTTATTCAATCAAGAATAGGGAGAAGGTTGCTGGAGGAGCACAATGTAGAGAACATTGTAGAGAACTTTTTTTAATTTAAATGTAATATATGTGTAATATTATTAAGCCTGGGCATTGGTTAAATATTGAAAGGGATAGTAAACCAATCCCACCCTAGCATGAGACAGCAGCAGGGATACGTCATCATCATATCTAAGGTTACTCGGGTGCCCCCCTCTGGCCCAGTGCATTGTGGGACATCGTCAGGCAGTGGTTCCGTATTTGGGGAATCTTTCTATTTTTTTATTTTTTTTATTTTTTACAGCCAACGCTAGCTGATAGTTACGTCTCCATGCAGCCTTCATGCAAGGTATGGAGGAGAATGGGACGCCGCCGTACTGATGTGTCTCGGTGAACGGACCCGCACGGCCCCTCCAGTTGTCGGTAAGCGGCGTGAAACGCGGTTGTTTGTGTGCTTGTTTTTCGCCGTCGGACGCGGCTGTTGACGAGGTTTTGCTCCATTCTGGGCGGCCAGTAAGTTGCTAGGCTACGCCGTTGCTAACTTTACGTTAGCATTCTCGTGATGGAGCGGAAGCTGCGGCGCCAACTGTCATTTATTATTATTATTATTATTATTATTATTATTAGTTTATATGGGGAGTTAAAACGTATCACGGAGTTAAAACAAACGGGAACGTTTATCGCATGTTGGACAAACCGAGCGACGCCGTTAGCTGGCTCTGTGTGACCGACAGCATCTAACAGCTGCCGCTACAACGCAATGCATATTTACACGAGAAGAATAAGACATAAAACGCACCAGAATGACGTAATGTATATTAAAGCAGATCAGGGTCTAATAAAGCACACGTAAAATAACTGCACGACTTTCAGCTGCACCAAGAAACCGTGTAGGGGCATGTACACGGCCACAAACTACTGTCTTCAAAGTATATATATTATTTAACATTGTAATATTGTCTCCCCCTCTCTCTCTCTCTCTCTCTCTCTCTCTCTCTCTCTATATATATATATATATATATATATATATATATATATATATATATATATATATATATATATATATATATGTCTATATGTATGTATATATGTATGTATATATGTGTATATATATATATATATGTATATATATGTATATATATATATATATATGTATATATATATATGTATATATGTGTATATATATATATATATATATATATATATATATATATATATATATATGTATATATATATATATGTATATATGTATATATATATATATATATATATATATATATATATATATGTGTTAAAGTGCATGTTTATTGACATTTTTATACCAGGAATATATTAATTGATATTGTCACAGACAGTAGATATCAAATGCTAGGCAGGGAGGACACAGATAAATAGAGGGGTAGGAGGTGGGGTATATAAAAAAAAAGGGAGACCATTTAATAAGGAAGAAAAGATGGAGGTTTGTTTAGCAGATCTGAGCAGAGAGGGGGGGCTGATGATCATTATTGATAATGCAGTTGAGGACAGAGATTTATGCAGAAGGGAAATATAGAAGCACGAACAATGAACATTGATGATATAACCGAAAGAGGAGGAACTGAGGGAATACGCACCAGGCAGCATGTGTTGAACCGTGTTTGTGGTTTCGGTGGTACTTTTTCATCGTGACCGATGTCCCGTTATGTGAAATGATATCACTGTTGTTGTTGCTTCTATTAGAGCTTATACTGATATGATCTCACCACGTTATACAGGTACAGATTTCTATCCAAATTTAATTCTCAGAAAAGTAGCTATTGGATTTATTTTTTGGGCCCCACAAGTTTATTGGTCTTTTCCACGGCTCTCCGCCGCATTTCCAGGTCTTCTTTAGTAAATGGAGTTGGCTCAGTTGTGGAGCTGAAACAATTAGTTGATTAGTTGGTAGAAAGAAAATTAATCAATAACAGTTTGGATAATCAGTCAATTGTATAATTGGTTTGCTCAATCATTTGCTTCTGAAAAAAAAAATAAGGATTAGATTATTTTCTTCGCTTTATGTTATTTTAAATGTCATTGGCTTTTCTGCATACATGTGCCATATTGTGATATACAATTTAATCCAGAAACTATGGTAATTAAGATTGTCATAGTGATCACGGTCCTATTGCTCAGCCCTGACTGCCACAATGCACCCGCCTCTATTGATTTATTTATTTTCTCATTTAGGTGGTACATGCACACTGCTACCCTGCTGCCTCCCGGCAACCGTCATGCCTTATGGAATATTCATCCACCATCAATGACATTCCAGCGGGACCCATGTTTACAACAACCGTTCATTTTGCCAACAAATAGCCTCATATCAGCTTCTTTTGAATCCGGCTTGCTCCCTTTGCAAAGCACAGAATCATAATTGCAAACCCCGTTCCTTGTTGTTTTTCGACCACGATCAATTTCTCTCCCTCCGCAAAGAGGCTGACCCTCTATCATGAGATTCCGGATCTACAAGAGGAAGGTGGTGATACTGACTGTGGTGGTTGTCATCTGTGGCCTAGCTTTCTGGAGCAGCGGAAGGCAGAAGAAGAGCGACGCCGGGTCGCCCCCCAAGGAAGCCGAGACGGCGGCGAGGAGAAGCAGCAGCAGCAGCAGCAGCATTAGCAGCAGCAGCAGTAGCAGCGTCAACAATCATATCCAGGTGCCAGCTACACCTGCAGTCAGCAGGGCGCCTGCTCTGCTCCCTGTGATACAAGCAAATGACACGCACCCGGCAAAGGACAAAGAGAAGATACCCGAACAGATACCCAAACCGGAGGCTGATAACACCACTTTAGTCTACCGCGGCATCGTCTTCCAGCTCAACTTCGACCAGACAATACGAAATGAGGAAAAGTTCAAGGCAGTGCGACGGAAGGACGATCTAGTTGTGGTGGTTCAGGTCCACAACCGACCTGACTACCTGAAGCTGTTAGTGGACAGCTTGCGGAAATCCAAAGGCGTGGAGAGCATACTGCTGATATTCAGCCATGATTACTGGTCCCCGGAGATAAATAAAGTGGTGGCCTCTGTTGACTTTTGTCAGGTACTTCAGATTTTCTTCCCCTTCAGCATTCAGCTGTACCCCCAGGAGTTCCCCGGACACGACCCCAACGACTGCCCCAGAGACATTCCCAAAAAAGACGCCTTAAAGCTGGGCTGCATCAACGCAGAGTACCCCGACTCGTTCGGCCACTACCGCGAGGCTAAGTTCTCGCAGACTAAGCACCACTGGTGGTGGAAGCTGCACTTCGTATGGGACCGAGTCCGCGTTCTGAAAGAGCACAAGGGCTTGGTGCTGCTGATCGAGGAGGACCATTACGTGTCCCCGGACTTTATCCATCTGTTGAAGATGATGGCGGCTCTCCAAAGGGAGCAGTACGCCGACTGCGACATCCTCTCGTTGGGGAGCTACAGCCACATTAGCTACTCCAGCAAAGCAAATAAGGTGGAGGTGAAGGCCTGGAAGTCCACCGAGCACAACATGGGGATGGCTCTGAGCAGAGAGACGTACCAGAAGCTCATCCAGTGCACCGACACGTTCTGCACCTACGACGATTACAACTGGGACTGGTCCTTGCAACACCTGACCGTGTCCTGCCTGCCCTCCTACTGGAAGGTCATGGTGAGCGAGGCACCGCGGGTCTTCCACGCCGGAGACTGCGGCATGCACCACAAGAAGACTGCCTGCATGCCAATCAGCCAGAAGACCAAGATCGAAAACGTCCTGCAGGCCAGCGGGAACCAGCTGTTCCCAAAGAACCTCCTCATCACAAAGAGACTGCCGGCCAACGGGGCCGGAGGCTTGGCCCCGCATGTGAAGAACGGGGGCTGGGGAGATATCAGGGACCATGAACTCTGCAAGAGTTATGTTCGATTACAGTGACCTTAATTGCTACTATTATATATATTATTGTCTCTTTTGCATCCTCTCTAAAGAAAAAAAAGCCTTTTAAAAGTAAATCTTTATGGACTATTCTTCCTATTGCCTGTTTTACTGGACTGTTAAAAAATAAAGACGAATGTTGGATTTCTGGCTTCTTGTATAATATGTCCTCACAGAGAATCATTTACGTAACTCCTGCTTTTGTTTTGTAAGTTGTAATTAACAGCAAAAATATACCAAACAATTTATTGTTGTTTTCTCTCCCAAAGCTTTCAGATCGGTTACTTTTTATGTTACCAAAATTGATTAAAAAAACTCAGAAATAGTAGTGAGCAGGCATCTGCTAATTTGGTAAATCTGTGGATTTAGCAATCTCACTGTGCATGCATAATTAATTGAAGATATTTATACCACATACATTTGCTGAGATCAAAGTAGATTCTTTGAGACACCTTGTTTCATTTAAATAATCCCCCACTTATTTTACAGGTTTTCTAGAGTCATTACTCAGAAAGGGTGTCACTTAAGAAGCATGCGAGTGATGCGTTCATGGCACGGGGCACGTCGAGGAAAAACCCAGCGTGTTAGGCAGAGCTGTGTTTGACAGAACGGTCAGCGCGGGGCGTTTGTTGCATTCTGTTGCAGTGCATCAATGTCCAGCCCGGCGCCCTGGGTATAATATGCCAATTCAGCCGCCTGTATCTTTGTGCAGAGATTTTTGATTTCACAGGTGAGTGCACACGTTTGCATCTGGAGAGCTCCCAAGACACCGATACAACTTTGTTGTCGCCCATTGAAGGTGCATTTACATTTTAAGTGCTCAGACTTCTCGGTATCGATGGTTTCCGCCGTGGCCCCCCAAAGCTCGGTGTCTTCTCTGAAGCTGCATTGATCCTCCTCCTCCCCTCCCCCACCCTTCCAGAAATGCTTAACAATCCCCTCTGCACACTTTTCAAAATCGGAAATAACTGCAAAGGTATCGCTGACCGGACTCTCCAGACATTTCATATTAAAGATATCCTCTGGCAGGCTCGGCTCTCAACGGAAAATACCGAAACGCATGAATTAAACATATTCCAAATGTAAGGCATGTATATCCGAGGCCTATAAACAAGGCCTCGTCTGGGATAAACAGACTAGACCTCACGATCTCCGCTCCATCATATCGTGTGTGTGTGAACCTTTCTTAACGCGAGCCTGCTGTGATGAGGTCATGTGACACATTGTGCAGCTGCTCACACGGTGGAGGCCAAATAATTAGGCCCGCACCTCGAGGGAAATGGCCGAGAATAGAATGGGGAATGGGAGGAAGTGGCACCGTGCTCTTGATTCTTGGTGACTAATGGTTAACTGATGCTGGAGCCTTTGAAACTGTAACGTGCCGATGCCTCTGGAAGCGTTCTACTTAGATGAGGATGTCAGGGCAGGAAGAAAAGAGAAGAGAAAAAAGGAACACTCTTTAGGTTGTGCATAAAATCCTTTGATAGCCCAATTTTATGTGCTGTCCGTTAATCGACAATTAGTTATACAGCATGTTTTTTTGTTTTTACACTGAAACCAGACAATAAGACAACACAGGTTGATTAACTGACTAAAAGAGAAAACAAGCAAAATTGAATAAAATAACACAGATGCATATTGTAACTTTTTTTCTTCTTTTTCTTCATCTAGACAGGTTAAGTAGGCTGTTTGAGGTGATATACAACTCAATTATTTAAAAGTAATCTCATTACTTGAGATGTGCTTTGAGGAGGGGCTCTAATCATTCCTCTGAATGTGGACACGCAGCAAGTGTGGAATAAAACCAATCAATTGTATTTTAATTGCATAGTTGAAGACGGTTAAACACTGTCTTATTTTTATGTACGTTTTTTTAGTCCAGATGAACCCGCAGATAACCATCATCCCACTATGCGTTAGTGTCTTGCAGCTTATTGTTTTGGTCCACTCTCTAGCAACCTGCTGGCCACATGTGAGCGGCTTGGTGCTAACCGCCCTGCAGCAAACAGCAGAAAAGTATACCCTGTCCCTACCTTTTTACATTTTTTCCTATCCCTAATTCCCGTATAAACAGGCCGTTATCAAATTGTGTTAATGCACAAGGTGCTTTTTATACAATTACCAAGTCCAAGCTCCATGTGTTGCCAAATATCAATGCAGCCATTTTAGAGACGGAGCTCTGATTGCAGTATTCCAATAATTTATCATCCTGTTCATTATCAGCTACTTCCTGACATAACTCATGCCTTCATTTCTGAACTCAGTACAGGTCTCAACAATGGGATAAATAAGTATATCCCTGTGGAATCTGTGAAAATAACTAAATAGGTTAATTGGTTATTTTCCATAATCTGGATAGAACTGTTTGCATTCATTTTCTTTCACCAATATCTTAAACTATCTGCTTTTTGCAACACGTCGACTGCTGCTCATTTTTCAGGCTTATAGAGAGACAGCGTATTAATCATTCATATAGCCGTTGCACACATTGCCAGGTAAACAAAACTCTGGGTCAATATATATAGAGGCATGCAGACGAGGGAATTGCATCAGTGAGAAAATGATTAAAGCAGGACCTTACAGAAGCGGGAGGATTCTCTCTCAATTCATTGAATTCCAATCAAGTGGGACCCATTCCCCCCTGAGGATGCAAGATAAATGTAGTTGTTTCTCTCTCACAGCGCGCTGCAGACCTTTTGATTGCTATTTAAATGGCCTGTTGGATGAAAGGGTGGCTGGGTTTGTGTATGTCATGATGGAACGTGTCAAACAACATAAAAAGTGCATGTATTACAGCCGGTGTGATGTGTTTATGTGAAACAGCTCACTGAGCATGGTCCTGATTGATACCTGCTCAGCTCAGGGAGAGGCGAGTCAGTCACCCCGACGAGGAGGAGGATCGGGCCTCTCCGCTGATCCCCTTCTCCGCCCTCACCCCGATGCCACAGGCGGCTGGTTTAATGGCTGCAAGTGCTCGTGTTTCCTTCTAAAAGTGACACATAAATTATGCAGGAGCAGTTTTATTCCCCCACTTGGAATATAAAATATATATGAAGTTGTGGGGCAAAGTATTAGGAAAGCAGAGAGAGAGAGAGAGAGAGAATTAGTGCAAGTTCACTCAATGTGCGGTGGGGAAATAAACTCATTTGACTGGGCGACACTGCCGCCTACTGGGGACGTGCCACAAATTGGTAATTGTGTGCTATTGCAGGTATAGGTGACTATGGATGTGGAAGAGACGAAAACAAAGTCAGAAATCCAGTTCTCCATTGATTAAAAACCACTCAATGGAATTCAGTCATCCTTCATTTCATTGTTTCCACCTCTGATTGCTTCTCCTATTGTGACATTGACTGTTCTACTTTGTCTTTCTGCTGTATGTATGCATCACCTTGACCATTCTCAATAAAGGCTCGACGCACCTCTGGTCTTCTGATCATGCCACATTAGACCTCTTCTCTGTGCTTGTTTGAAATCACCCTCAGTCTTCTTTCACGTCTTGCAAACACCTGTTCAGGTGAGACAAATGACACCTTTTTTTTATGATCAATTTACAGATTTTACGTTATTCCCAGTACAGCTCCACCTAAATATAATTTAAAAAGTCTAAACAACCAGAATAAGCGCTAAACACCTGTGTGAGGATTCAGGGCCTTTGATCTATGCTCCAATACACACTAGCATTTAGTATTCCAGGAAAAAAGATTGGCACTGTGTTCCCAATCGTATGCTTGTTCTCTTTACTTTCAGTACACACTACCGCCCTTAGAAAGTACGTATTGTTGCACGCAGTATGGATTACTGGGACATCCTAAATCGTCATAACGTTGCACCTTGAATGTTTACCCTCTTGCTCAAATAGATATAGTATAGATAATGTATAGGGATTTTATTCTGGCATACTAAATATGTTATATTAAGGGTATTGGACCGCACACTTGGCATGTCCCAATAAATAGCAAATGCAAAATGACAAAATAAATACGAGCGAATGTCCCGCGACACGTGACCAGAGGGTCCGAATTCATACTTAAAGGGTAAAAAGAAAAACATCGTCAGCACAGACTCATGCAAAAAAACTAATATCCGTCTCGTGTGGTATAATTAGTTGACTAGCGGACACTGGCTGAGCTCAACGTGCTGGAGTGATGCGGGTCACCGTGCAGCAGGAGACCCGGTAGGTTCACGGTTCGCGCAGACTCGCGTGGGCGGAAGCGAGAAGGCGTATTCCCCAACTAATGAAGACACTGATCCATGCGGTGAACACACACACACTGAATAAAGTCACACAGATGGAACATGTAATCTGTCAAAGCTGTTTTAATAGGCGTCACATGGAGGAGAAAGAAAAGAGAAAAAAAGGCTGCCACTGTTAATTAAATATCCTCGGTCTTATTTTTTAAAAAGGAAAAAATAAACACCTCGTGCACACCATCGCGCGCGTGACGCTGAATTAGTTTTCAACACAGTGTCAAATGTTTGTTCAGCAAATTTACTCACAGAAAGTAAAGACTCACAGATTGCAGCACCGTCTGCAGAACATGGTCGTCTCAGTCTTATTTGTTAGTTAAAGTGAAGTCACACACAAGTTGATGGATGGGACTAGTGGGGGCGGGGCTATGCCAGCGTTACTCTTCCTGTGGTTTACCTGAGCTCGGAGTGATGGCTGAATTAGGCCGCTGCGTCTGCGCATGCGCCTGCCTGCGTTGTAAAATGAATCTGCAGCGACAGGCCAGCTAGCGTTCAGCACTAGCTGTTAGATAGGAGGAGTTCAAAGACGTGTCCTATACCAAACGGTTCATTAATAAAAATACACCTGAATTCTCTTTATGTACAACAGAAAAGAAACATTTTCACCTGCATATTCAAGAGTCATTTAATATTAGGTATAGATCTTCTGTATTAGAAATATCACTATTTTCTGAAATAAGGATCTTTGCACTAATGTAATCATGATCATTTCACCCATAAATCATTGAAGTACAATATTTACATATAATACAGAGCCCATTTAATCTGAAACAATATTAAAATAAATGTTCAATAGATACAAAGGTTTTCTTTTTAAATTCTATTTATATTTCAACCTTGTCAAGGAGTCCTTACACACTCCAAAAAATGTAAAGCCATTCTCCTCTAACAAACTACTAAGTGCAAACAATTTTTTTTCCATATATAAAAAACTATGATTGCAGCATCCAGCGTTGAGACAGAGGGCAATAAGAAGCGGTTTCCCCAAGTGCTTCCAAAGCGGTCTTCAAAATGGTTTGCTTGTGTTCCACAGTCACAAATTCAAAATGGGGGGAAAAGAAACAAAAGCAACAAAAATGAAAGAAAAGAAGAAAAAAATCTGTGCAAATACACTTTAAAGTGTGAAACTACTGATTAAAATATTTGTAAAGGAAGTGAAAGGCTCCAGTTTCTCTTGCAGGTAGGTATTGGAGCCGCACAAGAGATCGCCCAGGAAGTGAACAGATGAAAGAGATGTGGCTGCTGCTCCAAAAAACAATCCCTCATCTAATTCCCTTTTTCCATGAATACATTTGAAGAAACATAATATAGGGAAAGATCTCCGAATTAAACCCACACGAAAAGGTCAGGTTGAGGCATCACCACAATGCTTACAGCATGTCTAGTCTTTAAAGATCTACAGGCACAAAGGATTGGGTACTAGAGTTTGTTATTTTTAGACTAGACACGACTTGATATGACCGTAGATGGTACAATGAGCCAGCGAACCTCCTCCCATAAACCTCCTGGACGATTTAAAGCTTGCCATCTTACTTCCAATAGCACCCTTTTTCACGCCCAGACAACAGGGCGTCATGTTTCGAACCTGTGGCTTGGCCAACGTTGGTTGTGTGAGCATGAGCGGTAACATCGGGATGGTGGTAGTGATGAGAATGAAGGTGAACACTGGAGGTCGTGTGGTGTGTGTGACAGTATGTGACGAAGCACTGCAGGACCTTGGCCATGGTCTTCCCCGTCTCTGTTGCATGGAGCTGTCATTAGCAGCACCAGCACTGGGGCTATACTACTGTTCCACTGGGGGAGTTGGCTGGGTTGTTTTGAGATGATAGCAAACCCTGCGGAGAGACAGATAACACACATTGATAACAAACAACAGTGTTACTCGAACTTATTAAAAAGAGGCAGAATAGCGAGGCCACGAGGTTTACTGACGGAGAAAATGTGCTGTTAACCATCAAAATGCAGACGGCCTAGTGTAAATCTCGCGTGAAATAACCAAAACCTTTTGGCTGCACAGAGTGGCGACAACGGCTTCTGAATGCAGAGGAAGAAAAAAAACGCCCGCGCTCGAGACAATGCAAGCCAAGAGGCGTCACATGACAGTGTCCTCGACAGGCCCGTCACTCACCACTTTCCCGGGCCTAGCCCATGTGCAAACGAAACCCTCCTGACAGGCTGTTACCAGACAGTCCTCAAGGAAGATTAACACAGTGAGTCTCTCGTGAGCGATCTTCTTGCACACCAGCGGCTCGAGCAGCGGCACGTCCTCCATGCGTGGGCACAGCAGGGTGCCCAGAGTCTTAGCAGCTTCCGCTTTTGCCGTCCGTGTCGAGCTGAGCTGGTTGAGCTTGTCACTGCTCTTGCTGCTGATGTGACCCATGCTGTGGTTCCGCTTGTGGTCCTTCTCGTGGCGCTCCTTGCGCGAGTCATGCAGCGACAGAGTGGCAAACTTGCTGACGCCAGTGGCGATGAAAGCGCTGTCAATGATGCTGTTGGCCTTGGTGGTGGTGGCGGCGGCGGGGGCTGTGGTTGTGGTGGCGGTGGCGGTGCTGTTGCTGCCAGTGTGACTGTTTGGGGTGCTGCTCCCTGTTGGGTTGGAGGAGTGTGGCAAGCTGTTGGACCGAGGCAGGGTGTTGGGGAGGGAGTTAGGTGGGTTGCCACTGGTGCTGCTATTACTCGTATTGTCTTTACCATTGGTGCCACTGGGATTAGTGGCGGATACAGTAGTGGTAGCAGTAGCAGCAGTAGTAGCAGTAGTAGTTGTAGTAGTAGTAGTAGTAGTAGCTGTTGTTGTTGTTTGTCCAGTGGCTGGAGGGCTTGTAGCACTCATAACATTAGTGTGAGTCCTAGTGCGGGACAGAGGGAGGTGAGGGAAAAGAATGTCCTCCGTTAGGTCCCACAGACACATCTGGGTGTCCTGGCCCACTGAGCCAAATCTGTAGGTCACACTGACGGGCCTACTGTCTGTAGAGTTTCTCTTAGAAAGCCGAGAGTGCGCGCTGTTCGCTCTGTCTCTGCCCACGCCGAAGTGAATCTGCTCGTGGAATTCCTCGTCGCTACCGCTGAACTCGGCAGGGGGGTCACCGTCCTCCACGCTGGTGGTACAGTGGTCGAATGCCACCACGCTCACCCACGACTTGTGACCGTGCCCCCGTGCGATCACTCTGCAGTCCGAAAACGACCACACCGTCACCAGGTCGTCCTCCCCACCTGCCACAATGTACCGTCCGTCCGGGCTCCAGCACACGCACAGTAAGCCGCCGAAGTAGCTCTTCATCGTGCCGTGCAGCTCCGCGGCGTCGAAGCCGAACACCCGCAGGAAGCCGTCCTGGCTCGCGCAAGCCAGAAACTTGCCATCCGGGGAGAAGGCAAACTCATTGAGCGCCCCTTCGCCCACTGTCCAGCGCAGCAGCGGATTGCGAGCCGACTTGCTCTTGCAGGTATGCACAGCATAGTTTTCACCCTGCTTGAGGAGCTGGTAGTGAGGTGCCGTGGTGCCGCAGGTGTTTTCCACGTTGTACAAATACATGCTGCCACTGGAGTGAGCAACCAGAAACAAGCTCTCTGAACCAGGAACCCATCGTACACACGTTACTCGTGACTTGTCTATAAGTCTCTGGAGGGAGAAAGAGAAGAAAAAACAACAACAAAAAGGACACTGGTCAGCTAGTTATTCCAATATTTACAACCTGTGGACAACTGAAACCACACCCACATATATACATACATACATACATACATACATACATACATAGATATATATATATATATATACATATATATATCTTTTAGTTGGCCTCAGCATCAGAACACCAGACGCTGAAAGGAACCCACCTCTTCATTGAAGAGTTTACTGGTTTCCTTCTTTATTGGGTCGATGAGCTGCACCTGGCCCGCTGAGAAGCCCACCAGCAGGGAGACGCTTTCTGCTGTAGCCGTGATTGGGTTGAAGTCATGACACGTGGGCTGCGTTCCTTTGTATATCCTCTTGTCGATGGGCTTACTAAGATCAGCAGCCTAGAACAATGAGAAATACACACAAATGAGTGGAAACAGTTTTAAGTGTCATCTGTTTTGACACCGCTTAGAAAGAAAAAACAGCTCTGACTGAAGGACACTCACTTGGCTACGAATTACTTTGTTTCTAATAACCATTTTCAGATATTTCCTAGATTTTGATTTATTTATTGTAATTGAAGATTGACATAATCTATTTAAAATGTACAATTTCATTTGATTCTCTCAAACCACAAGGGGACAACTTACCCCAGATCAGAATGCCAGAAATGGGGTCAATTAACCTTATTGTCTACAGAAAAACACCACTTTAAAAAAACTCAACTCTAAATACTTTGCTGGAGACAAATATCTCAAGACCATTGTGGGCCGCCATCTAATCTTTGTCGGTGTCTAAAAAGTGCCAAGTGTTATGCGTGATTATGATGTATTGTGACACATGGGGAGTCATTATCCAAAAATAGAGAGGACGAGCAGCCCAGCCAGACCATATACTGTCGGTTAACTGTTTAGTTTGTCTACATTTTTCCATATGACACACATTTGAATCCCGTTATCTTTAACAGAATGAGCTCAATCATTATCATCAATCGTTACAAAACCTAAATCATCAAAAGTAGTCTGCTTCAATATTGTAAGACGAAAAAATTAGCTAAACCTGTAGTAGGTCTGAAAGGAACATGATATAGAGACCTAATGAACATAACTGCTAAACTGGCAGGAATGTATCTGGCACTGAACCAGTGAAAATGTGATATATGACATAGCTTTATGTTTTACTGCTGCAACTCTCTTGTGGTCTATTTTAATGCATTAAAAAAAAGGAGGCGGAGAGAAAGCTGAGAGGATGTATTTAAAAAGCTGTCAGAGTTGTCAAAGTGAAGCTGCTCTAAATTAAATAAGGATCTTTGGCTGACCTTAACAGTTCAAGTGCTACAATTATGATGATAAGCTTCCCCTATTCGCTACAAAAAAAATTGACACAATACTATATTTTTTCAATAAAAAAATCAAACACAAGCTGGGTCTAGACTACTGGCTGGCCGTATGTACGACAGTATAATTGTGTAGTTCAACTCACTGGGGGAAGCGATTGTCTAACATCAGAATTAGAGGCAAGACACATACAAATATATATATATATACATATACATATACATACAAATATATATATATATATATACACATATATACATATACATACAAATATATATATATATATATACACATATATATATATATATATATATATATATATATATATATATATATAAATATATATAAAAGAAGAGACGGGCTGAAAGAATAAATAAGCAATGTTTCCCAGCTAATGAGATAACTGGGTGGGCCCCACGCATGTTGACAACTTGTTCAATAATCAGGCAGCATGATTCATCAGCAACAGATAATAGTCTTGTTTTCTGCACGCTATCAGAGCTGCAACAATGCCTTAAATGTTAAGATACCATGCAAACTCATTATTCAATGTCAAGTCTAGTTGTTGACAAACATTTATCCTTACTTTTTTGTCAACCAACCAATTTGAAACATTCCAAGGAGGAAGGGTAAAAGATGAAGTCACACTGACTGATCATTTCAGCCATCGCTGTCAGGAATTTGGTTTGGCTACATTGACTGCCAAGTTATCTGGGCTCAATTAAATGCTAGACGTTTTATTGGACTATGAAATGTTATCAATACACTGTAAGTCTTAGTGTACCAAATAAAATGTTGCAGATTTTGTTTAAAAACTGTTGTTATCATCTGCATTAAGTTATCATCTGCATTAAGGCAATACTGTAAAATCACTGGTGCTGAAACTTAAGTTCACTATCTGATCCTGACTGATGCAAACAATTTTTTGGCATATGCCAAAATAAAACCCTGTTTTTGTTCTGCCTTTGGCTGGGTCGAGTCTACAAGAAAACAAATACAACTTCCTCTCATGGTTTTGACTGTGCCGTGAGCACCTGGATTGGATCAATAGCAGCAGAGTTCCCACAGAGACACTAGGCTGCTGATTGGGTATTCTGTAGCTGCTTCAGGGACAACCACATCATCAGCATGATAACCCCTGTCACAGTCACCATCTCTGCTCAACAAGACCCAACGTGGCTTGCAGCAATGACATCATCACTCACTCTGTGCAACCAAACAGAGGATCATATTGTATTACATCACACCCAAACCCTGACAATGGAGTGGGCACATCATTACATCGCGAATAACAAACAACCCCTCCACTGACAGTCTCCCACAGCAATTGCAACGTGAACACTTAGCTCTGACACACAAAAAAACACCAAAGTTGACCCTGCTGGTGAGCACTGTTGACAACTTGTCACCCGTATATGGCTTTAGAAGAACCAGGATAAACAAACACCTCATACGACATAACATGACCAGGTCCCCCCCCCTCCCCCAAGTTATCCACTTCATTGGAAAATATATGGTCACAGCTTTGACGCTAATAAAGCCCTAAAAAAACTGGCGGACTTTGAAGCGCACACGAGTCTTATCGAGGCAACAAAAAAAAAAAAAAAACATCCAACTGTGGCGATGTTAGCTAAGAATGCTAATTAGCCCTAACTTAGCTAGGTCTGCAACATGGCCTTCTCTTGACAACCTGCGCACTTCAATGACAGAAGCTAAGAGAGTTGACAGCCAGGGTGCGACACGTTTGATGATGCCAAATCAACGGGCAGCTCCCGGACTGCGCGGGCTTCGTCGCCGCAGTCGATATTGTTTACCTTTCTCACGCCTTTGTAGATATAAAAGTACAGTTCCCGGCCCACATTGAAACAGATCCTGTCGCCGTTGCCGGACTGGTCGTTTACATTGACGAAGGAGACCTTGACGGGGTTGGAGCCCTGCGAGTTGAAAGGCACCCTGTTCGGGCGGCTGTATTCGGAGTGAGTGAGGAGTTTGTAGACACCTTCTCGTGTGGTGAATTGAGTTTTAATTTCGTTCATCTCCTTCCCTCCTCCCTCCGCCGCCATCTTGGAAATTGGCGTTCATCCTTGTCCGTTCCCCGGATGTTACCCACTGCGCACGCGTAGAGCTGCTGGCCCTGCAGCCATGCGTACAGAGAAGTATATAGTCATGTGAGTTAAACCTAGAAAAATAAACAGATCATATAAGTGTAGAAATCGGCTTCAAAACCAGTAACCCGCACCAAATAGACTAATTATGCATAAATAATACACCTTATTGACAAATTGTACATATTTAATGCCATTTCTTACAAAAAACTGAAAAACTAAGCAGCTGTAATCATGAAATGTTAAACATACAGTATGATTATTTGAATGCTGGATGTTACCAATGCAGATACTATTAAATTAAAGGGCAATATAAAGTCGCAATTGGATTGAAAAGTATATGGCAAGGAACACTTTTGTTTAATATGTTTAGATTCACTGAAATTGTGTCGGATATTTCTCTTTACCCAGTGAAAAAGCTTACAAAATAACCATCCTTTGAATGAACAAAATACAGAAGAAAAAAATTATTTTGTATACTATTGCTGAAAATAAAGAAATTCATGTAAACATAGAAGACACAAAGTTCTCATAGCCGGGATCCAGACTGAGATTGACTTTGCTGTAAATATAGTATTAAATTATATCTAAATATAAAGATATACACCGGCACCATCCAGCTCTAACTTCCAGGAGCATCCCTTCCTGTATCAATGCTCAATTCTCACATGGATGAACTCACCATCTTATTCTGGCAAACTATTTAACCTATATGGGGAATCTGGCTCTCCCCTACAGAACATATTGTGTATGTGATCGCATCAGTTCTCCATGTTTCTCAGTTACAGGAGCTGCTTCTAGTAGTGTGGAAACATTTCGATTACGTAACAGATCTGTAGCAAATGAAATATACTGCCATCCACTGGTCAGCTGAATAAACTCAAACCCACACTAGACCAGATCATTCTAGTCTACTCTACTTATACAATGATGTTTACTGTGTAGTCCCATGTTTGAAAACCTGGTGTCTGAGTTGTTTATGGTGTATTGGAAATGTTGTGGGGGGTAATGTAGTGAGCCTGCACCTTTTCCCTTCTCTTGTGGCATTGATGGCTCTCGTCAACACACTGTTTTGTCAATTTGCTAATCCTAATTATGTGGAATTACTATTCCCTGTGGAACATCCCCCATAGTCCCTAACGTCTCACCTGTGCAATAAGTTAGTTTTAACTTGTGTGTGTCACGGTCTTAGGTTTTATTTAGTTTGTTTTCTCCTTTATTTTGAATTTCCCTGCCTCTTGTGTCCTCTGTTCACACTTCCTGCCTTTGTATGTTTTTCTGCCTTTGTGATTGTCGGCCTCGCCCTTAATTGAACCCTCCTGTGTCTAATCACCTGCACCTCCCCAGTGTATTTAAACCCTGTGTGTCTCCTGTTTTAGTGTTGGTTCGTCTGCGTTTCTTTCTGGTATGTTCCTTGAGACCCTGTTGTGGGTTTCAAAATTAGCATCAAAGCATGTGTGTCAAAGCCCAGGACAGGGCCTACATTGCTGAACTTATGAATCCTAAACCCCCTGAATGTTGTCTTTGGTTGTCCGACCAAAGCCTGGTGGCTGGTTGTGTTTCCAAAGTCCATCTAGTGATGAAGGCCACAAGTTGTGCCTAAAAGCACAACTTTTCTTTTTCTACTGTGAAACCTTTGAGATTTACCCCAATCTTGCGCGGCCCAAAAAAAAAAGGGCCTGCTGTCCACAGAAAGCCCTGTGGTATGGTATGTCTGTGTGTGGCAGCTCAATAGCAGCTGATAGCAAAATCACTTCACAGCCGTGACGCTTACAGGGGGGTATGGGGCCTAAGAGCTGGACAAGCTATCAGGAAAGTGGTCTATTTGAGTGACAGGCACTTCTTGTGACTCTGCAGCCCTATAAGGGCACATCAACTTTAGGGCTCTGGCAACCCCCTCCCCCCTTTCCCGGCCTTTCCTCAACACCCCCCTTAACGTAGTGAACATATATCTTCTGGAAGCTTCTGAATGGAAGCTTCCAGAACCCCCCCACCCCCAAAGTATAAAAAGACACCGGTGTGACATGGGGTCTGCATAGATTCACTTGAACACACTACTCACGGGAGGAGCAGCGTAGCACACACTTGGAGCTCTCCAACAAGAGAAGACAAGCTCAGTGATACATTTGACAACTATCATCAAGAGGCAACTGATCTGAAAAGATTCTAATCAAGGTAAGACTGAAGAGATAATTTTCATTATATCATGTTAAACTGGTTGCTTTAATAGTTGGAGTATTGACAGAGGGGTAAAAATACTTTCTGCAAATTAGAATACATGAAAATAAAACCACTAACTGACAGAAATGCACAAATATAGTAGTGAAAAAATACACGTGTGAAAGCACATGGCAAGCAGGGTGACCCTGGGTGTGAATGTAATGGCGGATGAGCAGGGAAAGCTGGGTGGCACAAAGAGCAGATAGTTTCCCATCGTTGTGCAGGGAAGTATCAAAAACATTGCAATAATAGGGAGTAATGTTTAAATGTAATGAAATCACAAAGATGGCAACTTTTGTATGGTCACAACAGAAGAAATGTTGTTCTTCGAGGCAGATTTATTTAGTTTTGAATGGAAAGGCCTCACTCATGACAAAATATAATCATTGCTGCTCTACAGTTAACACCAGATTCTTCCATTTTTGAATTTCTAGCTGCTGTTCCTTCCTAAACTTGAAGGTGTTGAGTGACACATGGTGAATGGCTTTGGGGGGGTTGGGCAAAGCGTCCCAACTCCGCCCATTTAGCAAATGGCAAGCCTTTGATTGACAGAAGGAACATGTGTTCGTCTGCAATAGCTAACCTCCTCATGCCACGAGGCTGCCTTTTTAGGGTGGAGAAACTGATTTAAAATGTAACGGCAGGCGATTAGTTTCGAGATCTCCAACATTTGTATATCTGAGCACAAGAAGCATAATTATGAAACATTTGTAATTTTTAACTTTTCAGATGCCTGCTGCTGGAACAGTCATGGAGGATGAAGTGGAGACCTTCGCCTTCCAGGCTGAGATCGCTCAGCTGATGTCCCTGATCATCAACACCTTCTACTCAAACAAAGAGATCTTCCTTAGGGAGCTTATCTCCAACTCCTCAGATGTAAATACAAACCAGCACTTTATCATACATGTTCCTTTGCTTTTGAAAATGTACGCAGCTCTCACATGTGAACACATCACAATGTTAACAAGCTCATCCCTTCCTCACAGGCCTTGGACAAAATCAGATATGAGAGCTTGACAGACCCCACCAAACTTGAGTCCTGCAAGGACCTGAAGATCGAAATCACGCCCGACCAGCTCGCCCGCACCCTGACCCTGGTGGACACGGGCATCGGCATGACCAAGGCCGACCTGATCAACAATCTGGGCACGATCGCCAAGTCTGGCACCAAAGCTTTCATGGAGGCCCTGCAAGCTGGAGCCGACATCTCCATGATCGGTCAGTTCGGTGTGGGTTTCTACTCAGCCTACCTCGTGGCTGACAAGGTGACTGTGATAACCAAGCACAACGATGACGAGCAGTACATTTGGCAGTCTGCGGCTGGAGGCTCATTCACAGTGAAAGTGGACACTGGTGAGTTCCCTCATTGATATAATATTCAATACGTGCCAATATGATTTGTCTCACAGCCGGGCTCTGCGCTCATCATTGCTTTTATTGCTACTTTTAGGAGAGTCAATCGGCAGAGGCACCAGAGTGATCCTTCACCTCAAAGAAGATCAGACGGAATACTGTGAGGAGAAGCGCGTCAAGGAAGTTGTGAAGAAGCACTCTCAGTTCATTGGTTACCCTATCACACTTTATGTAAGTACCATTAGCAAACTTGGTGATAATCAGTGACATGGACGCGCTGAGACGACCAATTCCTAAACCACCACTCTTTCTACATATTCAAGGTGGAGAAAACAAGGGAAAAGGAAGTGAACCTTGAAGAGGGAGAAAAGGAAGAGGAAGTTGAGAAAGATGCCGCTGAAGACAAGGACAAACCTAAGATTGAGGACGTGGGCTCCGACGAAGACGAAGACACAAAGGAGAGCAAGAACAAGAGGAAGAAGAAGGTCAAGGAGAAGTACATTGATGTCCAGGAGCTGAATAAGACCAAGCCCATCTGGACCCGTAACCCTGATGACATCACCAATGACGAGTACGGAGAGTTCTACAAGAGTCTCACCAACGATTGGGAGGACCACCTGGCTGTCAAGGTAAGCAGAGTCTAACGACGATAAACATCTAACTACCTCTTTGCAAATCTGATCATGGCTTCATGTGATATAATTTTTTTTTCAAGCTAATGCATTCATACTTCATTCTTGTCTCTTGCAGCATTTCTCAGTGGAGGGCCAGCTGGAGTTCCGTGCCTTGCTCTTCGTACCCAGAAGGGCGTCCTTCGACCTCTTTGAGAACAAGAAGAAAAAGAACAACATCAAGCTGTACGTGCGCAGGGTCTTCATCATGGACAACTGTGATGAGCTCATCCCAGAGTACCTCAGTGAGTAACATAAGTGACACATTACTAATCATTCACATACGATTGCTTCTAAGATATTATGCAGGCTAACTGTTAGTAAGATTATTTTGTTTAATAAAATAGTTTGTATAATTTAAGTTTGTCTATCTTTGGAAGGCTAACAGTCATTATCTTTATTCAGATTTCATCAAAGGTGTGGTGGACTCTGAGGATCTGCCGCTGAACATCTCCAGAGAGATGCTGCAGCAGAGCAAGATCCTGAAAGTCATCCGCAAGAACCTGGTGAAGAAGTGCATGGAACTCTTCGCAGACCTGGCCGATGACAAGGACAACTACAAGAAGTACTACGAGCAGTTCTCCAAGAACATCAAGGTAGGTTGCTCTATCTGAATGTATGTCTTTAACTCTAACCCTTCAGATAAAAAAAATCAGAGGTTTCACATTGACTATTTGCAACATTTTTCTTGTATCAGCTTGGCATCCATGAAGACTCTCAGAACCGGAAGAAGCTATCTGAGCTGCTGCGCTACTTCACCTCGACCTCTGGAGATGAGGTGGTTTCCCTGAAAGACTATGTTTCACGCATGAAGGAAAACCAGAAACACATCTACTACATCACAGGTTAGCAATTCAACTCTCTCCTTTTCTTCTTTTAAATTTTGCTTCAAAGTTTTCTCAAAAGGGATTTGGTAACTAGCATATTGACTCAATAAATGTACATTAACGTCCACAGGTGAGACCAAAGACCAGGTGGCTAACTCTTCCTTCGTGGAGCGCCTTCGCAAAGCCGGCCTTGAGGTCATTTACATGATTGAGCCCATCGACGAGTACTGTGTCCAGCAGCTAAAGGAGTATGATGGCAAGAACCTGGTTTCAGTGACCAAGGAAGGCCTGGAGCTTCCAGAAGATGAGGACAACATGAAGAAGCAGGAGGAGCTCAAAAACAAATTTGAGAACATTTGCAAGATCATGAAGGACATCCTCGACAAAAAGATTGAAAAGGTGAAGAAAACGTATCATCTGTCTAAATGTTGCAGTAAAATTGTGCTAATGTAGCTAATGTTTGATCACGACAATAACGCAACATTTTATTATTGACAGGTCACGGTGTCAAACCGCCTGGTCTCTTCCCCATGCTGCATCGTCACCAGCACCTACGGCTGGACAGCCAACATGGAGAGGATCATGAAGTCTCAGGCCCTGAGAGATAACTCCACCATGGGCTACATGACGGCCAAGAAGCACCTTGAGATCAACCCTATGCATCCAATCGTTGAGACCTTGAGGGTGAAGGCAGAGGCCGACAAGAACGACAAGGCCGTGAAAGACCTGGTCATCCTCCTGTTCGAGACTGCCCTGCTCTCTTCTGGATTCACACTGGATGACCCGCAGACACATGCCAACCGCATCTACAGAATGATCAAGCTTGGTCTTGGTACGTTTTCTTTGTCTCCAGGACCGGTGACTTTACAGGAATTGGTCCGCTCATTATATGCCTCCCTCAATAAGTGCCGTTTGTTGGCTAATGAAGTGCATTCTCATTCACAGGTGTTGATGATGATGATTCTGCAGTCGAGGACCTCATTCAGCCTGCTGAAGAAGATATGCCAGTCTTGGAAGGAGACGATGACACATCAAGAATGGAGGAAGTTGACTAAAATACTGAAAAGACTCTTTCCTGCTTTATAATGTTGTTTTTGTAATTGTGTTACGTCTTCAAATGGACACGTCACAACTCATTTCTTATTAGTCGATACAGCTTACTTAATGAAATTGATGTCGGCCACGGTGTGGCTTTGTCTATCAAGCGGCTTATATACAACTACTGACAACCATTAAGAGCGGGATATAGAGTCACTGTGAATTTGACTGACGTATCTTTTTGTGACAATTTCTTTTTTATGAAATGCATTAAAATTTGTAATACAAAAAATATTCAGAAATAAGACCTGCTATCTGCACTTATTGAGTCCATTACCTGTCCAACTCATCACTTTGTACGGGTCCTATATTGGTTAAAAAGGAATAACCATAATGCAGGTGGGTCCGTGACCCAGGTGAAGTAACTAAACGTCAACTTTTTTCACTCCGTTGGTTCATTCGAGTTCGTACACTCTCCCACCCCCCTCCTTCCCTCAGTCCCGCCCCCTTGGCGCGCTCATCATGATTGACAGCCCACTGGGCCCGTCAGCGAGCCTCACCGAGCTGCGTCGCGAGGAGGAGGGTTCCAGATGGTTCTGGAAGGCTCAAGACAGGATTTCTCGAACTGTCGGTGACGGTAGAAAAGCCGCACAGCTAACGGTCAGCAATAAACACCCTACCAGCCGGGTTGTCCACAACTGCTCCAACCGCCGCACGGCTCACTCCGGGAGCTTCGTTACACTGAGGACCAAGGTAAATAAATTGTATATATTTTATATAATACAAACATAATTGACTTCGGGATGCAACTGTTAAAATATAACATGACACACTTTGCCATTAATAATATTAGCTCCGTCTTTAATGTTGAAGCTTAACCGTTTGACGTCGGTGTCGCTGCCATATTTTACAAGACTATAATTTTAAAGTCATTCTGGATGTAACTAACGGTGAGGACTGAGTACATCTAGCTCATGCCCACCGCTTTTACAATCGGCTTAATACAATACTATAATCATAGATAATTGGATTTTACATTAAGGTTTGTGTCGAAGTAATCTCCCTGGCATGTCAGCGATATTAGCAACCGTCAAAACTTTTTCTTCTCAACATAATTTTGGTCGCTGCACGTTACCCCGCCCACATCACCTTTGCTGTCACTCAAAGCCGGAGCGATAACGGTCACATGGCAGGAATTTTGTAAAAACAGGTGCAGAAATGAATGAACCGAAATCAGATTTTTATTCTACAGATTATTCCTAGATTTTTTTGTATTATTTAAAAATGTTTTCACCGTGCAAAGTTCAGGTAAGTACAGGACTGTCATTCACGGACGCTCCCCAGAGGAGGAGAGTTCGATTCCCATGGAAACTGCTAGAGTCCTGTTAGTCTCTTGGTACCTTCTAGAAACGCGCAGTTTACCCGGGAAACCGACAGGAGGAGACATTTATTTTACTGATAAGTAATCCAAGCCACTGCTTCTCTCTGATCAACCAGACACCAATCAATATCAATACACTGTCGTGATCGATCTACATTGGTGGGCTAAACATTTAGTTTCATATCTCTAGTAAGATCTGGGTTGTGTTACCTATTTAATACTATAGATTCGTAAAAAAGATTAATACAAAAATATGCTAAGTAATTAACTTTCTAAACTCACCTCCATATATATTTTTTTATTTGCATTTGCTGAAAATATCAAGTGTGTGTATTATATCATTTGTGTAAAGGAAGAAGCAGGTGGATTTGGTCTCATTTGCCAAACATGGATTATAGACAGGTGGAGCATTTAGCAGAGCCGGACAGTCTGTCACACCACCTGCCTGCACCATCAATGCTTCCTTATACTAACCTATCATACGATGCACACCTCCACTGATGTTAACTGAAGGGATTACTCGGTGTTTTGATAACGCCACTGATGGGTGATGGACAATGTTAATGATTCATGTTACTCATTAACATAACAGCCATATAATACATAACCTCAGATTGTGTCAGAGGTATTGATTCAACTATATGAGGTAGTTTTGTGGTGGTGTTGATTCGATCGATTCTATTAAGATAAAATACAATCTTTTATTTGTCCCACAGCGGGGAAATGGACAATGCAAACAAAACGAGAGACATAAGTAAAAGACAAACAAATGTAATCAAACACAGTGAAGGTATTGTGTGTATATACAGTAAAAGACAACAAAAATAAAATATATCAATAATCTGTGCAATACAAACAACAATTTACTCTGATTATATTGCACATGAATGAATAAATGAATGAGGACCACATTTGGTCTGTGTGTTCTACTGTGAGCACTAATTCTAGTTAAACCGTATATAGGAAGGTTTAACTTTAATTACCAGCACAGTACCCGAGGGGGATTGGTAGTGCTGTGGTTGTCGTGGGTGTGACAGCGTAGTGACTCACTGTGCTGCAGCTGATCCACAGACCAATGCACATGATTGTGCACACAGGTTCGCAACATGCCTGCATAACTGCAAAACAAATACATGAGACCAAGTGAAACTACTGGGTCGGACTTTAGCTGTACAAAAGCGTCTAACATTACTCCTCGAGGCAATGCGTCCCATTTTCTAATCTAAATAAAATAATTGTGTAGGCCTTGGTGCACTGTGCTTTAGGGAGACAAATGGTGCCAGTTTATAGGATATACATTTTTATGTGTGTGTGTGCATGTGTCATCCATGATATAAGCATCATGTAAAAATAGTAATTTGTCCCCTCTCCTTAGATGCCGGAATCACACGACCAACCAATGGAGGAGGAGGAGGCTGAGACCTTCGCATTCCAGGCTGAGATCGCTCAGCTGATGTCCCTCATCATCAACACCTTCTACTCAAACAAAGAGATCTTCCTCAGGGAGCTTATCTCCAACTCCTCAGATGTAAGTTTGTCATAGTATTAGCCTAAAGCTGTTTCTCTAATCTCATGGTTTGTCTAAAATGTTTATTGAGCTTGTTTTTAAGTTGAAGTGCTGTTGTGCACTTTAGTTATAACACATAGTACTATGCTGATGATCAAGGAACTGCAAAAATCCTGAATAATTTAAGAGGGAATTGCCCCCCCTCAGGCCCTGGACAAAATCCGTTATGAGAGTCTCACTGACCCCAGCAAGCTGGATGATGGCAAAGAGCTTAAGATCGAAGTAATTCCCAACAAAGAGGAACGCACCATAACCTTGATTGACACAGGCATCGGCATGACCAAGGCTGACCTGATCAACAACCTGGGAACGATCGCTAAGTCTGGCACCAAGGCTTTCATGGAGGCTCTGCAGGCTGGAGCCGACATCTCCATGATCGGTCAGTTCGGTGTGGGTTTCTACTCGGCCTACCTGGTGGCTGAGAGGGTGACGGTGATAACCAAGCACAACGATGATGAGCAGTACGCCTGGGAATCCTCTGCTGGAGGCTCATTCACAGTGAAAGTGGACAACTGTAAGTATTATAAAGGCCTTTTTTTGTTGCGGTTTAACAATTCAGTTTTATTGATAAAGCAATACCTCTAGGAGAGTTTACTCTAACTGACCCACCTTTCCCCCATATAGCTGAGCCCATGGGGCGTGGCACCAAGGTGGTCCTGCACTTGAAAGAAGACCAGATGGAATACATCGAGGAGCGAAGAATCAAAGAGATTGTGAAAAAGCACTCGCAGTTCATTGGCTATCCCATCACTCTGTTTGTAAGTACTCATTTAAGTTGTTTAATTAATGAATTCACAACAGTTAACCTGGGTAAGTAAAGTAATGCAAAAACAATGGCCAGTGACTGAGTCCTTTTTTTAAATTCAGGTGGAGAAAGAACGCGACAAGGAGGTGAGTGATGACGAGGCGGAGGAGGAGGAAGAGAAGGAGAAGGACAAGGATAAAGAAGAGGAGAAGGACGAGGACAAGCCTGAGATTGAGGATGTTGGGTCAGACGAGGAGCACGACCACGACAAATGTTCAGACAAAAAGAAGAAGAAGAAGAAGATCAAGGAGAAGTACATTGACCAGGAAGAGCTGAACAAGATCAAACCCCTGTGGACCCGAAACCCGGACGACATCAGTAATGACGAGTACGGAGAGTTCTACAAGAGTCTAACCAACGACTGGGAGGATCACCTGGCTGTCAAGGTAGGTCTCTTCATCTTTTCTTTGTCCATATCGGACATAGATGAAAATTGACCCTACAACTGAACTGATCGACCCTCTTTCTCGCAGCATTTCTCAGTGGAGGGCCAGCTGGAATTTCGCGCCTTGCTCTTTGTGCCTCGTCGCGCTCCCTTCGACCTCTTTGAGAACAAGAAGAAGAAGAACAACATCAAGCTGTACGTGCGCAGGGTCTTCATCATGGACAACTGCGATGAAGTCATACCCGAGTACCTTAGTGAGTAACATAAGTGACACATTACTAATCATTCACATACAATTTCTTCTAAGATATTTATGGCTTTAATATTATGCAGGCTAATTGTTATATGGATTATTTTGTTGTATAATAAATTAAGTTTGTCTGCCTTTGGAAGGCTAAGCAGTCGTTCTTCTCTATTCAGATTTCATCAAAGGTGTGGTGGACTCTGAAGATCTGCCGCTGAACATCTCCAGAGAGATGCTGCAGCAGAGCAAGATCCTGAAAGTCATCCGCAAGAACCTGGTGAAGAAGTGCCTGGAACTCTTCACCGAACTGGCCGAGGACAAGGAAAACTACAAGAAGTGCTACGAGCAGTTCTCCAAGAACATCAAGGTCGGTGTCCTCGTCTCGCACTGTCCGAGCTGCGGGTGTTCTTAATCTTGTCACATTTCGACTTTTGGCAGCCTTGTGTGTAGGGATGGGTATCGTTTGGTTTTTTTCCGATACCAGTGCTAAAACGATACTTTTAGAACGATACCGGTGCCTGAACCGATACTTAAAAAAAAAGAAGCACAAAACAATGATTGACGACATTAAAGAAAGGCTTTTTGCGAAATACAGCCACACTTTTAAACGTTTACGTTTCGGCTTTTTCTCTGTTAAAAGGTTGATGGCTAGCTAGCTACTGTAGCTATACAAACGGTAGGCTATCGTTACCTGCTGCCAGGGAGGAGTCATCAGAGTAGTGTAGAAAAAGTATTTCAATCAGGTCGGGCACCGAAAGGAAGCACGGAAATCTGCGTTGTGTTTCGGTTCGGTAGGTACCGTTCGTATAGCCACCGGTGCCGTATAGCCATATTGGCATCGGTTTTCGGTACCCAACCCTGTGTGTGTGTGTGTGTGTGTGTGTGTGTGTGTGTGTGTGTGTGTGTGTGTGTGTGTGTGTGACACCTTGGTTTGATACTTTGTTCAGCCTGCCAAATGTAATCAGAATTTTAGCAGGAGAGAGCTAATGTTTGCTGAGAGTGCAGAAATTATCTCTGGAATTGCAGTTGACGATTACTGTTTGTTCCGCTGACCTTTGATGCACTGGCCATCTGTCTGATCCTGTGTCCTAATGAAAAGCTGCTTTGAGTCTTGCTTGGTGCTCCATACTGTCATCTTCTGTTTAAATGGAGGCGCTCTGGTAGACAATGGTTACACCTTGGAGACCAATACAAGTGCCTTTACATGTTTCGCCAAATATCATATAATTTTTATCAGAATGAAATGGATCTACTGCAACTTCTCCTTCTCCTTCAACTGCATGTTACTGACATTCAGTCTCATTTGTCTTTCAGCTTGGCATCCACGAGGATTCTCAAAACAAAAAGAGGCTGTCTGAGCTGCTGCGATACTACACCTCGGCTTCTGGGGATGAGGTGGTGTCCTTGAAGGACTATGTTACACGCATGAAGGAAAACCAGAAACACATCTACTACATCACTGGTGAGGATGCCCTTCATTCATGAACTGTTCATGTTTAATTAGAAAGTGGTTTAGAATTAGGCAAACTGAGTTAATGAATGTGATATTGCAGATATGCGTGACAACGTTGCCCTGTATTTCAGGTGAGACCAAAGACCAGGTGGCTAACTCTTCCTTCGTGGAGCGCCTTCGCAAAGCCGGCCTTGAAGTCATTTACATGATCGAGCCCATCGACGAGTACTGTGTCCAGCAGCTGAAGGAATTTGAGGGAAAAAACCTGGTCTCGGTGACCAAGGAAGGCCTGGAGCTGCCTGAGGATGAGGAAGAGAAGAAGACGCAGGAGGAGAAGAAGGCTCAGTTTGAGAACCTGTGCAAGATCATGAAGGACATCTTGGAGAAGAAGGTGGAGAAGGTGAGAAGATTAGGAAATTAAACGGCTTCACAACAACCCATGAGGTCTTGTATAACTTAATGTTGTATAATCCCATGTTTTGCAATTAAGGCAGAAAATGATTAATAATATTTTACCTCTACAGGTCACAGTCTCCAACCGCCTGGTTTCTTCCCCCTGCTGCATTGTCACTAGCACTTATGGCTGGACGGCCAACATGGAGAGGATCATGAAGGCCCAGGCTCTGAGGGACAACTCCACCATGGGCTACATGGCTGCTAAGAAGCACCTTGAGATCAACCCTGACCACCCCATCGTCGAGACCCTGCGGCAGAAGGCGGAAACCGACAAGAACGACAAGTCCGTGAAGGATCTGGTCATCCTGCTCTTTGAGACCGCCCTGCTCTCTTCAGGATTTACCCTGGATGAGCCTCAGACCCACTCCAATCGCATCTACAGAATGATCAAGCTGGGTCTTGGTGAGTATCTGTGTTCATTGACGCAATGTAAAACTTCCAAGACATCTTTATCGACACTTCTTGCACATTTTTGAGCTACAAATTATTGCAGTGACTGCAATCATTTGTAGCTGATTGCATACTTCTGTGCAACATGTCTGGCAATAGTGATTTAAAATAAGTAATGCTTCCTTCCTATTTTTTAAGGTATTGATGAAGATGATCTGACACCAGAGGAAGTCATCTGTGCTCCCACTGAGGACATGCCCCCTCTTGAAGGGGATGATGAAGACACAACCAGGATGGAGGAGGTGGACTAGGCCTGTTTCTACGGCCTGCTGGTGCTCAGAAGTAGTGTTATATCAAACATAAAGTGTAATGTTGTAAATGAGCCTGGGATGACCCCTACCCCTCAACCTCTTTTTGACCAAATCCCTGTTAGTTCCTCTTGCATTTACCATATGCAGTTCAGATTTATTCCTTTAGAATGTTCTTTTTTAAGTTGTCACTTTTTGTAACTTGAGTTGTATCAATGCATTTGTTTTGTATTTATTGACATTCCAATGATATTCTTTGTGTTCTTACTGTAACTGTAAATATATCAGAATTGACACTGTTATTTCAAATGGGTGGGACCCACAAATAAAGGTTAACTGTGTTAACAAGTCATGTTTTGTTCAACCTCACTGATATGTTTTGAACATGAAGAGGGTGTAAAATCAATGCATAAGGGTACAAGAAGTTACAGCCAACGGCAGAAAATAAGTATAGATTCAGTTAAATCATTTAAAGCACAGTTGAGTGAAATTACCCTGGTGTGTGTGTGTATGAACCTAACTGGCATGTGACGTCTTCCTTAATGTCACAATAGGATTTACAAAAACAGCCAAGTTCATAACAAACATATAAATGCATTGCTGGAAGGAATGCAAATAAGAGAAACACAAAATGGAAGCTATTGTGTGTCCTCAAGGCTTTCAGGCAAAATGACAGGGTGGGGCCACTTGCGGTGCATCGTAAGGGGTCGTGAAATGGGGCATTTGCACAATGAATTGAGCCGCGATCTCAGGGTTGACTCCACAAATGACTAATGGAAACCCTCGGACACGATTGCATTGAGAGTTTTCAAGGACGTGAACAGTAGCTCATAAAACAAATGCCACAATACAGATTTTTTTCCACACTAGCTGTAGCGACATGGATCTTGCGAACAACTGAATGAAAAAAATAAACTCCAGAAGAGGAGTACTCTTTCAAGGCCATCGCCTCTCAGTCTCCCACTAAATTGTTCTAATAGGGCAGCAGCAGGTATTTTTGGCTTGTCATAGGAGGAAAAGCACAGGTGTAACTAATAACCCCTAACGATGGCTCTGCTCTATTTAAGTGTTGCACGCTTCTGAGGATTTATTTGATTACTCACACGTGTGCTGGAGGGACTGAAATTGATGAATGAATTCAGAGGGAAAAATAGACATTGTAAGAGACAGTTAAATTCCATTAGATGGCAGTAATACTACAAAGCATGTCAGCTGCTATGGAGTCTGGCTGCGACCAGCAAAAAGAAGGCTTGTCCAAGCTCTTCACATATTTTAGAAAACTCTGTGGCATCGGAAGGTTTACCAGCCAGAGTGAAATAGATTAGCTGCACAGCCTTTTTTTTAATAATTTAGAGAGATGTTCGTTCCGCAAATTACCAAAAAACACACTCAGGAGGTGCATAAATGTAATATTAAAGTCACAATGTCCACCGAGAATAAAATAAATGTCCTCTACATACGTCAAAAGTGACATTCAAGATATTTATTCTTTTTTATTTTTATTTATTTATTCTAGTTTTATTGCCATTAATTAAGCCTGCTGTCTCGTGTGGTGTAATGGCGACCAGTCACCGACAGGGAGCTCCCGCTGACCCGCGACCGTCGGCGTGTCGCTCTGTGACGTCGGAGTCAGCTGACCAGCCGTCAGCCAATCACGGGGCGAGGACGGGCTGCACCTCTTCAGCTCACTGCCCCGAGAGTTGTCAAGGTTTCTGGTTGTGGAGTATCCGAGAGGGGAGCAAGGGCGGCAACGGTTGTACGATGCCGAATAAAACGAAAAAAGACAAGGTGAGTTTTAGGAGCGAGAGGCTGGCGACTGTGCGAAAGCAGGTTTTATTATTGATAAACCGGCGTTTATATATATATTACAAAAAAGAAAAGATATTTAATATAGTTAGCCAGCAACCCGTTAACGTGTGCAAAACCGGCACTCATCACCGGTTAGCCGCTGCTCTGCCAACACGTCTTGGGCTGCCTTGCTATAAATATATAGCGCCGGTATGCAGATGCAAGGTTGTGCACTTTGAATGCATATGTTTATGAGGATTTGTGAGCGTGTTAAAGTGTTGTACTACATATCATGCACGTCAGCTGAAAGCTGGGTTCGTGAGACTTGCTAGTGACTCTGAAGTAACGTTAGCTCGCTAGCAGGAGACTTGCCAGTGTGTTCAACTGGGTGGGCATGCGTGCTATATTTAGCTTTTTGCATGGCGGCATCCACTGATGGGCTGCTTACAAACGTTGTCCTCCCGGCGTCAACTGTTACGTGCTCGCTCATGTCGATTTGACTTGTGTGTGTTAACCCGTTAAACCTTTTTTTCTTTTTCTCCCAGGAGTCCCAAAAGTCTGGTAAAGTGGGCAAAAGTGGAGGACAAGAGAATTCAGAGCATGAGGTAACGTCGGGGATGACCCAGGATACTTCTTTATTGAAACGTCCTAGAAGACAGCAGGACCTTGTCTTGCACAAGTTAAAATGTCACAGATATTAGAGCTTGAAAATGGGACTGCATTTATCATTTACATAATTAGTCATCAAGCTCACCCTCCAGCATTATCAGTGTCCAATACTGTACTTTGCAGATTGTTTACTTGTCATAGTATGCTTTAAAAATGACAGTTACATTCAATATTAATATACTTTCTAAATATTTCCTGATAGTGCGGTCATGTGAAATTTCTGATATTTTGCAATATGCCGCAAACACGTTGACCGTAGTGTTGTAAATGCATGCCTTTGTGCATGCCTTCCATACTGTTTTACTAGCACCCATAATCCAGGAGACAGAGAAACTGATTCTACTAAGCCACTCAGAACTGTACAGCCAGCTAGATGAGCAAATCATTAATTTCACCGAGCAGTATGTGTCACCTAGTGGGATCCTATTGTCCTTGACACGTGCAGCATAACATGACATGAGGCAATCGGTAAACTACCTCCAAGGAGACTAAAGAGTCATCGTAATATTTGTATGTCCGTTAGCCACAAAATAAATCAGTGATTAATGTGGCAAGGAGACTAGTTTCTAATCAACAAATGTGATCAAATTGCACAGGCACAAAAAAGATAATCTTTAATTCTCCAAAACGGAAAAGGAGAACACTCTACAGGATTTGTGCGTCAGAAGTGAATCGACACCTCTGTCGTCATAAACTCTTATCAAAAGCTAATGCGCCGATCTACATATTATCCTGTCATGTATAATAAAACAGTGAGAAATTGGTCATGGCCTGACTGGCCTTTGACTTTTGTGCTTGCATCTGGATTGGGTCACATCTGGAAAAGCTAAAGGGGTTGCTTTAGCCCACATTACAAACATTGTGTTGGTTTTGCCATAGCATAGGCATCTGGTGTGGATCATTGCGTCACATTATTGCGCTGCATGGTCCTGAGCTGTATTTGTAAAATAGTATGAGGGTGTCCAATGGTACCAGGTGCACAGTAGGGTTTCAAACACTATTCACATGGCTTTTCCAAGATAAAATGCATCTGTTAACAAGTAAAAAAAACATCAGATTTTACTTCTCTGCAATCACAATATAAACATAACTGAGCCGTTATGGAAAGATTTCAACATCCTTCGTTGTTTAAATAACTGGATGCTTTTTTCTTCTTTCAGGGCTAGTATGACAGCCGACATCTGTTTGTGCAGCAAAGTACAAAGCAAAGTGGTGTCCTCCTCTTTCCTAGACATTTAATATTTATATTGTACGGGCTGTTGACCACCTGTTCGTATTTTAGTGGCTGATGTAATACACAGTCCAGTTTGTTGTAATAGGAAAATGCACGCTAAGGCTTACAGAAGTTAGCTGCTTCATATTTTGAATCTCATTTAAAAGAAAACAAACTGTATATTTAATTTAAATGTCACAAATAATATCCAAAATGTATATTTCTATCCTTTGTCCTTTTGCCAATTGGTTATAAATAATACAGAAGCATTTCCCCCCACTGTCGACCTTCTGAATTCTTATTTTTCAGCCTCTTAGCTGTCTCTTGCTGGGAAATGCCAACGAATAGCACCAGGCAGGGTTACTGTTGAGTTTCTGCAGCCATGCGGCAGATCAACCACTGCCCCGACATTGTGTCAAATATTAAATTGCTGAGCTGCAAGCTGCTGTGTTACCCGCTGCCCTCCCTTTTGCCTCATATACTTACTTGGTAACCAGAATTGTTTGAGACTGAAGGGAATTTTTTATAGTTGATAAAAATGCTTCATTTTCTGTCTCCGTATCAATCATATCAGTGAGGAAAGCATTTAATTAAACAAAATCCTAGTTGGCAGATGTTTCTACTTTGGCTTAATGAATTTACAAGTAGAAGAGTTAATTCCCATCTTTGTATTACATGAATACATAATCTAATTCCTAGTAGAGGCCAGCGCAGCTGTATTACCTACTTTACTAGACAGCTTGCTTTTGGCCCAGCTCTTAAGCTTCTGCCTTGTAGTGCTGCAGACTGTGACCAACTTTAGCTGGGTCTTAACTGAATTGAATAATTCCCCTGTGACTCAGACTTAAACGGCTTCACGGAGCTGCATCTGGTGAAGTAAGCTCTGTGCCATCAGGTGTATGTTGATGAATAGATCCCAGCAGGCAGGTGAGACCAGATGTGAGAAACTTGCCACATTCAGTCGATTCCACATCAGGATTTAATCCAGCTCCACTAACCCTCTCTTTTTTGTGTGTGTCTGAGACACAGCCGGGTGGTTTGAGGACACACACACACACACGTGCATGCGCGCACACACACACGTACACACGTACACACACGTACACACGTTGGGTAAAGCATCACAGGTTTATGGTCTTAGTTACATCATTACATACACTGTTAAGTAAATGAGGACATGGTTTATATAATTAAAATGTCCCATCTCTAGTGTATGGCAGCCAGTCACACATTTTTTATCAGATTCCTAAAGAGGTACTTGCACCCTCTATCCCACTTTGTACTATACTTGTCATGTCAGTGTCACTGATATGGTTTTTCTTCTTCTCATTTCAGCAGAGTTCTAACAGGAAGGCCAGCAATAATGTTCCTCCCACCACTCAGCTGCTAAAGGGGAAGCAGCCAGGTTCCCAGACACCTGTCAAAAAGGACAAGAGGCAGAGCTCCTCTCGTTTCAGCTTAAGCAACAACAGGGAGCTGCAGAAACTGCCTGCTTTCAAAGGTATTTACTGGTAAAATCACAAAATGCTGTCATCTAATCACATGATAAACAAACCACCCAGTGCTCTAGTTGCATGTAAACACATACAAGTACATATAGTAGAGCTGCTCTTCCAGACTGGAAGGTGTTGCACTTGTATTATGTGCAAAAAAGTGGTAGACAATTTGCCTTTTTGTGTGCAAAAATAATGAATTTACGATGTTTTGAAACCTGACTTCAAAACTCAATATATCTCCCTGAAGAGATACACAAAGCAGATATTTTTTATTTCTTCAGGCAGGTTGAGAAATTCCTGTGATCTTGATTGACACTGATAAGTGCAGGCCTTGCATACAGGCAAACTTACAAGCACACACTGTTATTTACTTTCCACTCTGAAACATCTATGAACATCCTCTGCTGCATCACCGTCATTGTAATACCAAGCTGAGCATGACGTTACGCAATACATGGAAACAAACAGAGGACGTACATGGCATGGACTTTGCGCTGGATTTAACCCAAGCGTCTATATTTAGTGGTAATCCAGAGATAAATCTTTAATTCCATGGTCCTTGTGTTTTAGGATGTTGCCAGTGACCAGCAATATCTGCCAGCCATACTACTCTTCCTTCTCTATTCCTCCCTTTGTGGAAGAGAAATTGAAAAAAATCTTTGCAGATGTATATTGACGTTTATTTTTATATCTAAACTCGATACCGGCATAGCACCAGATGGGAAAAGCAAGGAGCGGGCATTGCCGTTCGGCCTGTGGGCATACTGCCTATGCATGTGTTTGTGTATGCATGAATACACACAACAACGTTGTCCGCTGCCCTCTCCCAGCACAATCATTATATAACCTGGCGGTGTACTGAAAACAAACCACTGTACATACATTATAGGTTACTAAATTCGTGTGCAAATAAAAACAAAAACGTCAATAAAGAGATTTCCATTTTGTCATAAAGGGATAAATTTGCCTATGAGAGTGGAAATAAGATTGACCGCCAGAGAGTCAGTTGCTCTCTGGGATGCAATAAAATAGTTCAATGTCTGGGAATTATCAAACCTCAGAAATTATTATGGCAATTTTTTTTTTTTTGCACAACTGTTATTGAAAAATAAGTTTAAAGCCTTTTTTGAAATTGTATTTATTCTTCAGAAAAGAGTGTCTTTTTTTGTTGTTGCTTTCTCACACTTAAAGTCACTTACCTACAGTGAGTAAAGGTAGCGTTCCTCTTCAGGGGACTTTTCAAATGTTATTTCTCTCTTTGGATCACCCTGCTGGTAGGCCACAGTGGCGTCACTATCGGTGACCAGCAGCTGTTGTGTTTATTGTGTGCCATTTGTTCACCAGTCAGTCTTGTGAGATTATAATTAATGGACACACATTGAAGTTGATTCTACCACAAAATATACCTGTTCCTTAATCTTGGTTAGCCATTACCCTTGTACTGTGTCAAGAAACCACTAAACACAACCTAATTTCTGATAAAGGGAGCTCTTTTCCCACACCCCAATGGGAGCTTTGATAACATTCTGCAAAACATTATCCCACAGCGACCCGGTAGATGTTATCACTCGGTCCTGTCCAAACAGGCTCCTTGCTTAGCCTGTTTTCATTCCATGCATGTTCGCCACCTCCTGATGGAAACACACGTCCGATAGCCTACAACACGTCTGCAGCGCTACAAGTTTGAGGCGAGACTGACCACCCTGACCAGAAGCAGGCCTTTCTCATGAACTCGCCGCAAACCCAAGTGTGCTTGTTGTGACTACATTTTAACTGTCCCAGCGTTTACATACGGTAGCACAGCAGTTCAAATGCTTCTTCTTAAAGACTTGATTTGGAGAGCTTGTTTTCGTAGGCCTACCAAAGTACAAAAAAAAACATGAAATTTGTGTTTTGGATAAATCTTTCCGCCTGCAGCTTGTGAACAGGCGATAAATGTGCCCGTTTATTTCTCTCGATGTCAGGTCCAAACATACTTTCCAAAAGCACAGAACAACAACAATAGTTGTTGCCCTTCGTATGTGTTCTCTTTTATAAAAGTAGGCACTTTTCTGTATGAAGCATCTGTCTGCAAGGGTTTTGTCGCCATCTGCTGGTCAGTCAAGTATTTGAGTTACTATCGTGTTGATTAACTGGAACAAACATTTCAGTTGTCAGGATGCAATATGACCTCCACCCCCTAATATCTTGACCATGCAACACAAACAAAACCACTGATTCTAATCTGTTAATTTGTAGCGGTTTGGCAGATAGAGGCACACTGTCAGTGTTAAAGTTTAACATGCCAAGTAACATAAATTATACAACAGGGAAAGTATTATATTTTAGTGCGGCACATATTTATTTTTAATTCAGTGTAAACTAGAATAATTATTTAACCCATTTAATAAATATATAATTGTGCATCTAGCTTGCAAATGTACATCTTTTTTATTAGAGGGAAACATTATTGCTTTTAAATTAAACTGTATCATGAGGAGGACACGGTAAGGATAAGATTGCCGGTTATTCAGTGTAGTTTGAGAGGCCCGGGGTTACTTTAGTATGTGAGACGATGACTCTCGTTATAGCACAATAAGTGACAGGAATATGACACATTTCCTCACCAAAACCTATCTTGAGCTGTTGACATATTCCTATGACCTCAACCAACGGAAAAACAAGAGATGAAAATATAGTTTCTACAGTTTATTGGAGGGGATACTAAAGGAACCAATCCCTGCGCAACATCAGTTACTGCAGAAGTTACGTCACGTACTCTTGAAACATCCAGTGTCTGCAATGTTGAGTGTACTATCGCGTTTGCTTATGTGTCGCCTACAGTCAAACCTATTGGGCAAGAATGCTTCATGTTGATCTAAAATGTGAAGTTCTTTGTGTACATTTCATTTTTTGTTTTGGAACTAGATATGCACTACCATTCAAAAGTTTGGGGTCACTTAGAAATGTCCTTATTTTTCAAAGAAAAGCACTGTTTTTTTCAATGAAGATAACATTAAATTAATCAGAAATACACTATACATTGTTAATGTGGTAAATAACTATTCTAGGTGGAAACGGCTGGTTTTTAATGAAATATCTACATAGGTGTATAAAGGACCATTTCCAGCAACTATCACTCCAGTGTTCTAATGGTACATTGTGTTTGATAATCGCCTTAGAAGACTAATGGATGATTTGAAAACCCTTGTGCAATTATGTTAGCACAGCTGAAAACAGTTATGCTGGTGAGAGAAGCTATAAAACTGGTCTTCCTTTTGAGCTAGTTGAGTATCTGGAGAATCACATTTGTGGGTTTGATTATACTCTCAAAATGGCCAGAAAAAGAGAACTTTCATGTGAAACTCGCCAGTCTATTCTTGTTCTTAGAAATTAAAGCTATTCCATGCGAGAAATTGCGAAGAAACTGAAAATGTGTCTGGGTGACCCCAAACTTTTGAACGGTAGTGTGTGTGTATGTGTGCGTGTGTGTATATAAAAACCTCCCACACCTCATGACAGCAACTTCCTCTTTTACAACATCTCTCATTTAAAAAAAAAAAAAGAAGCACAAAAAACAATTCACTAGCTTTGATCAGCTGTTGAAGCTCTCAATAGTTTGTTGAGATTTTGCTCTCACTTTTTTTTTAGCTGAGCTTTGCTGTGAAGCTACCACAGAGCAGCTATAATGAACATGACGACTCTAATTTGAGTAGACGGGACTTTCCATCATTGGAAGCTGCTTTAGGGCAACATTAAGTTCAGCTTCTGTTTTTAAAAGAGCCTCAGCTGTGTTGATACGTCTGCGTCTCCAAATACATTTTGCGCCGTAAGCGTTTGGAGAGGATCTGCAACAAGTGGGTGTGTTTCGCGTTGTCTTGGTCAGAACAGATCTTCTGATGGGAGGTTGCCTCATGACTAGGGATCAGAAAGAGCCCATTATACACTCCCGACTGGAGCCTGCTGCTGCTGCTGAAATACACCACTGTTGTATACATTAGGACCAGCCAGACTTGATGTTCTGTTGCACTGCTAATTTGTGTTTGGAGGCTAGATCATTATGCTGGGGGAAGGGCATGTGCATTCCCCTTTTCTTTACAGTGTTAGTAGTTTAAGAGTTTCTGATATTGATGGCTGAAAATACAGTTTACAGCCAGTGTAGCAAAAGTAAACGTTAGTCAAAGTTTAAATAGCGAGAATAATCATTAAAATGATCCCGGGTTATAGAGTAAGCTCGCTACGAGTTATGGAGCATTGCAGTTTTTCTTGCATCACTCCCCTCCCTTTACATAACTATTTGTCAAATCAACTGTTATCTGTAGATCTCAAATCAGGAACATCCAGTTGCATAAGTTGCAGACGTATGGACCCACAGGGAGGAGCTGTTCCACACTGTTATGTGTTAAAACAGTTGTGCTCGCTGAAAACCCAGAGACACAATGGTGTCTTTGACTTAAAAATACACTGCTTTAATTTATAACTCTGTCAAAGTTTCCCAACTCTATTATATATATATATATTTTTTTTTAATAAATAAATAATAATTTTTAATCTAAACCAACGTTTACAATTACATTTGCTGGACAAAATAAACATTAACAACAAATAATGATTTCATTATTTTGGTTTGTAAAAATACTCAATTTGACTTTCTATATGCAACACACTATAACTAGACTTCATTTGTCCATGTTACACAAATGTTAAATGGAGAAAAACAAAATGCATATGTCATTAATTTAGTTGTTTGTAGCTTTATATAAGCTTGACTAACATTGACAATCATGGGGAGTAAAAATCAATACTCAAACTCATTTTAAATGTCTACTGGAGACCTTGTACTTAGCAAAAAGTAAACATACACTAAGGTTAGTATGCTATACACACACTTTACATTTTAAATAGTACAGCAAATTACATTTTCATTTGTAGTTTCTCTCTTGCCAATTATCATGTGGTTCCCCCTTTTTTAAATGTGTAATAGTACTGCAAACTTGAGCAAATTACAAGCCATATAATTAATAATGCTTTTTTTTTTTTGTTACTCAAAAATTCAAAGGACACCCCCTGCTTTGTTCGGTTTTGATATATAAATTATGTATGTGCGTACATGTATGTGTGTGCTCCCAATCCTCGCAACACACACACACACACACACACACACACACACACACACACACACACACACACACACACACACACACACACACACACACACACACACACCACTTTGGGATTGGTGATAGTATGGTTGGATGCACACTAGGACTTGACCTTTCTACCTAATAGATAGGTCAAGTCCTGGTTACATGATTCTAGAGATCTGTCGGATATAGCAATGAATGTGTATTTGAAGGGCTTGTTGAGAGAATAGTTTAAGGGAGTTTTAACTGTCTGCGTAGATTTGCCCTGTTCCTGCACAGCTTTACAGTGCAGGGTTTTGTCCCCAGAGCTACTGAGATTGACAGAGTGCTGCTCTGTGCTCATGCACATCCTGTGTTGCTTGCATCAAGACTTCCTGCCTTCCTGTTTCACATACATACACCTGGGCTCGGGCTGTGCTCCTGGAGAGCCATCTGTCATGTAAACACACACACACACACAGTCTCTTGTCTTTAACAAACGTCAGCTTCTAGTTGATACATCTTGCGGTTTTATTTTGAAAAAAAAAGATCATGTCTAAACTTGCCCTGCGGCATGCATTCTCAACGCTTGTGGTTTCGTGTGTGCTGTTTTCCATGCATTGAACTTTTTGTATTGGACTGTAATTCGTTATGTCAGTTGGGGTTTGTTGTCGGGTGTTCGGCTGTGAATGAGTGATGAGTACAAACGGCCTACATGTTTGACAGGAATGTGTATTTCCTGGCCGCCTTCTTGTGTCTCAATAACACAATGGGCTGAACGGATGGCAGATCAGTAGTTTGGGCTTTGAAACTCTTGACAGACGTAGCTGCTCGCGCTCCAATCACAGCAACAGTCCCACCTCTTCCCCCCTCGGCCCACCAGCCAATCCCATCCCTCATGTTTATTTATACTGACACTCGGCCCATGTGATTGCAGTCAGCCAACCAGGCAGCTGCAGTGGGGGATGACGTCACTAACTAGCTGGTTCCCTCCAGCAGCAGGGGAGCTTCATTTTCTGCTCCGAGTGTTCATGCTAAAATGGAGGCTGGCTCCTCGCCTTAGCCCGGGCTGCCCTCTTCTCCCCCGTCTCCTGCCTCAGCTCACTGATGTTGGCATGCACTAGAACTGCCAGTGGGATGGTTCTGGATGTACCGACCACCAATGGGCCTTTCCAGCCTGTGGCCCTCATGCATTTTAGAGGTGAGAATAGGAGATTTTCCTCCTCTGCTGTTCTGTGTTTGTTTCAAGGGGAGATGGTCAAAAATGTTGTTGCCATTTAGCACCTGCAGTTGCTAATTTGGATATTGTAGAAGAAAGCATTTGTGTTTTCTTTAAGTTGCTGCAAGAGAGGGAGAACATTTATCCCCTTAGCGTTGGTGGCATGTGTGTTTTTTGGAAGAGGAAGCGGGGGGTTGTGTTTGTACGTCAACGAGGAAGGGTTTTGCCAAGACATTGCATAGCTTAGCTTCAACCGGGGAGGCGAGAGAGTGAGGAGGAGTGCTACTTTTGAGTCTCCCATCCCCCCATCAAGACTGCTGATGTCATAGGAAGTGAGGTCAAAGCTTGTCGGTGTGTGCATCGCTGTTGTATTGTAGATGAGTCTCTGGTGTCGGCTGAAACGCGTGTACGTTGAAATGCTCTGCTTGTTGCTGGATCTGCCGTAAACTCCTGAGTTACTGTCTGAACATACAAACTGTGACCTACTACCAGTGTTGTGCAGGGAAAACAGAAACTGACTCGATCAATGCTCAGAGTATCTCTGAATAAGTGTTTTAGTGTAAGAAATTCAAGGCAAATGTTTGTTCATATATTATTTTTCTTAATTTTAAAGTTTAAAAGCATGGAGGTAAATGCAGCCCCATACTAACCACAATACTTTGCATTTGTAGCCCTATGTCTGCATTGACACAGAATATGTATTTGTTAAATAATCAGTTATTCATAAAATATTCACCAGTAGACATTGTGGGATTTGAGATATGTCCTCGGGAGCAATTTGTGTCCAAGCCTGGTTTCCTGTGAACACGCTGGAGCCTTTAGATGAGCAAAGGTTAGTTGCCCATCCATGCAGAGAGGCCTGTGTGTGTGATGTCTGCAGCGGCACAGCATGTCTCTTAATATTTTAGGCCTGTTCAGAAACCCTAGTGCTGTTGTGTAACAGGAGCTGGTAGACCTCTTGGCACTCAGGGGTTGATGAGATGAGGTGCTCGTGGGTGGACCCGTGGTTCAGCTCATTAGTAACAGGCACCCACCGCTTGGGTACGGATGAATTAAACCTTAATATCACCTCTTAAACTTTGAACACGAACAGATGATCTACCTTACATAAAAAAAAAAATGTAAGGACTTATATAAACACTTAGCTTAGGTGATGACCTTTTCCATTGATTTGTTCTTGTATTTAGATCAATATGAAGAGATTCGTTTGCATTTTACATGGATGTCGTGTCTTTTTCTATTCAGTGTCAAAACATGTACTTAACGTTTTTGCAGGTATTGTATCTGCTAGAGAGGGAGCTGGGAAACAGTACAGTAACACACAGAAAGTTATATTACTTTTTGGCAGCAGCTCCACAGTCTAAAGTTGCAGCTTGTTGGAGCGGAAGACCGAACAAAAGAATATACTTGGCCGTGCCTTTACATAAACACCGTGTTGAAACATAAAACAGATCTGGGGTTCTCCAGGAATGTGTTGGCCAAAGCTCAGGGGTGAAGCAAATCGCCAGCTGTTTGACCTTTTTGATGCGGTCGATTAGATCCCGTTTGTAGCCAGCAGTTTGGATAGAGGGAATGAAGTATGATGTTACTGCAAAGCTACTTCCAGACTTGTCACTATTCTACACTGTCTGAATATAGACGAAGAAATGTTTTGTAACCAGTTGGCTGGACTAGTTGTTCCAAGGTACCTTGCTGCACATGAGAACCCTAAAGGCTGATGTACACTCGAAAAACAAGTCAAGTGTAAATGTGTTTTTATGAGCGCTCTCAACATGGCATTCACAAGTGGAGGTCTATGGAGAGTCTCCCTGTTGGTGCTGCCAGTCCCAGCATCAGGGTCTAGTCTGTGTGGGAGTGTGCACAACCTACAGTACTGGATCTCATATAATTTACTTATCTCACCACTGTCAAGTAATTAGATTTAAGTGCTAATTAAATATCACCTCTGATGTTTGAACCAGTGCCACTGTATTGGCTGCTTCCTTACAATCGATGGATACAAAATGTTACATGGAAAGATGTCGGCAAGACTAAAGCCATTTACTTTTTCTGACAAATGTACACATGCAAGTCCTATGAGTGTATGTGATTATTATTTAGAGATGAGTTATGCATGTGCCAGTTACGTATCCGTTTCCTCTTTCCTGGGCGTGCAAAATAAATGGTTGTGTTTTTAAGTTCATATAGAATTAGGTTGTGTTTGCGGTGAACACGTATGTTCTGGTGTGTGTTGTGCTAACAAGAAGTTGCACGCTTTCAGTTAGCATAACCGGCTTTGTATGTGAGGTTACAGTCGTTTTACTTAAGGCACGCACAAGCTAATCCGTGTCATATGTTGTATATGTTGTTCTGATACAACTAATCAGATTGGGATTGTCTGAGGCTGAATAATAAGGACCGTTGCTTAATTACCTTTCGTTTTATAATGTATTTCTTGCTACATGTGCTTTTTTTTTCTCCGATAGATTTTAGGATTCATCTTTCACCGTCTTTGGGCATTTTTTTTTTGTCACAGGGATATTAACTTTACCTTTTGCATACCGACCCAAAGTCCCACTATGTTTAAATCTTTTTTTAAACATAGTTTGACCTTTTTTATTCGGTGTTGCAGAAGGTGTTGACTGACAGCTGTTGACTCCCGGCTATTATCCGTGTTTTACGAGGTCCGTTCAGCAGACGCGTCGCTCGGTCGCAGCTGATGGAGCTCAACAAATCGGCAGCATATGATTCCATTGTAGCAGGCTGCATGCATCCTCCATTAGCAACGGTCACCCCCTGGTCCAAAGTCCCATCTCTTTCTGTGGTCACCATGGTGACGTACAGTACACATGCAGATTGTTAATGGGGGAGACGAGACCGACTCATAAATCACAGGCTGTGATGAAAACACTAATGCTGCCCCATGGGTTGGTTTTATAAGGTGACGTTTTGCTTAAAGTCACTAATCCCCGTGTTGGAGGAAAATGAACGGGCACCATTGCGCTTCTTTTTGGTTTCAGGGTATTTTTGTGGTTTGGGAATCTGAACAACGGAGGCTGAAGGACTTATAGCTGTCTCTCTACTCGTTCTTTTCCAGGTGCAACAATAGTTATTCCCTTTATTGAAAGCGGCATGTCCCTTTGCAGTATGTACACCATGAAAGAGTTAATCAGAATCAGCTTCATTGGCCATGTGTGTTTACACATACATGGAATTTGCCTCCGGTTCTCTCATTGTACATATATACATATTATATATAATAAACAAGATAAATATTATAAAGACAATAGCGACAACAGTAGTGCAGATGGAGGTATCTGATTAATTGTTTATCAGAGTGACGGCCAGTGGAAAGAAGCTGTTCCTGTGTCTGGTATGTTAATACTACTACTTGCTTTGTGTAAAACATAGACTGAATATAGTATTGGTGTCCTGTCTGGTCAGTAACACTTGATCCAGAACGGTGTAGCCTGAGTTCTGATGAGAATCTGAGGCAGACCACGTATAATGGCTATTTACAAATCCCTACAGTGGTTGCCTGTACGTTTTTTTTAAGTTATTTTACTTGTTTATTAGCAGTACATGATTCCTTAGGTGTCTGAAATATCTCTGGTGTACGAGTTGGGAAAGCCCTCGGGTCCTCTGGGAGCAGACTTGTAGCGGTTCCAAAGTGCAGAACGGAAATCCTTGGGGATTCTGCATTTAGCTCCCGCGCCCCTAAGCTTCTGGTACAACCCCAGGGGGGGTTGCTCAAAGTCTTTATATTTCTTTATGAGCTCAAAACATACCTTTTTACACAACATTTATGTAATTATTATATTAGTTATTCTCTTGTTTTATAATAATGTTTATTTGATTGCACATTATGTTGAGTAGAAGTGATGTGGATGATTCATGAGACTCTGTGGCAGCTGCTGTTCGGTGATAATAGATGCATGCTGGCAGAATGGAGATTAGCTCATTGACACAGAGTGTGTAGTAGCTATAAAAACGTGCAATGGTTTTTGAATAGCAAGTTAATGATTATACAGAGATGGGGAGTGGCTCAATATTCCTTGAGGCAGATTCAGAGCCTGTGCATCATTGATGTAGTGAATGACGGTGTCTTTTAAAAGGCTGAATTATTGATTCATGAAGTCCTTAAACAAGGTCTCTACATGTCACCACATGAACTCCAGTCGCAAAATAAAGCTATACTGAACCTGAATAACTCTTAAAGGACTTCTTTATCCGTACAATCAATAACTCACTGTGTGTAACCTTAATTTCTAGAAGAAAACTCAGAAAACGCAGTAAACCCTTGTTTGTATTGAAGTTAATGGAGGTCAGGGTTAACGGCAAAACTACTTGAAAACATCAGTTTACAAACTCCCACGACTCGTGCAGTATAATCCAAGTCTCATTTATCCAGTTGTATGCTCAGTACTTCCCAAACGCATGTATTTTCACCAAAATAATACGATTTTAAAATACTTCCTCCACTGCACGGACTCGCAGCGCCCGTTTACGTCAATTCATCAAGGTGTTACTCAGTTTTTACTCCATTCTCTGTTCACTGTAGAGACATGCGACAAAAATAAGTTTACAAATGGTCATATTGTGGCAAAGTATTCCTTTTTTAAAGCTTTTGTACAAGTTATCACTGAGAGAGTGAGAGGATTTGTTGGGAGGAAGCAGAACAATGAATTTTCACAACGAACAAAGCTTTGAAGCGTACAAGTCTATCGCCACATGTGGGAAAGCAATTAACACAGACCACTTTTGCATTGTTCATAAAAGAGACGCTACAGCTTTATGCATGGGTTTTCCTAAAACAAATTAACTTGTAGGTCTATTTACCTTTTCCCTCATCTAGTTTTGGATTACTTTAGTCAGGCATCTGACTTGTACAGTATCAACACTTTATCCATGATGATGAGGAATTAAATATGATAGTTAAATGGTGATTGTTGGGCAAACTTTGTGATGCTATGTGTCGCTGGTGTGAGGGACCGTTTCTCAGATCCAGTGTTAATATCCTGGAACGAGTCGTTCCTGTAAAAAACACACACACACACACACACACACACCTGTTAATTCCCTGCTTTTCTTCCATTTCTGTCCTCTAGATGTTCCCCCTGCTGACCAGGAGAAGCTGTTCATCCAGAAACTGCGGCAGTGCTGCGTCCTCTTCGACTTCCTCTCGGACCCACTGAGTGACCTGAAATGGAAGGAGGTGAAACGGGCGGCGATCAGCGAGATGGTGGAGTACATCACCCACAACAGGAACGTCATCACCGAACCCATCTACCCGGAGGTGGTTCACATGGTGGGTATTTTTAACAGACGTTGGCATTCATGTGAAGTAAACAATCATGCTCAGTGTGGATATTCAGGCTAGCTTTCTGAGTATACATTATTCAGATTAAAGGTTCCTGCATGTGAAGCAGACGCTTTTGTTGCAGGCTCGACGAAGAATGTGGTATTTTCATTTCCTTCGCAATGTGGCCTCCTCTGTGCTGATGCAGGAGGGATGTTGTTTTTAAGCTCCTGTTGCAGGCTTGTGAGTTTCAGATTAGTGAGAAAATTGATCTAAATGAATTCTTTAGGGCAGATGTGGCATTCACTTTGCTATATTTTCTTCTGGCTGTCCAGTTACATTCGGACATAGCAATAGAATTTAAATTATTTTCAGTAATATATTTATATTAATATAAATCTTATTATCTTCAGATTCAGTAATCTTTAATAAGAGAGGCAGTGGAAGTTATTTTTGTAAATAATCACGTGTTGAGAATCTTTTGAAGGGAAAAGCCACAGGTTGCCTTCTTTAATCTTGTTCCTGTTATTCATTAAGAACGCTAATCACATCATCACTGATGGAGGCCCTTCATATTTTACATTTGGTAAATTAGCAGCCATAATCACCTGTGATGGATAACATCGGCTTACCTTATCTAGTGATGTAATACTGCAGCTGATGTAAACTTATTTGATATAACACGCCCGTATTCGACAGGTCCATAGATCATGTGACTTTCTCGTGTCTGTAGTGTAGCAGGACAGTCGACTGTTTAGGTTTAATAATGGCAGTTGTGAGGTGTCACTGAGGGAGGAAGGATTTTCTTTCTTCGTCTGTGAAGTTCTATGATACATTTTAGTGAATAAGGCTCAGCTGTATATCGCTAAGTGCATGTGACCACGAAGAGCCGTGTGACTGTTGAATGAAGCCGTTGCTTTCATATTTCATTAACCTCAGTATAACGATCTGCGACATGTTAACCTAGATCTTTTCATGGTTTTGATGTGGACTTTATTTCCGTGCCACGAGGAGGGAATGTACTGTGGTTTCTACTGCCCTGCCAGCAGTACGTACTTGTTTCAGACCCATTTTGTCTAAATTTCGTTGGCTCCCACAGCGTCATACGAAACTCTCAGGAGCATCACTGACCTCAGTTTGAACCAAAAGATCTTTTGACACACAAACACACTTTAACTTTTGTCCTTGGACTCATTGGTACGGCATTAAGTGACCCATTTATTTAGCTTCCCCTCAAGTGGTCACTTTGTGGTGTTTGTCTAAAGATGGCCAAGAAAGTTAACCCATATGCGGTCACTAACCCTGAATCCTCTGCAGGTCTGAACCAGTTAATTCAGTTGGGCGGTCGTCATTGAGCTCCTACTGTATATTTATTAGACATGTGTTCCTCTGAGGTTGTGGCCTGGATGTGTTCACGGTGTCAGGCTTGCTTTCCCAAGCCAGATTTAAAAGCCTTTGATTTTAATCAAAGCACAGCCTCAATGCCACATGGTAAGCTGCCGATGATCAAGGTGCAAATGTACCCTCGTCCTCCTCGTCGTGGCTTCATTTGATCAGCGCTGCAGAAAATGCAACAGAGCTTCCAAATCTGCATGAAAATATACTCTTATTCCTGACGGGCCCTTTCCCCCTGCCCTCTTAAAGGCAAGGTTTTTTTTTTGAAGTCCAGCGATGGCTTTCATCATCAAAGTATGGATACGACTAACTCCTTCTTTTTTTTTGCCATAAAGCGTGTATTCGTATGTTAAGGCTGTACACAATATTTCCTCCAAAAGCCTTGTTCTCTCCGGGCATGTTTGATGCCTCGGTGTTCAAGCTTTAGAACAATATTTTGGCAGGCCTTGGGATGACATGACTTTGGTTGTTCCATTAGTCCCATTCTCTGGGGGGAGAAAGGGTTTCTGCTGAGAACATAAACACGATGGGGAGTGTGTTTTGACCTCTGGTCGACTGCACTCTGGAGGAACCGTCTAAGTGTGCTGTCTTGAAAGCGAGTCGACTCAGAAGGAAAATAGATTGATGCTTCCCAGTTTGGGGAATAGTGATGTCAGTGAAACAGGCTTCTATCTGAAATGAGCCCAAGAGGGGATATTCCACCGTCGATACATGTCGTCCTTCAGTCTTTGTCATAAAGAAAATAAAAAAAATGTAAAGGCAGATTATGACGATGGATTCACGTAACATACATTTCATTTGCAGTATTTCTATAGATTTTCGGACAATAAGTTGACCTGATGACGAACCAGTTTGCAATGGCTACATAACATGATTGTACCAGAGTTACATCTTTAAACTGGTATTTTCTATTGTGATATGCGCATTAAAATAGCCAACATATCTCACTGTTTCAGTTCATTTTTGCAAAGAGGCTTTTTGTCCTCTTTATTAGCAGTCAACATACCCCAACGACCTATTGATTTTTTTTTCTTGTCATTTTGTGGGACGAGTTACTGATTGTGCCAAATTTAATGAAAGTGTTCAGTTGTTTACAATTATTCACTTGTGCTCGAGGATGAACTGATTTAGAATTTGGTGGTCGAAGGTCACTCTGACTTCACAAAACACGTTCTGCCGATAAATCAATAATTAAAACGCTAATTATGACAAGTTCACACGGACGACTAATAGGATGAAGAAGTGATTTATGTCCCTTTTGAAGTAACTTGGACGTAAACCTCAACTTGGCTGGTTGGCTTAAGCGTTCAGCCGTGAGGCAATACATCTAGTTTATGTGAGCCAAACATCAACTGGAACAAAACAGTATTTCACATGATTATGACTCTTTCATTTATTTTGACTTTCTTTCATAGGCTTTGATTTATCGATGTTTGATATCTGGCTCATGGACTGAAAGACGCGTCAATTTACATTTCTGTTGTCCAGCAATTTTATTTTAGTATTTGTTTATATATTGCATTGTAAAATACAGTGAATCAGCATTTGATATCTGTGTCGCTAGTTGCAACATGATAACATGACGTATCATAAATGTGTTGCTTGAGTGACCTTCAATTTTTTTTCTCTCGCCATAGTTTACTGTGAATATGTTCAGGACGTTGCCGCCATCATCCAACCCCACGGGTGCCGAGTTTGACCCAGAGGAAGATGAGCCCACGCTTGAGGCTGCATGGCCACATCTACAGGTACGCACGCACGCACAATAGACTCACCTGAATAAATCCATACAGCTGTTACTTTCACGTGTTGTAACCTCGTCTCTTCTTTCCACAGCTCGTCTATGAATTCTTCCTGCGGTTCTTGGAGTCACCTGACTTTCAACCAAACACAGCCAAAAAGTATATTGACCAGAAGTTTGTAATGCAGGTGAGCACATAATGTGACATTTGTAATGTATTTTCATGATGCTTGAGTGCATTTTTCTCTCTCTTTCAAAGATCTGTATTTGGTATTTAGTTGAAATTGACTCTGTGTCTCAGTAACCTTTTTTTTGTGTGCACAGCTCTTGGACCTGTTTGACAGTGAAGACCCCAGAGAAAGAGATTTTTTAAAGACCACTCTTCATCGCATCTATGGCAAGTTCCTGGGCCTGCGAGCGTACATTAGGAAACACATTAATAACATATTTTATAGGTGAGTGAGGTCTTTGAGTTTTGGCACATAAGTGACGCTTGTGCTTTGTTAAGTAATTGAGTGTTTTGTTAAATGTTTTGTTAAATTGTTTTGTTAAATTGCTGTTTTTCCAGGTTCATTTATGAGACTGAACATCATAATGGAATAGCAGAATTACTGGAAATATTAGGCAGGTAAGAAACCTTTGAGAGGTGCATCCATAAAACTTCTCATGTTTATGCTTCAGGATGTAGTTTTAGTTTGGGGTTTATTTCCATTCACGGTTTTCAGTCGTAAAATTATGAAATGGTCGAATTCATATTGACACTGACGGGTATTGCCTTTGTCTTATCTCTTTAGCGTCTAGACGCCATTTAGAGTCTTGAGTTCAACCCCAGCTCTTATTTTCCTAATGATCACCTTTCTCTTCACAGCATAATCAATGGGTTTGCATTACCGTTGAAAGAAGAGCATAAGATATTCCTGCTGAAGGTTCTGCTGCCTTTGCACAAAGTCAAGTCTCTTAGTGTGTATCACCCACAGGTAACCACTTTGTCAGTCTTAAATATTATATATTAATGCTTATCTCTGCCATAAGCAACCCATTTTTATAATAATACTAATGTTTTATTTCTCCCGTAGCTGGCTTACTGTGTGGTCCAGTTCTTAGAGAAGGATAGCACCCTCACAGAACCGGTAAGATGTCATTTATTAATGTCATGTCAGTAATATTCGTGATTGGCAATGAAGTCCTTGGGTTCATTCAGTAATTCAAAGTCTTAGTTTTTTTTATATCCATACTTGCCATGCATAGTTGCAATGTGATTTGGCAGGTACTTATGTGCCTGGTTGTATTATTCTAAATCTTAGTAAAGAGCCTCTGAAATGCATTTGAACTCTTCTGATAAACAACAAGGACATGAAAAGAGAGAAAGCTGGAAGCCGTGTCCTTGATGTAAGCCTGTGGGATTTCAGTACAAGAGATGGGAAAACAAACTTAATCTGATTTTAGTGGATTCAAAAGCCCTCAGTCTCGGACAACAAACACAAATGATATACATAGCTATCTGTGCTTTCCTTTCTCTAAATATGTTTCCGTTGATCTTCTTTTTCTTCTTTTTCACTAATGTTGTTGTTCCTGTCTTTAGACGGTCATGGCTTTGTTAAAGTATTGGCCCAAGACCCACAGTCCAAAAGAGGTGATGTTCCTCAATGAACTGGAGGAGATCCTGGACGTCATCGAGCCTTCAGAGTTTGTCAAAGTCATGGAGCCCCTCTTCAGGCAGTTGGCCAAGTGTGTGTCCAGCCCGCACTTTCAGGTCTGACATTCATCCCAGTCCACACATTAAGTGATTTTAGTTCAGTTTGTAATCCCAGAGCTAATCTGGACACACTTTCTTTTACTATCTGTCTACCGAAGTAACCCTGGTATAAACTTGTGTATTCTCAGGTGGCAGAACGAGCTCTGTACTACTGGAACAACGAGTACATCATGAGCCTAATCAGTGACAACGCCGCCAAGATCCTGCCCATCATGTTCCCATCCCTCTACCGCAACTCCAAGACCCACTGGAACAAGTGAGTCACTAAGCAGGCTTTCCATCCAGTCCATGTCTGAGCTCCGCTGCCGGATTATCGTTTGTGGTGATCCTAAAGGCCTTTACACACTGGGGGCGTGACACGAAAATGCAAAATACTCCAAACTATTCAAACTAGCAGCTACGCAAATTTGCAATAGTTGCAGCATTTTTTTGAAAAGTTTCGAATAGATTCGCACAAACAGAGGACCAACTACCGGGATCCTAGTGACCCAGATCAGTCTGTCTCAGGTAAATAGTTGTGCAGCTTCTGTCAGAAATGTTATGGAATCTCCTAGCGAAATGCTCTGAGTGACGATGAGTTGAAAGCCAAGAAAGGAAGCAACGGATCTGCCTTTGTCGCGGTTGAAAGGACGTTTTCTGTCTTGGTTCAGACAAAGAAGCCTCCATGTTGTACTACAATATAGTGTACGCACAACTCTGTTGGTTCTTTTATTCGCGATGCAGAAGCTCAAATAGGTCGATCTAGCTCCCCAAAAACAATTACTATGCTTTTTTTATTTTATATATATAATAAAAAATAATATATATATTTGCATTCTTTGTGAAAGCACAGTTTATAATAATAATAATAATAATAATAATATTACATTTTATTTGTATAGCGCTTTAAAAGGTACTCAAGGCTCTTTGTGTTTCTGCAGGACGATCCACGGGTTGATCTACAATGCTCTGAAGCTCTTCATGGAGATGAACCAGAAGCTGTTTGACGACTGCACCCAGCAGTTCAGGGCGGAGAAAAGCAAGTAAGTCACAAGCGAGACGTCACATCTGAATTTCTAGAGCAACTACAGCTCTCTTGGCCTTTTTATAACACGTCATCAAAATATAAATAAATCATACAAGCACCGTTAGAAATGGAAAGAATGACGGCGCAGGTAAGTAAACTGGCGTACTTTCACAGATTTGTGACCTCAGTCTATCATTTGAGTAAGTTCTTTTTTTAATCTAATGATTCTGTTTTTGTCTCAGAGAGAAAGCCAAATGGAAAGAGAGAGAAGAAGCGTGGCTGAAGATTGAGAATCTTGCAAAATCAAACCCACAGGTGTGTAAAAAAACCAACCAAAAAAAACCTTGTTAACCTTTTTTTATCTAGTACTTAGGCAGTACCAAATAATTTTTTATATTCAAAGTTATTATTGAGATTTGTATTATGAACAAACTCCTCAATTTCAATAAATGGTTAATCTGATTAAATGAGTTGACCTTTCTTTAATGAACACAAACGCGTCAGTGCCTGCCTCAAGCGGGAGAGCAAACCACACACAGGGAAAATATTGTTTTTTTTAAAGGCCAAGCGCTAACAAATATGAATATTGAAGCAGAATATTCTGAGATAAAAACTCTTTTGAATACAGTCTACGAGCAGAGCAGGGCAAGGACAGAATGGATAAAGGGGGAAAACTGATGAGTTTCCGTTCGTCCTCCTCTTCCTGTACAGTTTCTGGTTTACGTCGACTCGATAGGCTCAGGCTGTCCGATGGACATGGAGACAGACGGGCCGCTGCTAGACGACGTCATGCTAAAGAAAGCAGTAGCGGAGGAAGCCACACAGGTCAGGACTGGAGTGTAGTGTAGTGAGGAGTAGCACTGAATATGAGAGTGGTCTTAGGTCTAACGTGGCTCATTGACGCAGTAAAATCATCGTGTGCCAATTTTGTATCTTTATATTTAAAATATGATATATTATTTTACTGTATCTGTGTCGTGAAAATAATTCGCTGAAACTTAAATGTGATTAGACACTGAGTTAAATTGACTGTGTAACCAGCCTCAGTTAAATCGTTTGAGGCCATTTCCATAATGCTTTTTTTAAAGTGGGATATTTTAACATGTGGCAACTTCCTGTCATGGCATGCAGTGATCATATTGTATTGAAAAGACATTTATTTTGTTATTGTCGAACGGGTGACAGCAGGTATGTTTTTCAGACGTAGGAAAAGTACAGACACAGATATCCGACTTTTCTGTTCACCTTTTACAGACTTGACTGAATGTCACTGACTCCTCTCTGTCCCACTGTCTCACGTATCCAGATACTAAAAGATCAGCGCAGAGAGCGCCCACTGATGAGGAGGAAATCGGAGCTCCCCAGGGACATCTGCACTGTCACAGCCTTGGAGTTGCACCGGAGAGCCGACGAAATGTTGACGACGCATGACGGCCACTGAGACCACCCCAGATCCACCATAAACCAGCAGCAGCATCCACAGAGGAACCACAGGCCCCCCAGAGGCCAGCACAACAACAGAACTCTGGTATCTCAGTCCAGCACAACACAGAACTGAACCGGTCCCAGCTCCACCTGACGCAGAAAATGTCTAAAGCCGCACGTCTAAGCCTTCGGCTTTTTCGGGACAACCGGTGCTCAACTCCTACCACACACGCACACGCACACACACACACACACACACACACACACACACACACACACACACACACACACACACCCCTATTTTATCCACCTGGTGGTCGCCCAGCAGTAACGTCTGTAGTGCCGGACGGTCCTGCGTGATCACGAAATGCACCGCGGCGCTGGAACTTCAACCTGAGAGACTGTAGTGTCGTTTTTCTCTTCTTTCTCCCTGTTTTTTTTCTCTTAACTCGTTGTGTTTTCGAGGTGCTGTGCTGCCCCCTTCTGGTCATTTCTCTCAGGTGTTCTTTTCTGTATGTGCGCTGTCTTCTCTTCTTGCCTCTTCTTTATAGATGTCAGGTGCTTGTACAAATAATATGAGCCTTGTTCGTTTGAGGAAGAAAAAAAAAAGAAAAAAAACCTGCATCAGTCGCTGAGAAAATGTCAGTTGTTTCTATTTATATTTAATATTAACTATTATTACCATAACATTTAAACTAGACGGCTGTTTATATTTTATTTTTTCCTACATAGTATATTAGGAGCTCTTATCAGAGTAAAAACACACTTCTTATCTGTACAACTGCTCTGTTTGGAGCTTGCTATTTTTTTCCATTAGCTGTGAAGATTCATTGATCGTTCTGTTAATCAGAACAGGGTCACGTGGGGCGACCAGTAGAGTGGGTCGAGATTAATAGCAAACTGTGCTGGCCTGACGGAGGTCTAGGTTTTACATCCAACAGATCTTTGCACTAGTTTGTTGCCAACATCTCATTCATTTGAGTTCATTCGTAAAAATAAATAAAAAAAGATCTTTTCAATTGTGTAGGCATAAGTGAACACAGGTTTGCAGTGTGTGTCGGCGGCTCAAACAATGGTCAATTAAATTTTATTACATGTGCAGATCCGTTCGATCGGTTCCTGGGATGAGTCCAGCCCCGAGCCCGGTTACGTGAGAGCGGATTGTGAGGTTTATTTTTGGTTTGCCCGTTCACGTCTGTTGTTCAGCGCGGTCATTAGCATTCAGTACAAGTCTCTGTCATTCATGTGAGGCTTACGAGAGGTCACAGAGACCAGTTGCTTGTCTGGGATTGACACAATGCCGCTGTGTGCCGAGAGAAGTCGAACGGGGCCAGAAGCCGCGCTGATGGGGATCACTTTTTCTACTCTTCTCAAGCAAGACCCTTTTGTTTATAAAACACTTGTTAGAGACTAGACTGCTCCGTAGGCGAGGTCTGTTTTGGTTTGCAGAGGTCAAACATGAGCCTTTCTTTTCACAGTGCCTTTTATAGTCTAAGGGGAAATTTGCTCTCAACCGAGAATCGAGTAGTAGCATGAACTAAAATGCCAGATGAATTTTAAAAAAGAAAGAAAAAGAAATCGCACCATTAGTTTCCAAAAAGCAAGACCGTTCAAGTCCGTGCTCGGCACCCCTCCAGCCACTCGGACTCCCGACACATGCCTTGTTGAAGCTGAAGAGAGAGGACAAGCGGAGTGGTCGCCCAAAGCCACTTCAGCGACGAAGCACTTCCTGATAAAACTTGAAAAGAGAATGGAAACACAACTGAAAAAAAAAACGAGTAAAGAATTTAAATCCGTGATGCTGTTTGTCTTGGTGTGTGTGGTCACCTCCCCAGAGTGGGTTGTTCTAGAGCCGGCCTCCACGGGAGAGGAAATCACCTCCAATCGTGACTTTTCCATTCTGCTCCCTCACTGTCCCATTCATTGATTCGTACCATTGTTTGACCCCCTCTGCCCAGATCTGCACACTGGCTGTAACCCCCTCCTCCCCTTCAGTAAATACCTACTACCCTGTCTGGACATCTGTTTGATCTGCTTCTGGATGCTTGCAAGTTCTTCTTGTTTTGGGGTTTTATTCTTCCTTTGCCTGCAGAACCTCTTGTCAGTGTTCCGACTGAATGTGCAAATTGTAAATAATACAGCCAGGCTGTTTCCGTTCACGTTAGTCTTGGAGAACAACAGTCACCAAAGGCTTTTACCAAAACCTCGGCCCCACTGCCGACGTGCATCGTGGTGGATTCGGTCAGAAGTGGTTGCATCCCTTCGGTGAGCTGTCAGCTGGTGGCCGTCGTTCTTCTTGAAATGGCTTTAATATTGGCTTCTTTGGAGATTTCTTCATTTTACATAAGCCTTTTTCTTTAAAAAAAAAAGAAAAAAAAAAAGAATGAAGTGTCCTTTAGTATCTCATACTAAATGGCTTCATCTAATGTACATATAATGTACTTTCATTTTATGTCATAACTATTATTAAATGGTAGGTTTCATATTTTGTACAGAATACAGAGGTCATTAGCAACTGAAGCACAGACTTCAACACGT